>CM062348.1:2235001-2285001 GCA_031216105.1 Dalbergia cultrata | reverse complement strand
TGGTAATTGAACAGGGACCTGTTGCAAAAGTAAGCACTCCATGTAAAGTAACAGAAGTTTTTCAGACATATAAAGTTTGTTTCAATGAAGAAAAAGTAACGTAACAGTTTGAAACGTGAACTTACCACATGCATTTCGCCTTTCTCTCCAGGGCGAGGTGGGCACGGTTTTGGCCGTGAGCTATTTTCATTTGAACTAGGTGAACAATGTAGTAAAGTATCAACTATATAACCACCACTAGGAGGTTTCTTAACAACATTGACAACAACACCCCAGCCCCAATCAGTTCCACCTTCTCTTACTCTGATCTGAAAGCTTAAAAAGTCCATGTCAGTAAAGTATTAAAGAAGGGGAAGCAGGAGAGGAAATAGTAGACACTGACAAATCAAAATATGTAAACAATTGTAGGCAGAGAGTTAAAAGGAAGAAACAAACAAATACCAGATGTTTATTAATATAAATCCATCCATCACAAACTCATTTCCACACCTATGCTCATAATTAGAGTAAAAAAAATAACACACTCATTTCCACACTGGTGCTAAATATCACTTACCAATCGACCAGGAACAAGAAAATAAAGAATCATCTCAGGCCTTATTATTTGTGCCATCATCTTCTTCTCAAGCTGTGCTAATTCCAGTTTTAGCTTATGATATTCAGATACTTCAGCCTACATAATACAAATTATAATAAATCAATCAATGTACTAAGACATCACAGAACATATAATCAAGAAAACAAAACTGAGGGCGCTGGAACAAGCACTACCTCCCCTGAAGCATCAAGCAAAGTTACTTCCTCCTCTAGCTTTGACACCTTTTTCCCCATATCAGGTAAGGCCTGGACAAGTGTTGAGTCCATTAGTAATAGATCATAGTGAATAAAATGCTGATACGATGTTGAAAGAAATGGTTCAGTAGAAACCTTTTCATATTGAAATTGATGAAACGAGTTTCTTATCACATGTTCAGCATTGAACTGGCCTTCTGCACGGCTCATCAAATTTAAAATTGAGTAGTAGCTAAGCCTGAAAGTACTAACCAAAGGAGCAGGTTTACCCAAAACCATGTCCTTGAGGTTATTCATTTCCATCTGCATGAAATAATTGGATAAATATTGACTTGATTAATGTAAAATCAATTGGTTATCAAGTTTTCTATCCAGAGTCAAACAAGAGACTATGATCCAAATAGATGTGAACAGAATAATAAAAAATATACGTAAAAACTTAATGGCCTGTTTGGTTTGAGTTTCCAGTCTTCATTTTCAGTTTTCCAATTTTCAGGCTTTTGTGAAGGAAATATTGAAAACTGAAATTTGTATGACTTGTTTGATTTGAGTTTTCAGTTTCTGTTTTCAGCTTTCCAGATTTTGTAAAAGAAATCCTGAAAATTCTGAAAACTATAAAATCTAGTTTTTAGTTTTCATTTCCAGTTTTCAGTTTTTCCTTCACAAAATCTGAAAACTTAGAGTCTGTTTGGTTTACTGTTTTCAATTTTCAGTTTTTGTGAAGGAAAAATTGAAAAAACTGAAAACTGAAAACAACAAACCAAACAGACCCTTAAAAACTGGAAATTAAAACCAAACAGGCACTGTTTTTAGAATTTTCAGGATTTCCTCACAAAATTTGAAAAATTAAAAATGAAAGCTGAAAACTCAAACCAAACAAGCCCTAAAAGTTTCACAAGTCACACCCCCACCTCATGATGAAGGAAATGCCAATAAAGCCAACAGGAATGAATAGAAAGGGTACAGATCTGATTGCCAAAATGAATAATACAGAAAGTTCACAAATTTACACCACACAGAAAACAGGATTGACAACAAGTAGACTTACTTGCTCATCAATCATTATGATACAAATTCCACGCTCATCCTTGCCACGGCGGCCAGCCCTTCCACTCATCTAAAGGCATCAAATTATTAATAATGAACTGTGAATGGTAATACCTTAGTAGTATAAATAAATCATCACTAACCACCCCCTCCACCCTATTCACCTGTATATATTCACCAGATCCAATATATCGGTGACTATCACCATCCCACTTCTTAACGGCTGTGAACACAACAGTTTTTGCTGGCATATTTAGACCCATTGCAAACTGTAGAAAAGTGAAACTAAGACTAATTATAAAAATAACAGAAAAAGGAACAAAGAAAGAAATTGAAAGCTGGATAGAATCCTACTGTCTCAGTAGCAAAGAGGGCCTTCACAAGACCTTCCTGGAAAAGAAGCTCAACCAATTCTTTGATTACAGGAAGAAGGCCAGAATGATGGACAGCAATCCCTCGCTGAAGGAGTGGCAACATCAACTCAATGGCGGGTAAGCTCCTGTCTTCTTCATTCAAACAGAGCACCGCATTGCGAAAAACATGTTCCACTGTATCCTTCTCCTCTTGGGTATTGAAGTCAAGCTTGGACATAGACATTGCATGCTGTTCGCACTCTCTTCTACTAAAGCTAAAGATAATAACAGGTTGGAATTTCCGTTCCATGATCATCTGAAAATCAAGAAAAAATCTCAATCACCAACTAACAGAATGAACTCATTCATAGACCTAACATGGCTATGCTCTACATTATCAAATAAAAATTCCCATTCAATCGCTAACAATAGCAAGTCATCAACAAGTGTTCCAAGACGCCAGTAAAACACCAGTAAGATAAAGAGGTGCTGACCTTGACAATCTTGTAAATGTCGGAACCTCCAGACCCTCCTTTCCCATGTCTGCCATTGGATCTAGCACCCCTGCCACCGCCACTATCACCCACTTTCTGCTTTGAAAAGGTATCCTGCAGTTTAAGAAAATTATCCTCCCTGAACTGCTCATTCTCATCAACAACTAAATACAACCCACTACCCCCCATGGGGAAAACATAGTGCTGCAAAGGTGTAGGCCTAAAATCAGTGTACACAACATGACAAGGCTGCTTGTGAATATTACAAATCCACTCAGCAAACTCCGTGGCATTGGACATAGTAGCAGAGAGAAAAACCATCTTAATAGCAGGTGGCAAAAAGATAATACTCTCTTCCCAAACAACACCCCTCTCACGATCCTTCATATAATGAATCTCATCAAAGATAACCCAAGCAACCTCCTTCAAAACCTCAGAACCCCTATAAAGCATACCCCTGAGAATCTCAGTGGTCATAACAAGACAAGTAGCGTTAGGGGAAAGAGTAACATCACCGGTCATCAAACCAACGTCCTGGAACTCGTGGCTGAGCTCCCTGTACTTCTGGTTGCTTAGGGCTTTGAGAGGGGAAGTGTAGATAACCCTCTGCTTGTCCCTGAACGACATGGCGATGGCGTACTCGGCGACGGCGGTTTTGCCAGCGGAGGTGTGGGCGGAGACGAGGACGGACTCGTTGCGCTCGAGGCAGGCGACGGAGACGCTCTGGAAAGGGTCGAGGGTGAAGGGATAGGACTTCGCCATTCGACCCTTGTAGAGAGGGTTCGAGAGGGTTCCGTGGAGGGACTCGTCTTTGGAGGAAGTGTAACCGCTGGGAACTGCGACCTCGTGGACGCATGTTCGTGCCGAGCTGCGAGGCTTCTTCGTTGGCTTGGGTTCTGGTTCTGGTTCGGGTTCGGTTGGGGTTTCTGTGGTGACTTGTGACTGTGAATCTTCTTCGGGTTCCTTTCGCTTTCCAATTGTTGGAGATTCCTTAACCACCTCCATTGCTTCAACCAGCTCAGCTGCTGCTGCTGCTGCCACTGCAACGGTTTCGGATACCAGAAACCCTGATTTGGGTTTGGGACGTTGGGATTTGATTCTGAGGCGAAAATTGGAAAACCAAAATTCGTTTAGTGCTACTTGCAATTTTGCCTTGCTATGCTACTATGCTGCTGCTTTTCAGATTTTTTGCCAATTGATTTTTGGTTGGTGTTTACTTGAGTGTGGGCCCCGGGCCCAATATAAATAATAATGCACCCAGAAGTAAAACTAATAAAACATCATTAGAAGGAACAAGAGGAGTCGGAGAAATATGTATGTAACGACTAACGAGCCTAGGTCTTTCGTCCAAAAAATATAAAAAAAGCCCATATCTGACCAAAACGAAAATACACGAATAAACATAAGTTATTGTTAGTGAATTGGTAGGCACTTGCATGTGTATCTGTTCATATTTTTTTTATTTGTATAATTTCTTTTAATTTTTAAAATTTATTTATTTATTTTTATAATTTTTTCCAATTTCCTATATATTAAAGGTATTTTGAGAAATAGAAATTTTGGATATCAAAAGAGATTATTCCCTTTATATACAGTATAAGTTATTAGTTAATGCATATATCTCTAGATTATCGAATATCATGAAAGATTTTTTTTTCCTTTCATATTGTGTTTATAATAAAAAAATTCAAATTATTAACAAATATAATTTTAGCCCAGTATTACCACAGATCTCAGCTTTTACAGTGAATTTTCCAAATTTCCACATATCTTGCTTGCTCACTATCTTTGCTCTGTTTCTTGTCTTTCAAAATTGTGATTCTAAAAGTAGGACAATTTATTCAGCTTCTCATCCAAATATTTCACAAAGGATAAGAGTTGGAGGCCGAGCAATTTCAATAATTTTCAGTTTTATAGTTTCAGATTTTATAAAATAAATATTAAAAATTAATTTTAAATTTTTAATACGTTTTTATAAAATTCTAAAAACCGAAAATCTGAAATTAAAAAGTGGAAAAGAGAAGAGATCAGAGAAAGTGCAAAAGTAAGGAACACCTGTAGGCCGCGGTTCTCCTTAGGTACACTACAGATTGTCGCGGCCCATAGTTTTCGACTTTTCGTGGCCTGTTTCGTTAGTAGAATTTGCTTTTTCAAAAACAACATGGGATTTAGAGTCAAAAACTTTACATTAGAACAAAACAAACAACTCCCGACCATTGGCCAACTGTCACTAGAAAACTAGAAAGAAACCGTCAACAGATACGTGGCGCTGTGCATTGAACCATAAGGCGCCGCTTGGAAACAAAACCACAGCGGTAACCAAAGTGGGTACGGAGAACCTTGGAAGTGGTTTTGGTTTTCCCTTTATCTCTCTCTATAAGTAGAGCCCCTGTGAGGCCTACCGTTTCATCCACAAAAAATACCAACTCATCGCTCATCAATTCTCAATTGTCTCAGTCATCATTTCATTTCTTTCTTACTTACATACCTGTGGATTTGATTCTCATCTTTGTTCTGTTCTGATCTGATCTGAGTAACTTAGTAGCCATGACAAGCACAGCTGGGCAGGTGATCAAGTGCAGAGCCGCGGTTGCATGGGAGGCAGGGAAGCCACTGGTGATCGAAGAGGTAGAGGTGGCGCCACCAAAGGCTGGTGAGGTGCGTTTGAAGATCCTCTACACCTCTCTTTGCCACACCGATGTTTACTTCTGGGAAGCCAAGGGCCAGACCCCTTTGTTCCCTCGCATATTTGGCCATGAAGCTGGGGGGATAGTGGAGAGCGTAGGGGAGGGTGTGACTCATCTCAAACCAGGTGACCATGCCCTCCCTGTGTTCACTGGGGAGTGCGGGGAATGCCCACATTGCAAGTCAGAGGAAAGCAACATGTGTGATCTTCTCAGGATCAACACTGACAGGGGTGTCATGATCCATGATGGAGAGTCAAGGTTCTCCATCAAGGGGCAACCCATTTACCATTTTGTGGGAACCTCTACTTTCAGTGAATACACCGTGGTCCATGCTGGATGTGTTGCAAAGATTAACCCTGAAGCCCCACTTGACAAAGTCTGTGTTCTCAGTTGTGGGATATGCACAGGTCTTGGTGCCACCATCAATGTTGCAAAACCAAGACCTGGTTCCTCTGTTGCCGTCTTTGGGCTTGGAGCTGTTGGCCTTGCTGCTGCTGAAGGGGCAAGGATTTCTGGTGCAAAAAGAATCATTGGTGTTGATTTAGTTTCCAGCAGATTCGAGTTAGCTAAGAAGTTTGGGGTTAATGAGTTTGTGAACCCAAAGGATCATGACAAACCTGTGCAAGAGGTTATTGCTGAGATGACCAATGGAGGTGTGGATCGTGCTGTTGAATGCACTGGCAGCATCCAGGCTATGATCTCGGCATTCGAGTGTGTCCACGATGGTTGGGGGGTTGCTGTGCTGGTTGGAGTGCCAAGCAGAGATGATGCATTCAAAACTCATCCTATGAATTTCTTGAATGAGAGGACTCTCAAGGGCACCTTCTATGGTAACTACAAACCCCGCACTGATCTTCCTTCTGTTGTGGAGAAGTACATGAAAGGGGAGCTGGAATTGGAGAAATTCATCACTCACACGGTTCCATTCTCAGAGATCAACAAAGCTTTTGATTACATGCTTAAAGGGGAGTCCATCAGGTGTATCATCAACATGGAGGAGTAATAAACCATGAAAACAAAGATGGAATAGTCCCTGATGGGGGACGCGGTTCCCAATCTGGTTGTTAAGAGCAGAAATAAACATGTTATCCCTTTTAGGATTATCGAGTCTCTGGAGTTTCATTTTGAATGTAGAGAATGTTGTATGATTCGGCCTTTGCTACTGGAATTGTCTAATTGTCGTTTCTTGTAAAATAAGGGGAAAAAAACATTATATTGTCTTGTGTAATTTTCTAATGATATTGTTGTGTAAAGAAAAACCCAAACGCACAATGATGCTACATTAATGGGATCTGTCAAAATTTCTCTAGGTTCAGGTTATTGTTTCTCAGCATAACTTTGACTACTGCTTATGTGGCCATGATTGGAATGACGCACTAAAATGCACGGCCAGCACAAATGACAGGCCTAAGCCTTTGCAATAACTGCATTTAGGTAGCATTTAATTTATAAGACATAACACAAAATATAAAAACAATAAAGTCAGAAATGTATTTGAAAGGAGAGATAAAAATAAGAGGTAAACAATTTTTTTGTCCCCAAGTTAAAAAAATATAAAATTTCTATATTTCTAAGTGGAGACAGTAGAATATAAAATCTCTACATTAATGATATTGTATCCGGATGACTCTTCGTCAAAGAGCCATTTCGAAAGTAACATACGACCTAAGAAAATACTCTTTCTCCAAATATTACAAACCTAATATTGAGTTACTTACATCACATGCATTTAAGAAAAAATCTTACAAGCACAATGCTAATGACTTGGTGAGTACAATTATCGGTAATCTTACCATCACAATTCAACACTTGGTTACCGAGCATCTTCCACGGGAAACTGACAAACCCTCACATGGCTCAAAACTATAGTTTGCACTTTCCTGCTTTAAATTTTAGAATCAAATTAGAGAAATCAGCAGTTGGATCAGTGGCTAAGAAGGACGACAGGGGGTTTTGTTTTACACATGCTGAGCTCAGCAGTCTGAAGACATAATATAAACCATTAAACTGCATTCAATAATACGCAGGTGTTCATCTTCACTGGATTCGAAGCTCAATCCTCTTCAAACACTTCGTAATAGAAAAATCATTTAACTAGACTAATCACTAGATCAACCATGACAAATCCTCCATGACTCAAACTATAGTTTGCACTTTCCTGCTTTAAATTTTAGAATCAAATTAGAGAAATCAGCAGTTGGATCAGTGGCAAAGAAGGACGAGAGGGGGTTTTGTTTTACATGCTGAGCTCAGCAGTCTGAAGACATAATATAAACCATTACACTGCATTCAATAACAGGCAGGCGTTCATCTTCACTGGATTCGAAGCTCAATCCTCTTCAAACACTTCATAATACAAAAATCATTTAACTAGACTAATCACTAGATCAACTGTGACAAACCCTCCATGACTCAAACTATAGTTTGCACTTTCCTGCTTTAAATTTTAGAATCAAATTAGAGAAATCAGCAGTTGGATCAGTGGCAAAGAAGGACGAGAGGGGGTTTTGTTTTACACGCTGAGCTCAGCAGTCTGAAGACATAATATAAACCGTTACACTGCATTCAATAATGGGCAGGTGTTCATCTTCACTGGATTCGAAGCTCAATCCTCTTCAAACACTTCATAATAGAAAAATCATTTAACTAGACTAATCACTAGATCAACTATGACCACAACCATCCCCATTATCACAGGACTGCAAACACTGATCTATGAATGAAAAAATAAGCTAAGAATACAGTCAGTAACTCAGAATCAAAACTTCCAATTAATCAAACAAATGTATGTGTGTGCATATGTGTTAAAAGCCCATCTCAATGTACACGAAGACACCATTCAACAACAGTCTCAAATTCATAAAACAATGGAGAAAGCTGTGACGATTAACCCTCTTTCCCCAATCCTCTCTGATACTGAAAAAAATATACTCGTGGTACTTGTACAATCTAGGCTCAATAAAAATCCATAACAAGTTAATCTAAGCCAGAGAAAGATTAAGTTTCATCCTTCTTATCACAAGAAGAAGAGTAACCCACAAACTTAGTCCTCAAAAGACCTTTTAAAACATCAATTAGACTTTAAGAAATTCTTCAAATGACGATTCTTGATTCTTGATCACCGCACAGCTTCAAATCGGCCCTACTGATGAAATTGATATCGCGGAAATCTTTCAAGAAAGATTAGGGTTTACTCCAAGAACAGCAATCAGTTATATAAACATTAACATAATTACAAAATCCAATATCCTGAAGCAGGGAACAATCACAGCAGATGCATTTAAAAAAAAAAAAACGGACACCCAAAAAATTTTACAAACACGAGCACACACACACACACACACACACAACTTGAAACAATAGAACAAGAAGTAACCGAAACCATTACTCTAAAGCACGGAGACAATGTTTGAATATTATTTGTAACAATAAAAGCTCTTACTACTGCGTCTTCGAAAAATATCCCAGAACAAACGAGCTACAGAAGGTAACCAACTTTGAACACCATCATATCACATCAGATACGCTGGAGAAAATTGACACGCGAAAATTACAAATATGAAAAAAAGAAAAAAAAAGAGAGAGAGAGAGAAGATAGGGTTGTGGTTGATGCGACGTGAGATCGATAAGTCGGTCGCTCGCGAGAGAGGGTTGAGGTTCAGACGGGGCTGAGAAGCTGGGAGAGTTGGGGCTTGGGTTCGGAGTTCATGCCGATGATGATGACGAGTGGGATGAAGCCATAGTGAGTGATGACCTTGGCCTTCCTCATGGCCCATGTGGTCCACTCCTTCAGGCACTCGCTTGTTGATCGCTCCTCCGCAGGCCTCGAACCCTTCGAGCTCTTCCCTTTCGCCTTCAGAGACACCCTTGACGCCATCTTCGATTATTGATTCTTTGATTCTTTCTTGATTCTCTCTTCCTCTCTAATTGCTCGCTCGCTCGCCGCCTGCAGCGGAAGAGGAGGACACCTTAAACCCTAATTATAGAGGCCACGTCGTATTCGGTCACACGCTGTGTTGTCGGTTTGAGTTTGCCTGTGACCTGATTTTTTTTTTTCCCCAACCTTTTCGTTTCCAACAAACGACATCATAGACTGTGCCGTTTAGCCTGGATGGGAACACAACACCAAAAAGAAAGAAAGGGCGAGAATAAAAAAAAGTAAATAACGACCTTTTTCATAAGGAATTAATTGTTATGTATTGATAGAGTAATCTATTTTTTACACTATCAATCGATAAAAAAATTAACAACTCATCTATTTTGTATAATTTTTTAAAATTTGAATTAGGTATGATTTGATAATGGATAACATGATAGTTTTTATTGTTTGACAATGTGAAAATAATTACACTGTTAATATATGTCAATTATACTCTTTTTTATTTGATATCAATTTTATTCTAACAATATTCTCATAACTAAATTTAAGTCAAAAGGTTTTATTAGAATAAAACTGATATCAAATTTTATTTTTGGGTTAAATTTCTGTCAAATTGAATATGCTAAGAAAAAATAGTTGTTTACTAAAAAAAAATTAAGCTTGTCTCGTTTTGAGAAAAAAATAATAAAAATTGTAGGTGATTATTAATCTGAATAATAATTTAAATCATTAATATAATATTAGATTTTTATAACTATTAGCTAAATGTAAATAAAAAATGTTATGTTTTGTACAAATATAATAAACAAAATTTCAAATATATGTTGTAAATTAAAATAATCAATTTTTATGCATTGTCAATATATTTTTCAAAAAAATTTAAACATTTAATTATGCATTCTCATGCCATTTGCAAGTATTTGACTTTTATAATGAGTGTCTCAAAAGTACATATGATTTTTATATTAACTATTTTTTTTTAAGTTACAACACTTTTTTTTATTAGTCTCCATACTAAAAGATGGTTCACTTCACTAGCCTTTGGACGAGAAGCAGGGTCACAATATTGTTGATTGATTCAAAATGCGAAATATATTTATTTCTTATTTAATTTAGATTTAGGAAATCTTTTTCAATTTATAAGTGTTGTTAGATTTATCTTCGAATAAAATTTTCTTTCACTTAAAAAAAACTATTATCTTAAATAATTGTATAAACCATTTTCTATCTTATAGATACAAAAAAAGGAAAAACCTTTTGTTTATGCATAGTTATAACTTGGGGAAAATCTTTCCTTTAGCCAAATTTTTCATTGAAAAAATGGCAAATTGATATAAAGAGTACACATTCATTTGTGCCACATTGAATTTGTTCTTTTGTAACACCTCGTATACACGTGTCAATAGTCAAGTTCTGTACAGCTCCAAGGTCCCTCAGGGCCCACCCGTGTTACCAGAAAAGCCTCAGATGTATTAAGGGCCAAGGGTTGCAGTTTCAATGTTGTTGCTGCAGAATTCTACAGAACAGCCTCATTGTAAGGAGATGTGCTCACTGCAGCAAGTTTTGCTCACTTCAATGAGTGGGCTCGATGTCAGCACAGTATAAAACAAATGCAATTTCGTTTAATAAGCCCAATATATACCCTAACTTAGGCTTCTTTCTTCCTAGGAGCAGAAACTCAAAACCCTCTCTTCCATACCCTTCTCATTTCTCTTCCACTTAATCCAACATCAAATCTTCTTTATTCAAGACTAAGGTAAGTGATTGTTGTTAGTTTATGCTAGTTTCTTCCATGTTCTTTCTCTATTGCGTTATGGGTTGTTGCCATTATCCATTGTTATCAAGTAGGGGTGCTCTCCCAATGTTGTTAGAGTTAATGTAAAGTTATTTAGAGAGTATTAGGGATTAATCTAAAGTTTTATGATTGTTATGATAGACTTTAGTGCTCTCCCTGCTTCTCGAAGCTCAATTGGTGCTGGCACCATCTACTCCTCCATTTAAAGTGAATGAGTTCAATTATGTGACATTTATTTTTATCATTCAAGTTATTTTCCTTACATTGTGACATTATTGCATGATTTTAGAGACAATTCTAAAGAGATTATAAATTATTATTAGTTTTGTCAAATTTATGAGATTAGGATTTTTTTTAAAGAGCATTAATTATATGTTTTGCGAGACTCATGGGACCATTTATTGCTAAAATGACTTTTAATAAATAGATAGATTACGAATATAATTATATTAGAGATTTGTGATTACCATGATGAGTTCAAGAGTAGAGCATGTATATATGATAGAGTTTAACCCACAAAGGATTTTAGCACAAAGTTATAGGGAAAATAAATATATAGAGCAAGGTGTGATTAGCTTTTGAAAGCCTATGTTATTATGATTTTAGGATTTTCATAATTTAGAACCCTATTGGTTTTGAAGGATGATATTAGGATTATCAAGGATGATATTATGATTATCTAGTTATGAAAATATATGCTAGCTTGAGATATGATTTGGAAATTCAATCAAAAGGGTTTTAGAGTATGAATCTTCATATGATTCATGTAATACCCAGTGTACACGTGTCAATAGACGAGTTTTGCATGACCTCAAGGTCCTCTGGGACCCACTTTATGTTGTTCTTAGAATCCGGGTTTTTGCTAAGTCAGGAGCCCTACACCTCCTTGGAGGGTTATATGTTAGAGTTATATTCTTGGATCAAATGTCCCGGTAATTGTTCCCTAGAGAAAAAAAACAAGTTGAAGAGTGATATTTAATGAGTTTTTGGAACCCTCTAAATATTTCGTTTTTAGTCCCCAAGTTTAGAAAATCGTCGGAATTCCAAAATTTGAACTAGAACTAAGAAATGAGATTTTGATTGGTTGGAGTTTTGAATTTTTAGATATTTTATTTGAATCCATATGGGGGGTATTTTCTTATTTACATTTATGTTTTAAAGTTAATAGGAAGTTAATAAATGATTTAACTTAGAATAATGAGATGGAAATAAGTAAGTGAGTATATGAGTAAGCTATTGTCAAACACACAAGACACCATTGATATATGTTTATCACCGCTTATAGCGGTCTAGGCCATTATAGCGGTCTAGACCGCTTATAGCGACAGTTGCATCACGTTTTTGGCCTCTGAGACCCTATAGGGCGATCAGGGCCGCTATAGCGGTCATAAGTGCACTGATAGTACAAGCGGGGCCTTGGGCGGCTGTAATTGACGTATAGCGGTCAGTATACCGCTTATAGCGGTCCCCAAGAGCCCAATCGGGTACAAAAGCGATGTCGTTTTGTTTCGGCCTTAAAGGCCATCACCTCCTTCCTCCCTCATTCTTGCCAGACGAAGAAAACCCTCCCCCATCCTTTTTCTCTCTTTTTCTCAATCTCATTCAAGTGTTGCTTCCCCAAATCATCAAGGTATGTGTTTGTTAATAGATTTTGATCTCTTTGTCTCCTTCCTTTTATATTCTATGGTTTAGGTTGTTGTTTTCTCTCATTGTTGTCAAATGGGGGTACTCCCCCAATGTTGTTAGAGCTAGATTAGAGTTATTTAGAGATTGTTGGAGTTTAATCTAGAGTTTTTATAATTATAATAGTTGACGTTGGTGCCCTCCTGGCTCCCCGGAGCTCAGTTGGAGTTGACGCCACTTTTTCCTCCCCCTCCAGGTGAGTGGGTTTGACCTCATTGTCTTAGTTTCCCCATTATAGTTATATTTCTTGCATAAAGATTGGCAAATATGGAATTTGAGATGAGATAAAATATATATATTATGATTTTTACATGCTTACGTCAAGCTAGAAAATTATGGTTTATTGTGATAGCAATAAAGAATGAGTTTTGCAAAACCATGGGACCATGATTGATATGCTGTGTGTTATGAAAATGTTTTATTTGTCAATGAAATGATTTTTGGAAAAATTCATGTTTTAGCAAGTTGCAAATTATGCAAGAGTATATGATTTATTAGTTCTTATTTTATTAGATATGTTTTAAGAGTTTATGATATGCTATTGATTCAAGCCTTGAGATTTATATATATGATTTTTAGAGTATTCAGTTGACGTGTGTATATATATTGGAAGAATGTTCGATAGAGCATGATTCAATTTGATGAATAGAAATGTATATTTTGGTTTTAGAGGTTTTGTGATTATGAACTCTTTATTTGAAGTATAATAACAAAGTTATTAAGCTATGAAAATATGTTAGTTAAGAAATGGATTTAAAACTTCATGGTACCAAGAGGTACATAATTCAAGATGATTGTTAGCAATCATGACATATATTCTGTGGGATTGAAATCGGAATGCCTACAAGTGGTGAACCCTTGGGCTCGATTTTCATACCATGATTATCTTAAAAATCAGATTGTTAGAGTTATATGAGTTCGAACTCTTAGAGTACTAAAAACTTAGGGGCTCTGCCTTGCTTGAGGGGCAGTACCCACTTTTCAACTATAGTTTTCTTTGTCAAACTAGTTTAGCCTAGAGATAAGGAAGCAGACATTAGTTAAAGCAGCTGTGAAGAGATCGTTAACCTTGGTACCAAGTTGTCAGTTAGAGGGCAGCCTTGGCGATTCTGAGAAAAAGGACCTAGTTAGGTGCCCACGCTTTGTCCGAGAGGGACTATTACAATTCGGCAAGAGCTCGATTCGCCAGGGCAGTCTCACTTCATAGTTTAAAATTTTATAGCTTTTATTGTTATGATATATTTATTATATTCAAAGATATCTTTGTTTCCAGCATCTGCCGCACCCTCGCTTAAATTGATTTCATGCTTGATTTTGAGTTAGAAATGTTTATTTATAAATACATGGAATGAAAAGTGTTTTCCTAGAGCTAGCTATGTATTTAAATATGAAATGAATCATTATTGCTGCATGTATATTATATTATGTATATTCTTGGTTGTCCCATGTGGGTGATGAGTGAGAGCTCACTCTTTGAGTCCGTTGACTCACCCCTCTCCCTTCCTCTAGTAGTTCTTGAGTGTACAGACGTCATTCGACTACCGATCCGAGTCGTGAGCTATCCCCTGGTGAGCTTTGCATTGTTGTAAGGCTTAGTTTAGGATTACATTAGTTTAGAGTGCTCCAGTAGTTTTGCAAGCGGGATCCAAGCCACGATGTATTTTGAGATGTTATAGATAATTTAAGAGATTATGTATTTCTCCTATATGTTTTAGAGCACTAGAATGTATTTTAACATATGGGCTATGATTAGAGATTTATGTGAGTTAATGAAAGTGAGTTTATGACTCAGTCTTCAAATCTTAGATTTTAAAGCATGACAAAAAATGTTTTAGGTTTATATATGTGAATACTTGATTTTTATGGGTTGAATATTATATTTTAATTAGAGCAAATTATATAGATTTTGCAAGAAAATTTCATTTAAGTATGATATTATACTATTTTATGCATATAGAGAGATCGTCACCCAGGAAGGTGACGTGGGGATGGGATTCCCGTGACGCGCTCACCACGCCCCAAGCTCGTTAGTGACAAAGTGGTATCAGAGCATTAGGTTTCCTTGCATAGTACTGGAGCAAGTGTCCACAAATAGCATGATGTTTATGTGAATGGAACCGCGGCCATTTGCACTAACGTGATTTTATTTGAGGCCTCTAGGAAGAGTCAGTCATGTCTAGGTTCAGTTAAAGTCTTTGTCATTTCTTGGAACTCTTTATCCGGTCCTAAGTTTTCACTTCTCCAGGAGTGAGCTATGGACCGTCATCGCCATCGTGTTCAGATCGCCCAGTGGCACCACATCGGCCAAGACTAATAGCATCCGGCGTCTTGAAAGAGCCGTTTTAAATCTAGCGGAGGTGGTCAGTGAGCATATTAGACCCGGAGCGAGTGAGCAAAGAGCGCAGCCGGGCAGGAATGGCCTAAGCAGAATTCAACAATGGGCACCATCGCTCAGGGCCACCCCTTTAGTACCTTCTCCGACGTGTCCTAGTATCACCCATCCATCGAATCAAGAAAGCAACTTGACTAGAGGGGCAGCTCGATTGCAGCCAATTGGCGCCCCCCATCTTGTCGATTTGTAGGAACGCCATCGGGGCGATGCCTAAGAGGCTCATCCGCATGCTATGGATGCGGTCGGGAAGGAGCACCTGAAAAGGATTGCCCATTGCACAGTGGAACAAATAGTCGATGGCGGGCGAGTACCTGGCGCCCAAAGACGACCTTTTCCACTCCTCGCAGCTTGGGGAGCGTCTGACCCTGATTGATGGGGTTTCCCAGGCGAGTGACTCAAAGCCAGGTAGAACGTTGAATTGCGAATCGTGCATGTAGGCATCCAACAGGGTTAATGGTTGATATTTATGTATTAAATTGCCTTAAGTGATTTTAATGTCATGACTCACATGCATGTCCCATTTTAAAGATGCAAGACTTCTTAGATTATGTTTACGATTGTGATTTTAGTCTGATATGAGATACATGTTTTGAATGTCCATTGTGATGTTGCATGATATGATTATGGCATGCATGCCCATTATGTGAACAACATGGTATGAAATGCTAGCATAGTTTTGGGTATTTATTCGAATCATTATTCTTATTAGTTGTATCGATTGCTTCGGTTGTTGCATGTGACTTTTTTTTTAATCATATGCATGAACTAAAGTGCATGAATGGTATATTTATGTTGGGTAAGCATTTGGTTTCATGCATATGCATGTTCTTTCTAATATGCCTTTTTGGAATAAGAAGTAGAGTAGCTTTCCATGATATTGAGAGTTCATGTTTAGTGAGATCCAATTTCCTTAAGTACCATCATGTTGTCATGATTTATAAGTTTAGCATGTGATTTGGAAACTATGTTAGTACCTTTGAAAGAAGTTTTATGAATACTTGAGGCTCTTGGCCAAAGTTTTGAAAATTCTAGATGGAAGGATTTTCTCAAAGAGGTTTCGTTAACTTTGCATTACCATGATTAGTTTGCCTTATGGAAAGAGAGAATTTGGAAGCATGTTTTACTTGAATAAGATTTAAGATAACTAGGTATAAGTTTCTTAGACAAGTTGTTTTATGCCCATGGTGAATAATTTGATTCATGATGAAACACAAAAAAAAAATTGGTTTTATGAATGCTTAAGTTTTTCTCTTGGTGAACGTTTGCATGGTTTTGAATAGGAAGTTTTCTCAAAGAAGTTTTAATAGTATCACCCCAACATGACTAGTTTTTAAAATGGAATGGAGGAATTTAGAAACATGTTTTAGTTGGAATGTTTCTTTTTTTATGTTAAGTGTGCAAGTGTTAGCACTTTAAGGCTATAAGACATGAATTAGACCATTATATGCATGTATGATGCTTTCACTCAAGTTGGAGTGCACGAACATGATTAGAGCAACTGCAGGTGCAATATATTCTATTTAAGTTATAACTTGGTAACACAATAGTGAGAAGTTAATGGAGTTGGCAAAAGTAATGGGAAGTATGTTGTATGCCTTATATTTGTATGACTGGAATATACTGGCTGTTGAATCTGGACTATGATTTATTACATTGTTTAATAGGTTAAAAATTTGATTTATGGATTGTTCGATGGCTTTTAGGGAGGTGTCGCTGGGATTTTTGGTAGCCAAATTAATTAAGTTTGAAATTAGATGTTTCGAATGCATACATTTGTGCTTGAAGGAATTTGATTAAGAAATAGTAAGTTGATTACAAAAAGATTTGGTAAATATATATAGAGAGTGTTTTACAAAATCTTAGAGCATGCCATGTGTGCATCTTGTTTTTTTTCTTTTTTCTTTTTTTTTCTTTCTACGCGACTGAATAAAGTAAATTGATTTTCGTGCATTACACATGCGTAAGGAGTGATGAGAGTTCAGGAATCGAGGGCTAGAAGTCCCGAGGTAAGTAGATTGATGTCAAACACAAGAGAAAAAGAAGGACCAGACCAAGGACAGTGACGCGTTTAGCCCCTATATCTTTGAGAGCTCTCATGTACCACGAGGTCAGCGTAGTTTTTCCCTAGGACTTGCAATCGTGGAAAGGACTACCCTTAGAGGTGGAGCGCCTGTAAATGTCTCGACAGGGAGCCTTTGTTACCTTGATGGGAAAGGACTACCCTTGAGGTGGAGGCGCCCAGGCGTGACAAATGGCATTCTCAGCTAGAATAGCGGAGCAATGGCCTATAGGATGGCATTGCCTCCCAAAGTATTAGCTAATACAGTTAAAGTATCACGTCAGAGTGTTAGAGTGTCATGTCAGAATGTTCTGGGCATTCAAGCCCATTCTTGAAACCCCATGTGGGTTAAGTATTCAAACTCCTTGAACTTTCAGTTACCTTTGTTTAGATTTGGGGACCAAATCTTTTAAGGGGGGAAGATTGTAATACCCAGTGTACACGTGTCAATAGACGAGTTGTGCATGACCTCAAGGTCCTCTGGGATACTTTGTTATTCTTGGAGTGCAGGTTTTGCTAAGTCAGAGCCCTACACCTCCTGGAGGGTTATATGTTAGAGTTATATTCTTGGATCAAATGTCCCGGTAATTGTTCCCTAGAGAAAAAAAACAAGTTGAAGAGTGATATTTAATGAGTTTTTGGAACCCTCTAAATATTTCGTTTTTAGTCCCCAAGTTTAGAAAATCGTCGGAATTCCAAAATTTGAACTAGAACTAAGAAATGAGATTTTGATTGGTTGGAGTTTTGAATTTTTAGATATTTTATTTGAATCCATATGGGGGGTATTTTCTTATTTACATTTATGTTTTAAAGTTAATAGGAAGTTAATAAATGATTTAACTTAGAATAATGAGATGGAAATAAGTAAGTGAGTATATGAGTAAGCTATTGTCAAGACAGCACAAATTCTGAGACAATGATATGTTTATCGCCACCGCTATATGGTTCAGACCGCTATAGCGGTCACATGACGCATCACGTTTTTGGCCTCTGGAGACCGCTTATAGCGATCTAGACCGCTATAGCGGCCATAAGTGCTGATAGTACAAGCGGGACGCGAGCAGATAGACTTTGACCGCTATAAGCGGTCATATACCGCTATAGCGGTCCCCCAAGAGCCCAATCTGCATACAAACGATGTCGCTTTTGTTTCTGGCCTTTAAAAGGCCATCAGCCTCCTTCCTCCCTCATTCTTGACGAACCAGAAACCCTCCCCCATCCTTTTTCTCTCTTTTTCTCAATCTCATTCAAGTGTTGCTTGCCCAAATCATCAAGGTATGTGTTTGTTAATAGATTTTGATCTCTTTGTCTCCTTCCTTTTATATTCTATGGTTTAGGTTGTTGTTTTCTCTCATTGTTGTCAAATGGGGGTACTCCCCAATGTTGTTAGAGCTAGATTAGAGTTATTTAGAGATTGTTGGAGTTTAATCTAGAGTTTTTATAATTATAATAGTTGACGTTGGTGCCCTCCTGGCTCCCAATTTCAGTTGGAGTTGACGCCACTTTTTCCTCCCCCTCCAGGTGAGTGGGTTTGACCTCATTGTCTTAGTTTCCCCATTATAGTTATATTTCTTGCATAAAGATTGGCAAATATGGAATTTGAGATGAGATAAAATATATATATTATGAATTTTACATGCTTCGCTAAGCTAGAAAATTATGGTTTATTGTGATAGCAATAAAGAATGAGTTTTGCAAAACCATGGGACCATGATTGATATGCTGTGTGTTATGAAAATGTTTTATTTGTCAATGAAATGATTTTTGGAAAAATTCATGTTTTAGCAAGTTGCAAATTATGCAAGAGTATATGATTTATTAGTTCTTATTTTATTAGATATGTTTTAAGAGTTTATGATATGCTATTGATTCAAGCCTTGAGATTTATATATATGATTTTTAGAGTATTCGATTGGCGTGTGTATATATATTGGAAGAATGTTCGATAGAGCATGATTCAATTTGATGAATAGAAATGTATATTTTGGTTTTAGAGGTTTTGTGATTATGAACTCTTTTATTTGAAGTATAATAACAAAGTTATTAAGCTATGAAAATATGTTAGTTAAGAAATGGATTTAAAACTTCAGTTTCATGGTACCAAGAGGTACATAATTCGATATGATGATTGTTAGCAATGCCGGATACACTCGTGGGCTTGAAATCGAATGCCTACAAGTGGTGAACCCTTGGGCCTGATTTTCATAGCCACAGATTATGCTAAAGTCGATTGTTAGAGTTATATGAGTTGGAACTCTTAGAGTACTAAAAACTTAGGGGCTTGTCACAGGGGGCCAGAGTACCCACTTTTCAACTATAGTTTTCTTTGTCAAACTAGTTTAGCCAGGTAGAGATAAGGAAACAGAGCAGTTAGTTACTTGTGTGAAGAGATCGTTAACCTTGGTACCAAGTTGTCCGTTAGAGGAGCGGTTTAGCGCCAAAGATTCTGAGAAAAAGGACCTAGTTAGGTGCCCACAGCTTTGTCCGAGAGGGACTATTACAGCATTCAAGAAGAGCTACGATTCGCCAGTGACGAGTCTCACTTCATAGTTTAAAATTTTATAGCTTTTATTGTTATGATATATTTATTATATTCAAGACCTCTTTGTTCCGACACCCTCGCTTAAATTGATTTCATGCTTGATTTTGAGTTAGAAATGTTTATTTATAAATACATGGAATGAAAAGGGTTTTCCTAGAGCTAGCTATGTATTTAAATATGAAATGAATCATTATTCTTGCATGTATATTATTTCATGCATATTCTTGGTTGTTCCGTGTGGGTGATGAGTGAGAGCTCACTCACTGAGTCAAGTTGACTCACCCTCTCCCCTTCCTCTAGTAGTTGCAGTGCAGACGTCATTCAGCCTACCGATCCAAGATGTCGCAGCTTATCCACAGTGAGCTTTGCATTGTTGTAAGGCTTAGTTTAGGATTCTCATAGTTTAGAGTGCTCCGAGTTTTGCAGCGGTGATCCAAGCCACGCATGTATTTTGAGATGTTATAGATAATTTAAGAGATTATGTATTTTCCCTATATGTTTTAGAGCTCTAGAATGTATTTTAAAATATGGGCTATGATTAGAGATTTATGTGAAAGTTAATGAAAGTGAGTTTATGACTCAGTCTTCAAATCTTAGATTTTAAAGCATGACAAAAATGTTTTAGGTTTATATATGTGAATACTTCAGTTTTTATGGGTTGAATATTATATTTTAATTAGAGCAAATTATATAGATTTGCAAGAAAATTTCATTTTAAGTATGATATTATACTATTTTATGCATATAGAGAGATACGTCACCCAGAAGGCTGACGTGGGGATGGGATTCCCCACGTGCCGGTCACGCTCCCAAGTCGGGTCGTGACAATTCATGACATATGATGGCTACATATTCTGTGGGTCTTGAAATCACAATGTTTGCAAGTGGGTAATCCCTTAGACATAATTTTATTTCCCTAATTCTACTAAGGTCAAGGTTTTATGGATTTAGAGCTCTCAAAATACAATGAGTTTATTGTTGATTTTATTTACTTTCAGTTGAGTTATGTATGATGAAATTTATTATTAAACAGCCATGGAGACAATATTAGTTAATAGGCATGAAGGCAATATTAGTAAACAGCTATGAAGGCAATATTAGTACATAGTCATGGAGACAATAGTATTTAAATAGCCATGGCAATATTAGTAACCATCCATGGACGCAATATTATTAAACAGCCATGGAGGCAAACTTTTAAATACTAGAGAAGTTCGGGATCTAATGAGTTATCCATAGAGAGTATAGACGAGTACAAACATCTATGACCATTCTTATATATATGAATATGTTTACCAGGTTCAAAGTATTGGTATTTATGATCCAGAGAAGCTTATGATATTTGTTTCAAAATGTTTATATATACATGTTTGGAGTTGTTTTAGAGTTTGTTCTACTCATGTTATTATTATTAGTATTATTGTTATCTTAATATCGATGTATCTTGGATTTTGTCCCATGAAAGAGGCTACAGGTGAGAATTCACTTATTGAGTTTTAGATGAAACTCACTCCTCTCCTTTTTCCATTTCAGGTCCTTTAGCTGTTGCGGGTTTCTCCCAGTTTCCTCCTCCTCACGAGTAGAGTGTTTTAGTTAGTAAGCTTTACTTCGAAGTAAAGTATTCCTTGTCATCGACATAGAGTGCTCCAATGTCATTGCGGGCAAGGGACTAGGACCATAGAAATAGTTTTTTTTTTTGCATTTTATATATCACGATAGTATATTCTTTACTTGAAATTGACGATTTAGTATTCATGGTTATTTTGTATAAGAGCAGCTCTATGTACGTGTAAGTTTTGTATTAGAAATTACAGTATTTATATTTAGTTTATGAAATATCAGTTATAGTTATATTATTTTATTTAAAGAAAAGTTGATTTGTATGTTGAAGGTGAACTTATGTTTTAATCGATTTTTATGATTTAAAATAGGCATATAGAGTTTCTTAGTAATCACAAGGCTTACATGGGAATATGATATCTCACATCCACGATCCAATAGGGCCCTGACATCTTTTACTCACCATATTGACCTAAAAATTAATCTTTTTTTTAGGGAAGAATTTTAGATTGAGGGAAATGCCTATATTAGTTCAGGGTTAGTGCATGCCTTCAAACTTATCAAACGTTTAAGTTTTACTTACAAATCACTCATAAGTAAAAAATCAACCGTGACCTAAAGATTGTTGGCTATTAATCTCTCTTTTAAAATAATGAAGAGGCAACATATATGACGTTATGTATTTAATTTTAAATGAAGCAATAAATTTGTGTTTTAGTTTTCTTGGAAAAAAAAAAGAGTTTGCTTGGTTTGCATTCGAGATGGATTTTCATTTTTAATTTAAATTTTATTGCATTACTAGTATTCATTAGTATGAATATTTATGAATTATTAAAAAATTTGTGGATATTTATCTTTTAATTTTTAGAGTATCTTTTTAATTTTTTTTAATAAATTTGTGTGGACTCAAATCCCCATTGGGAATGGAGAATAGAGACTTGTAACAAGATGGAGATAGGGGCAAAATTCTAATGGAAACGGGGGCATATCCCCGCCCTATAAATACTCATTGCTATCCCCTATCGATACTCATTTAATCTCTAGTTTGCATTTCTTGTATTTTTTTTATTTTTAAGGTTTTGTTAAAAAAAAAAAAGTAAACATATAATGAAAATAAAAATAAAATTTTATTATTTTCACCATTTTCTTTACAAAATAACAAAATCAGAAAAAAGATAGAAAATAAAAATTAAAACCAAATAGACCAAAATATAATTTTTTGGTCAGGCGTAAATATGTGCTATTTTTATTTTTATGTTTTTAAAGAAAACATACTTTATAAGTCTTTTTTGCCGTTATATTTTGGTCAGAGTCATGGCAAGGTTCAAAAAATCAACATGAACGTTGAACCTCAGAATTTTATTGGGCTGAAATTTAGCCCAATAAACTGAAGGAATGTCACCAACGAAAAAGTGTGTCAGTGTCACGTAGCCGGTAGTCCCCCCAAAAGGAGAAGGATTGTGTCTCCACTGATATTTTCGTTAAGGGAATGGATTAATCTGCAAAATGAAATAAAAATAAAACACTAGATATTTGTTCCGCAAAACCCAAAACCCTACTTCTCACTTCTGACTTCACTGTATTCATTATCCCTTCTCGTCTTCTGTATGCTTCTTCTATGCTCCAAGTTTATATACACTTCATCACTTCCTCTCTCATTTCATTTTCCTCACACAGTGCCCAAGCAGCAATTCAGGTCAATTACTCCAACTATGATTCTTCTCTCTCCCTCTTTCTGTCGTTGATGTTAGCTCACACTCACTCAACTATTATAATCCGATTTGACGGAATTTAATTTTTAGTTTCAGTGATTGATCTTTACAATAATGCATTCTTATCTGCATAATTCCTATTTGAAAACGCATTTATCTGCTAATATTTCATTCTAATTATGTGTTTCCACTACTAATCCCTTCCATTTCTTCTTTTTTTTTTGGGATTTTGGCGGTGCAGATGAGAAGCAAAGAACGCAGAGCGTAATGGAAGGAACACATACGGAGGAGAGAGAAAATGGAGTGATCGTGCGATCGTGCAAGGTATTCCCAGCTCATGGTGCTGGTAAAAGCCTGTTTGGAATCGCCGAAGCTTCTAGAAAGATGCAACTCCAAAGAGAGAAGAAGAAGGAGAAGGAGAACGCTAACGCTCCTTCATATTCAACATACGATGTGGCCGTAACAGGAAAAATTAGAAAAAAGAACAAACAGAAACGTATTCAGGATTTGTTCGCACTACCGGACTACAGCGATAGTCCTCTTATTTTTCACCAATTTGATTCTCTTCCTTCTGGTGCGTCTCCCCGCACTCTCACACCGGTTTATGCTACTGAATGATTAATTTCTCATCGCTGTTATTTTTATTAATTGTGATTTTAAATTGAGGTTGTGATTACCTGTAAGTGCTGATGATGTTGTTGCGATTCAGTTTCTGTGGCTGTCCAAACTGCAGTATTGCGACGTTGCAGTTCGCAATTTAAAACCACACTTTTATTGCAGTAGATGTAGAAGTAGAACCACGGTGATAAGCATATAATTCGTAGACAGTCCTGTTTGATGGTGATCAACAGTGGATTCAGCAGATGCTTTCTTGTATTTGTGAATTAGTACACATTCAATACAAGCAATGAATGAATATTTTACTAGATTAACGATGTTTGACCTTTCATCGTAACATGGCAGTGATTTAGATAAAAATATCAGGCTTGAATAAGAAAACATAGATTAACGAAAATGCGAAATAGTTCACTTATATTTGGAAATTTTAGCAGGGTTGGATTGGTTTTAAGTATAGGATCATTACTTTACTTTTAGAATTTGTTACACTTAGACCTTTGTCAAGGTTTATGCGGCCAATGCAACCAATCCCTCCTAGTATAAAAAATTAGGCTCAGCTCTTTTGCAGCACGAAGACCCTCTCAAAATTCAATTACAATGGCCTTTGTATTGTATAATAAAATAAAACTAGTGGGAGCTTTCGTTTCATAAATATTTGCAGGATATTCTCAAATTCCTCTTGATATTTTCAAAAAATTATATTATTATAATTTTACTCATTAAGAGTTCAATAAAACAGTATAATCATAAAGTAGGAGTTTAGTTTGGGTGTGAACAACGGGTTGTTGATGAGTTGTGACTCTTGATGAATTTGCTGTTATTTGGTACTCAACTTTCATTCCTTTGTTTGAGAGCAGAGATGGAGGGGAGTAAAATTATGTTAATAACTTTGTCTTTGTTTGCTTAGGTCCCAAAAATTACACTCCTGCATATGAAGACCATGGGTTCACCAAAAGGAGGAAGGTAACTTTTTTTATACTGAGAAAGTTTTTAATGCTTTTTTTAACACTCCCTTATTTATCTCAGTTCCTCTGTCCTCAGGTTTCCCAGAGTGCAAGTGGAAGTCAGACTGATTGTAATAATACAGCACCATTGAAGAAACATGGTATTGGCAAAGGTTTGATGACAGTTTGGAGGGCAACAAATCCTGATGCTGAAGACCTTCCAATTGGTTTTGGTTTTGCTGACCGAGAACAGGAAGTTCGTCTAATCTCAAATTCTATACAGAAACCAGTTTGTGAGAACAGAAGGTCACGGAAAGCAGTAGCCATGAATGTGAGTTATCTAAACTCATTATCATGCTCCCTTATTTTCCTCCTACAATACATGTTTGAGAACGTGTCTTTTTAATTATAACAGTTGATGTTTATTTCATTCTGAGCAGGGAATGTCAAAAAATAAAATGCAGAACAAGCGAAATAAACTACAGGATAAGAGGAAACTTTCCATGCAAAGAAGAGTGGTAAATCAAAAGTTTAATTTGTAGTTTTGTGGTTAGTGTTGGAGGGTTTGAGTTTGACAAATTTACGACTTGCTCTTACCTGGCAGGGGGAATCTAATCAATATGTGATCCAGAACCAGCCATTGAAGGAAAAATGTGAACTTGCATTGGATAGTGCAATATCTGAGGAGTGGGTTGATCGAATTTCAATGTTAATTGATGATGAAGAGCTAGAGCTGAGAGAATTAGCAGGAACCAATCTGCTGATGTGTTCTGATCATCTTACTGGCAGTGGAATGCTGGGCTGCTCACTTTGTAAAGGTAATTTTGGGATAAACAAGTTTTACCTAATTGTATGTGTTATCCTCTAGCAATTGCATGAAGCTGGAATGTTCTGATTATTACCAGTTCCTAATTGTCTGTGGATTTTACAGATGCGCTAGCAAAGTTTCCCCCAGATACTGTCAAAATGAAGAAACCTATCTGTTTCCAACCTTGGGACTCATCTCCAGAAACTGTGAAGAAATTATTTAAGGTGCATATATGTAATCAATCATTATGAGTCTATGACTTGAAAGATCTGATTTTGTGAATGGATATATGTTTGTTGTATATTTGCACCTCTTACGTGCAGATGTGCTTCTATATTCATTTATTTGAGTTTCTCTTCAATAGTATATGTTTTTACTTTGGCAGATGTCTTGACAGTCTATGGCAGAAGAACGGCTTCCATGTTAGAGAAAAATATAAAATTTAATCATCATACTTACAGAAGTAAATGAATGACCTAATAGGTTATATTAAGAACTATTAGCATAATAATAAGTTTTTCAAGCAAATTCACTCATCATATGTGTTACTTTATTTCTTATTTTTCTTGTTAAATCTTCATCTTTGTATTTTTTTTGTTTGTTTGTATAATTGTATATTTAGTATAATAATTGATCCGGAGGCTGGCTGAGGTCTGATTCCATTGTTGTACAGTCCATTATCTCATATTATCCCAGAAAAGTTTTTTAAAAAGTTATGGACATCTTGGAACTTCCTGTTTTACCCTCTCATCCCATTACTATCTCATTCTTTGCCTTCTTTTGAAAGTTCCAGTGCAGCCATGAGTAAACAAGTGAAAACAAAATAACTAATCAAAATAAACTAATTAGTCCAACCCTTTTAAGTTTTAATAATTTGGATGGCACAGAGGGAAGGAATTTTAGAGGTCTGTGGCAGTGGAGTAAAGAACACTGAGTTGGCAATCTCTAACTGCTAACAGCTAATCTTACACTGGTGTGGCAAGCCTGCCTGTAAAAGATGTGATGCATGTTTTCCATGGAATAAACTACTTTTCAGCTGTTGACATGGTTGAAAGTCAAAAGACCCAAAAAATTTTGCTTGCTAATCCTGCAGTATTTGTTTGCTATAAGATTGAACTAAGTTCTTTCATAGATTACTGTGCATTATCACTGTTAGGCTCTATTTTCTTGCTTTATTTCTAATTATTTTGAAACTTCTTTAGTAGCAAGTGATCTTAAATTTTCAGAGGACTAACATTTTTTTTTGGCAGGTTTTTCATTTCCTTTATACATTTGCTATAGTTGTTGATATATGCCCCTTCACTCTTGATGAGTTTGTTCAAGCATTTCATGATAAGGTAATTTGTCATCTTTGAGCCAGATTCATCGGTTGGAAGTATTTCCAGTTTCTCGTTGAAATTTTCAGTTTTAACAAATTTTTAGTAACATGCAAAATGCCTCTCACATTACTGCATGTGCCTACCAGAACTCGATGTTACTTGGAAAGGTTCACATGGCCCTTCTCTCACTTCTTCTATCTGACATTGAAGTGGAGCTTACCAATGGGTTTTCACCCCATTTAAACAAGTCATGCAACTTTCTTGCATTGATTCAGTCAGTGAGTATCCTTACCTCATTTTTGGGTCATGATATCATATGCTTGTTGTCTGTTATGCAGAATAACTCACATTTGTCAATTTTTGCTGAAGATAAGTATGAATTCTTTTCATGTTGGTTTCACTAATGATTTGGCAGGTTGAAAGTCAGGAATATTTGCTGGACTTCTGGAGAAGATCTCTAAACGCTCTTAGTTGGGTTGAAATACTTCGTCAAGTGCTGGTTGCTTCTGGATTTGGTTCAAAGCAAGGTGCCTTACGAAGAGAGGCCCTTAGCAAGGTACTTCAGATACCTGATCTAAACATTATTTTACAAAGAAAGATGATAATATAAACTCCAGTTTATGTGTGCTCTAACACGTGACAGCATATTAACTATTGATTTTTATAGTATCTATATATTATAATGTTAAATTATATTTTGAATGGTTGATATGTTGTCATGTGTCGGTTTTACTGTAAACCCATGTCTATACTATCGTGACTCTTTACAAATATCTTCATAACTTTTTAGGTTAAACAGTCTAGGAGCTTTTTGATTATTAGTGTGTAATGTGTATATCTTTGTGAAGTTGCCTAAATTCCGCATCGAATTGGAAAGCATATGTTTACTTATCTGTCAACTACTTCATCATATATTAAGCTAAAATAATATTTGAATATTGTATTCCATGCAACTGCAAGGTATAAATATGATCAATTATGCATATCTTACAAATTTATTATACGTATAATCAATTGTTGAATAATCTTTTTCATAGCTAATGCTAACACACATTTATGCTTTGTTTTGTAGGAACTGAATCTTTTTGTAAACTATGGCGTACAACCTGGCACCTTGAAGGGAGAGTTGTTTAAAATCTTGTCAGAGCGAGGAAACAATGGATGCAAAGTATCTGAGCTAGCAAAGTCAATGCAGGTAACTATGTGTTGTAGGATGTTTGTCATATTTTAATTGGACTTAACCAGTTTAAAGAGAAAGTGATATAGAAAGAGAAAAATATAAGTTAGGTGAGAATTAACTAATGCCTCACGAGTATTGTTATTAGACTTTGTCGGAGTTTTGTACTATATTACTGATGGATTTCAACTGTATTTTGATGTTATGAAGATTGTTGAATTGAACCTTGGTGGTACAACAGAGGAACTGGAGTCTTTAATATGTTCCACACTTTCAAGTGACATCACTTTATTTGAAAAGATTTCACCATCTGCATATCGTCTGCGTATGAGCACTGTTACAAAGGACATAGATGATTTTCAGTCAGATATGGAGGATGCTGGAAGTGTTGATGATGAACTGAGTGACAGTGATACATGTAGCAGTGATGGCAACTTTGACAAAGATTCAAGAAACTCCAATAGAAGAAAGGTGAAGCACGCAAACAGTCATAAGAATAAAAATAATATGCTGAAAGTATATACTGAAATTGATGAGAGCCATCCAGGAGAAGTGTGGTTGTTAGGACTAATGGAGAGTGAATATTCGGATTTGAAAATTGAAGAAAAGTTGAATGCTTTGGCAGCTCTAACTGATCTTCTTTCCTCTGGATCCACCATAAGGATGAAGGTAAAATTCTGAGCATTTTAGGGAAGGGTATATTTTGGTCTTGGCTTGTAACCCACTCTCTGAAATTTAAGTAAACTCTTCTTATCCCTTAAAGTTATGAATTTTTTTTTAACAGGATCCAACGAGAGCTGCAGCTAATTGCAATTCCAGCATCCAACGTGGTTCTGGAGCAAAAATAAAAAGATCACAAGTAAGGAATCCTGGATCATTTTGGAACCAGATTGGACACATGCAGTGTGTTAAAGAATTGTACTCATGTTCTCATCCCAGTCCAATAGATTCCTCATCGTTACTCTCATATTTCCATAATCATGGGAAGAATGGAAAAGGTTCAAATGATTCACATCCCATTCAATCAGTGTTTTTGGGATCTGATCGTCGGTACAATAGATACTGGCTTTTCTTGGGCCCTTGTAATGCAGATGATCCTGGCCATAGGAGGGTTTATTTTGAATCTTCCGAAGATGGTCACTGGGAGGTGATTGATACTGAAGAGGTGAGTTTCTTAGATTTTCTTATTATGCATAGCTGTGTTTGAATAGTCAAATTTATTTTCTAGTTAATTAGATATTGATAGAGACCGCTTCCCTAAAGGGGTGCAAGTGAACAAAAGGAAAAAGTTTAGGGGTATAAAGGGTAATTCTGGAGAGGATCAGAATTAGATGATTCTATGGGACCCATTGGCTCTAACTAACTTGTGAATGAGTGTGTGCTGTGCGTGTGCGTGTGCTGGTAGCATTCTTGCAGTGAGAGGAGCGAGGAATTTGTTAGAGGAAAAGGGGATATTTGTAGGGGAGTGCGGAGGGCAGGGTTTTTCATCTTTCATTTTGGCTAAGGCTAGGCATAGGAGAGCTGAGCTGCTTTAGTGCTCATTTTCTCTCTTGTATTGCATTTTCACTACTGAGCCAATTCTATCACAGTTTTTCATTTCTATTTCTCTGCATTTCTGCTGGTTTCTATCAGATATTTTAGCTGAAGCAATTAAACATATATTTATTAGTTTAGTGTGTTTATTGTATGCATTACTATTTAGGTGCTGATGATTGTATGTATCTAACCTGTTTACAGGCCTTATGTGCCTTGCTGTCAGTACTGGATGATAGAGGGAAACGGGAGGCTCTTCTCATTGAATCTGTGGAGAGGCGGCAAGCATCTCTATGCAGATCTATGTCCAGGATTAAGATTAACAGTACTGGAATGGGGTGTGTGTCACATTCTGATCAGTCTTCTGAGCTGGATCTGGTTACAGAAGACAGTTATTCTCCAGTATCTGACGTAGACAATCTGAATCTGATTGGGCCTGCAAAAGACTCTCTACCTTCAGCTGGGGCTGTGGTAATTGAAGCTGGAAAGAAGGGTGAGGAACAAGTGCAAAAATGGATCCGTGCTCAAGGATATGATTCTTGGATTTGGGGATCCTTTTATTTAGATCTCAATGTTGTAAAATATGGTAGAAGGTCTTATCTTGACTCTCTAGCCAGATGTCTGAGTTGTCATGATCTATACTGGAGAGATGAGAGACACTGCAAAATTTGCCATGTGACATTTGAGCTTGATTTTGATCTAGAAGAGAGATATGCAATTCACAAAGCCACATGCAGGGAGAAAGAGGATAGCAATACATTTCCAAATCATAAAGTCTTATCATCACAGATTCAATCATTGAAAGCTGCAATTCATGCTATTGAGGTGAGTTGTCATTCATCTGCTTTGATTTTCATGCTCTCATCCGACGTTGCATACTGGCCATGGATTTATTGTTTTGTAATGTTGTATTAGATTACTTTAGGGCACAAATGTAAGGTTTTCATGTGTCTTCTCCAGAAAGAGGGAACAAGATGTTTCAAAGTTAGAAAGCAGTGTGCTTTTGTGTGGGAATATTAATACTTTATGCCACTTGGTATTGTTATAAAAGTGTAGCTCTGTTCTGGAAAGTACATCAGATAGTTTGTTACTTTTGATCCAAGATATGCATTGATGCTTCATTGATACATGTGTTGCGGTATCTTTTTCTCTGCTTTGCCAACTTCCTGATATTTTTATTAACTACTATTAATGGTCTTGCATACATGTTATTCATATGGATATTTTGAAACTTGATTTTCTTTTTCCTCTACTCCCATTGCTTTTTTTTCAGTCTGTTATGCCTGAAGCTGCCCTGGTTGGTGCTTGGAGGAAGTCTGCTCATAAGCTATGGGTCAAACGACTCAGACGCACGTCATCTTTAGTGGAGCTTTTGCAGGTATTTTGTTTTAGCTTTCTGCTTCATAGAATCTCCCGGATCTCCTTCCTGACAAATTCAAATAATCTTCTTTTCAATTTCTAATTTTTATAGGTTCTATCTGATTTTGTTGGCGCGATAAATGAGGACTGGCTGTTTCAATGCAACTTTCCGGACAGTGTCGTTGAAGAAATCATTGCATCTTTTGCATCTATGCCCCATACATCATCTGCAGTTGCTCTCTGGTTAGTAAAGTTAGATGGCGTAATTGCTCCCTTCCTGGACAGAGGCCACCCTCAGAAGAAGCATGGAAACAGTAAGTGTTATTTCCATTATTATCAGAAATAATGAATCACATGACATGATAAACTTGTTCAAGTTGTTATAATTGAGTTTTGGTTGTATTTTTCGTTCTTAGATTTTGTTTGTCATCTGCTTGAATAATAACATTACATACCCAATTATCTTTTGATTGTTTATTGTGGTTCTTTGTCCCCATTCCACGGATGCCTTTTCACTTCCATAACCGTAACAACTTCTATCTGGGCTGGTGAAGACAAGTCAAACTATGGAAGGATGAAAAGGATGAAACTTCCTCCACTGAGGTCAAAGTTTAATTCTTTTTGATTGATTATTTTAGCTCAAAATAGGTCTGAAGAACTTGTCGTGAAGTGGGGAATGGCTGGACAAATCTGAGTATTGATATTGGTTGGAAAAATTATAGCGACAAAAAAATTGTAGTTGAGTTGCAAAAATAGTTATTGGTTTCGTTTGGACCTCAACATGGGGGGAACCTGTGTGATTACATAGTGTGTTTTCATTTCCAAAATTATGTGAGGATTGGTATGAAGGGTTATAGTTTAGAGAGGCTTTTTCCCCCCTTGGTGCTGAGATTTTCATTACCCCCCTTGTCTCAGAGATTTTCAGGTAAGCATGGTCATTGCTGACGCGCCTACTTACTACTAGATAAGTGAAACGCATCCATATTGCTGCAATTGAAATGAAAGGCTGGAACAAATTGTTCTGGTCCTGGATGCGCCGATGGCTTCAGTTTACTTGATGAGAGATACATTGCCGGCTTCGCTTGGATCCACATTTTCAGTCTATCATTGGGCAAAGACAATACTGTGTATGTCCAGATCATAGTCCTCCTTTCACCTAGTTTCTTCTTGATTACAATTTACAGGCAAAGACAATACAGGCAATCCTGTTGATCGGATGTACAGCTTTAGCTTAGATAAATTATGGGTACCTAGCGGTTTTTGTTTAACCCCATTCTATTATTACAATTCACAATGTCACCCGTGTCTCTTGCTTCACGATGTTTGTGGTCTTCTCATTCGAGAAATCAATTTTGTCCATGTATCGTATCTTGCAGAATAATGTTGGTGATCAACGAAAATAAAATTGTATTACGAGAATTATGGAGCTTCAGCCCATTTATAGAAGAAAAATAACAGTGGTGTGTATAATTTGCAGTGGCTTAAACATTATCAAAATCAGACCCCAAAAAAAAATAATAACAGGTCCAAAAATGTTGACAAAAATGAAGACCCAAAAATGGGGTACGGAATCAACCTCCTCTCTTTTTTCTTTTTTTTTTTGTTGGAGGTAGGGGGATCAACTTAATATCCAAAGAAGCTTATAGGGTGCAAGTGTAATCGGTATTACTTTAGAGAAAGTCTCTTTCATTGAAATTAAAACGATCTTAATCATAAATGTTTAATTTTTACGTATTGGAACTGAATCCAGAACAGATATTCTAGCGTGTCCTCACTCTTGCACCACTTGAGAGTCCCATGTGGACCGAGCAAGTAAATTATGCATCTTTGCAATGAATTGGTATGAGATTATATTTTTGCCCCCTCATGCGAAGACATCACATAGCGACAAATAACAATTATAATGCTTTTAGACCCTGCAGCAATCAATCTGCCTATCCCGTCGCCTTCCACCATTTACAATTACATATTGGTGACACTAGTCCAAAGTAATTGTTAGCCGCTCTCAAACCATGCAGGTAGATGAGGCACCTCCAATGCAAATTTTAAGTATTTTACATCTACAATTTAACATCCACAATAATAATATAAAGTCAACAGCAACTGCAAATAGCAAGCTAAGATTTTGTGGCTAATGCAGAATGATGTTACAAATTTAACTGCACTAGCAGCAAATGTAGCACGGCCCAAGAGTTAGTAGTTAACATGAAAAAGCACCTCCAATTAAAAAGCAAAAACAAGCAAAACTTTGAAAATTTGCATGCTACAAACCTCTGTCGAGAAGTTAGTAAATGCAGAAATAAATAGTTTTGTATTTCTCTATCGAAGCCTATGGTAATAATGCCCAGAAAAATGTTTGTCCTAAGTGATGATACAACATCTGCCGATGAGCTTTAGACAGAATGAGAGGAGACAACGAGACAACAGAATATTAGTTCAACTGCTTCGCTGTATCACTGCTTAAATAACTGCAACACAAACAAACTGGCACCTTAAGACAATTTTATCAAGTATGCCAAATTATTCCAAGTATATTACGCATAGGCACTTTCCCTCCTCATTCTTAGAAAAAGATAATCAGAGAAGGTAAACTTATTATTGTATAGCTCTTATCTTAAATGCTTTGGAAACTTTTATGATCAATTAAATAAATGCAGTGCTACGAATTTGGAACAGATCTTTCAAAATAGAACATGAACGAATTTACCTGGTAGTGCACCTGAACTCAAAACATTACATTGAAACTACGTTTCTGCTCATTGTCTGCAGTGATGGTATTGAGACTAATGTTGATGCAATGAGATTCAGTCTTCAAAGATTTTCTTATCTTCCAGCAAGTTACTACAGAAAAAAGCATCAGTAAGCAACTCCAATTTGAATCTAAGATTATTGGCGGGGACAAAAAGATGTTTACTGAATGCCTCTGGACTCTAAAAATTGCAAGCTTTATGGTGAAAGATGGGCAGCAAGCATCACTTCACTAATAGTAAATAACACCTGCTTTATGTACCTAGGGTCACTAACTGCTATTCCTGGCATAGGAAAGGAAAAAATCTTGTGTGCACTGGAAACATATGCTGCATTAATGTTGTTAAGATTTGTACCCAGTTTCCTCAAAGATATTCAACATCTTCCAGCAGTGTAATAATTAATTTTCCAAATTCAATGTTCTGGAAGAAAGTTCCATAAGATGCAACTACTCAGTCATCTCATCCAGGTTTGGAGCAAACAAACAAATATCAAACCAGAACTCTATATATATATAGCTGAGCTCAGAATATAGTTGCCTCAGAACTAAAAAATATAGTCGACCTCAGAAGACTATTAGTACTTCGAGAAAGTATTGCTAATCATTCCACCAAATTACATATTGCCTAGTCACAAGTATAATCTTAGAAGGAAAACTCGTGTAAATATATGCAACATGAGGAAAATAACAAGTAAATGTAAACTGAAACAAGCAAAAGAATTTTTGAACCTAAGTTAGACGATACCGGTACAAGTTTTATTGAGTTAAGGCAGAGACTGTCCCATATCCGTCAGCTTCAATAGCTTCTACCATAGATATGTTGCCTGTCCTTGCAATCTTCCCATTGTCCTGAATTTTTTTAAGAAGAAAGGTTCATTCACATTATTTTGCAGCATAGCTGAAGCATGCAATTTCTCATACATTGTCTATTTCCAAGGAAGATAAACAAATATCTTTCAGAAGGCTAATATTCACCATATACTCTCTCTCTCTCACTTTGAGATTCTAAAGTTATCTCAAAAAATGTTGGAGTAGTGATGGCTACAAAATTTCTAACATATGCTTTATTTTAAAAAATAAATAAATAAATAAAATAATAATAATTTTCAAATAAAAAATAGAGAGGTTAAAATAAATCCGTAAAATTTCGGGGATAAATACAAGTTACTAATAATTCAGAAAAAAGAAACTAGTAAATGAGGGGGAAAAATTAGTATCAAAAGATAAAGCGGCCAGCGACAGCCAACACCATTGAAGGACAATGAAGTAAACTGAAAACTATGTGAGTGTAACAAAATTCAGAGTCAATCTCACAATCCTTTGAGGTACTGGGGCACAAAAATATTTGAGAAATCAACTACTTTCTTTAGAAAATCTACTCCATCAAGTTCCTCCTCACTTGAATTTTTCAGATTCAATCTGCTCAGGTTTACATGTTCTTTGGACCTTCGTTCCCCAACTTGTGAATTCAAACAACTTAAATGTTTAGCACCAGTGCACCACACTCTAAACTACCCAAATCCCTGAATGATCAAAACCACTTATCTAAAGATTTTCTTCACAGAATCCCAATGAACATATAAAAGAGGTGGAACAGAATGAAAAAGGGGAGAGAACATGGAATAGGACTAACATTCAAATATCACCAATTGGAAACCCATATATTATATGCAGAACTCCTTCTAGAATTTGGTTACATCTATGATATGAATAGATTCGTAGACTAGTTCTTCCATATAAAAATTAGTATGCTAAGTAGAAACTAAAATAAGAAACTTCCCATAAAATGCAAGTAAATACCTCTAAAAGTTATTCAACAGACTAAAGAGGTTTATGTTAAGAAAAAAACTTTCAATTTAATCAGGAATATCTGCCAAAAACTTTGCTATCAAGTGAGTACATTCATACTCAGATAAAACACCAAAAATCCTAAACTAGCGACTAAAACACATTTTCCCTTTAAACCTAAAGGCAGAATCATTAGGGGAAAACTTCTTGTCTTTATTCACTCCGAGTCTAATCTCCCCCAAGTCCACAAGTCCAAAACTAACAATAGTATTAAAGATCAGTTTTAACTTACCATAACATGGACATGTGTTGGATTTAAAAGATCGAGAATTCGTCGATAATGAGTTATCATCAACAGAGAATTCTTTGGGGTCAGTATTCTATTGACAGCATTTGCCACATCTCTGAGTGCATCAACATCCAATCCAGAATCAATTTCATCCAGAATAGCCAAGTCTGCCCCCAAGACCTGCACCAGAGATGGAGGTTAAAGTAAAAAAGCTAAGCCAGGAGCCACGGGACAAAAATGCATGATTCAGTAACAAGAAAGAAATAAAGAAGCTAAAAGATACCGCAAGCTGTAAAATTTCATTGCGTTTGCGTTCACCGCCACTAAATCCTTCATTGACATTCCTATTGAGAAAGTCCGGCTTCATGTTAACAAGTTGAAGTTTCTCCATCAGGTACGAAAAACACTGCAAGACAGAACCACATATTCAGGTCAACAAACAAAATCAGAAATAATGAATGCGATGCACTGCTGATAAGATCAAAGATGAGACACGCACCTCAAGTGGACCAAGTTCAGGGAGGCCAAGCTTTCTTCTCCGAGCATTGTAGGCCATGACCAAAAACTCATCATTAGAAACACCTGGAATCTCAACTGGGGCCTGGAAGCTCATGAAAAGGCCAGCAAGGGACCGTTCCTCGGGTTCCATTTCAAGCAAATTCTCCCCTTTGAACACAACACTGCCTCCTGTAACCTCGTAATCCGGATGCCCGACAAGAACCTGCAAAAGAAAAAAGTACATAAAATTCAACCCTTTAAATTTCTATTCATCATTCTTATTCCATTTATGCCATAGCATTAGCAAGTCCTCAGCTTTACACCAATCAAAATGCTTCATTGGTATACAAAATAGCGTAAACAAGAATCAATCAGCCAGTTTGAGCAGAACATTACAATTCAATTCAAGGTCAACTCGAATTGAAAGAGGCACAGGAATATAGAAGATTAAGAATTGAGCATAGAACCTTGGCAAAGGTGCTTTTTCCAGAACCGTTCTTTCCCATGATGGCGTGGACCTCTCCTTGGTTGATGGTGAGGTTAACGCCGTGAAGGATTTCCACGTCGGATTCGATGATCTTAGCCCTCAGATCCTTCACTTGAAGCAGAGGCTGAGAAGGGCTGCTGTCACCTCCGCCGTTGGTGCTGGCTCTGACGACGAGGAAAGGGCGGTGGCGGCGGAGGGCAGGAAGCGTAAATAAAGCGAATTTGGGGGGCGAAAGAGTTCGGCGAAAACAGGAGGAAGTGGTTATGGGAGGATGATGGAGTGGAAGTAGTGATACACCCATCTCACCTTTTCACTTCACTTGGCTTCCTTCGCCTTCAACTTCAACTTTAACTGCAACTGCTAAGCAGATGATAGAACTGAGGTTGTTTTGTTTTGTTGTTTGGTGGGAGAAAATGGGAATCCTCTATCCTGTTGTTAGGGCGGGTTTTTTTTTTTTTCCCTTCCTCCTTGCTGCCTAATATAAAATATCATCACTTTCTTTTTCTTTTTCATAATATAAATTTAAAATAGGTTTAAGTGTACTTTTGATTCGTGAAAAAAAAATCGATTTTGATTTCTGAAAATTATTTTATTTAATTTCAGTTCAAACATTTTTAAAATTGCATCATTTTATTCATTGTCATTAAACTATATAAGTTAAATGTTGAACTAGCTAATTAGAGAGAAAATCATTCAATCTATTAAGATAATATGCAATTACACGTAACAAAAACTAAACACAAATAGCTTTTAAAATATTTGAACCAAAATTAAACAATACATTTTTTTTGGAATAAAAATTTTTAGTTGGATAGGTGTCAATATCTCATCAAAGTTAAGGAAAACCTCCACTCCTTTAAATGATTTTCAATAGGAAATTACATATTATCCATCAATAAGATTCTCACATGGATGAGAGGTTTTCAACTTATGCCCTCGTGGAGCATGAGCCAAGTATCCAAGTGCATCCACCCTTTTCAGCAAACAAGACTTACTTTTTCCTTTTGGCACCAAAATCAAAATTCAATAATTTTTTTTAGTACCAAAGTCTTCAAAATACCTGAAAATTTGTCTAAACTATGAAGTATTCAAGTATAATTATCAATTTGTTTACGACTTTAATATTTTTATTGTCGCAAATTATTTTTTTAGCGGCACAATTTTCAGGTTAAAATATTTTTATATTTGGAGTTACTCATTTTTACAAGTATTCTAACTCATTCTTTTATAAGGGATAAGTTTTACATTTTGGGCAAAACAATTAAAATGAAAAGTAGCTATAAGAACTGAATACAATTACTCATTTTATATATTCCTAAATTCTGTAATTATTAACATATGTCAATCAAAAAATAAAATAAATAATTATTAACATGTAATCAACTTAAAAGATGATAAGTAATTTTAATGTTCTAAAAAAAATGGTGTATGTTCAAATCTTAAAAAAAAAAAAAAGAACCCCTATAAAAGATAGTCATACTTTTGTAAAGATGAGAAGGTGGGAGCTAATACAAATAAACAATGAAAAGTAATGTCAAAAAGACTTATAGATGAAAATGTGGAACAAGTTTGTTCGTCTAACTTTTCTAGCATTTTTATCTTGAACACCAACTTATTGTTGACAAAGTAACTTTAGATATTATTTTTTATCATTCATGTATTTAAAGTTAGATCACAAATGGATTTGTGCATTGTAATCCAAAATATGATATTTGCATTAGAGAAGACACTATATATAAAATTATTCATGTAGCTTGACAAACAATTTTAATTTTTGAAAAAGTTGATTTTATCACATTTTGATTTATGTGAGCCAACCGAATATACCGATTGTTTTGAAGTCCTGGCTGCCTCTAATAACTTTTTGATGATGTTGCGGTAAGAACTAATTGGAATTCATGCCCAATTTATTGTTTGATAATATAACATGACCAAATTTAGACGGTAATAAAGTGGATGGAGGTTCAAAATTTTAAACGATGATGAGGGATGTCCATGTCATCGATATCCATGCCATCTCTAAAAATTTATAGAATTTTTTTAGTGATATGAGAGCAAGAAAATGTATTTATTTTATTCTATTTAATAAATAATATATAAGTTATTATATTAAAAATATAGAGAAAATAAGAGACAATAATAATCTATAAAGTTGACACATCATTTAATAACTGAAATATAATAAATATATTCTTTTGTAGTCAAAGTATCTAAATATTTCTCATAATAAAATATAAGTAATGTTACAATTCAGAAATTTTTTTTACAAAATCTTTTATAGAAATTATAATAATTGTTAAATAAAATAAAGTATAATAACCCATTAATTTATTTAAAGACTAATAATTATATTATATTATTTTAAGTATAAAATTCTAAATAATTTTATGGTTTAATAGCAAATTTTGAAAAATATAAGAACATTAAAATCACTTTCTACGTGCTTTTTCATAAAACAATAATTTTCGTTAAACTAACTTGGCTGCATGGTCACCCAGGCCCGCTCAATTGAATTTAGAAACATAAAGTGGATCCACTCAGGCCTCTGCCAGGACTGCGAGAGAAGGGACAAAAGGTTAAAAAAGAATGAAAGATTATAAAGACAAGAAATGGAGGTCCCGTGAAATGCGAAACACCAACCATATGTACTTGGGTACAATTACGCTGATTCGGGGGTGGCTATTGCCATTTTTTTTTTTTTCTTCTAATGCCACTTTTTATTTAATAATAATTTATTTTATGGTTCAAAAATGTCTCTTTATTCTCATTATACTTAAACTAAAATCTATTATTACTTTAACATACTATTTAAACTCATCATTATTAATATATGTTTAGGTTTGTGTTTTTGAATTTTTTGCTTTGCAAAAGAATTTTCATAATAAATTTATTAAATTTTGTTAATAATAAATAATTCATTTTTTAAATTTTCAATATTGATTATATTTTTTGAAAAATACTAGTACTAATTTGAAAAAGAATCTTAAACACTAAGAAAAATTAATTAAGGGAGCTATTTTCAGAAAAAATTATTATATTCAAAATAATTTTCACATTATTTTTATATAATTAAATCTACTATTAAATAAAGACATTATACTAACATTATTTGGTGTGTTGATATTTGAAATTTTACTATAATTTTACTTTTATTATTTTTAATATAAATCAAGGTAACATGATATGTTTAAGTTAGCTATTTATCTCATAATTATATATACTGTTAAATTATATAGAAATATTTGATGATATATTTTCACAAAATTTAAGCTATTTTAACTATATCTAAGATATTAAATTAATTAAATAAAATGATAAAATAACATTAGATGGTAATACAATTTTTGTTGTTGATGGTCAATACTAAATATAATTTAAAATTATTAGTGATAAGTTTTTCATTTCATTAAAGTTTACCACGTTTTATTTTTTTAACTTATTTTTATTTTGGATTATATTTATAAAATATATAAATAAAAGTGAAAAAAAATTATTACGGCAGAAAAAAGTTATTTGAAGTAAAAGAAAAAACTTAATTTAATTTTAAAACTATTATTGAGATTAAGAGAATCAATTTGTTACATAATTATATTTTTTGTATTTATATAATATGTTTTAGAATAAAATTAAATAAAAAATATTTTCTTAAAATAAAATATTACATAAGTAAAATATTTGAAGAAAATATTAACATGAAAAATATGTGTAGATTATAAGTAATATAATTGATCAAATACTTTATAAAAGAGGAAGAGGGGTATTTTTGACCAATTAGATAAATTATCATTTATTGGGGAGTGGCATTAGCTAAAAAGAAGTGGCAATAGCCACTCCCCGCTGATTCGAGTGTTTGTAAGTTTCTAATTACAGATAAATAGTAATTGGATTCTAATTTTATCTTACCTTACAATAGTACAATAGTGAGCACTTCTAAGAGGACAATAATTTGTCAACTTGAAAATAATAATATTTGATTTTTCTATACATTCACGATAAAGTTGATAAATTACATAATTAAATGAGTATATCATAAATAAAGGTAGTAAAATATATTTTTATTTATAGAGTTTATTTAACCAATGTCCTAAAGTCACCAGTTAAAAATACTGAAGTAGAAATTTGGTGTTGGAAAGATAAGTTTTGATGTTTTCAAAATATAAACTCACTTTAAAATTTTGAATCTTGCTTTATTTAGTAACTTTAGCCACTGTTCTAAAGATATTTGTTAGTAAAACCCTTATTTATAGGTGCATATAAATATAAAATGTTAAGCTTATATGTATACGAGTATTTTTCTATGAACTTTACTATTTGATAAACATTAAAAATAAAAAAATTAAATGTGCTTTGGTTTTCTTAAAATAAACCAATTTTGTTTTTAATCTTGAAAAGAAATAGTTTTGATTTAAACATGTCTAAAATTATTTGATTTTAATATCTCTACTATTAATTTACTTATGTTAAATACCGATCTAACTAACAGAAAATCTTATCATCCAATGTGATATGACAACCAATAATTGCATATCATGATCCTGTCAAAATTTTTGCTCAATATCTTATTGAACTAACTTGATCACTCATTTTAGCTGATCCATGGCCTATTTCATGATAAATTTTGGGTGGCATTTACAATATGCCTGTTAAAATTGGAACATTGAGTGTTCATGCTAGTTCTAACCATGGATTTAACACAAAAATGGATCCAATGACTGATATTGATAAATATTACTATGGTAATCTATATAATATTCAGAGTATGGGTACTCTTTAGGTAATCCAACAATAATGGCTAACAATGAAAAATTTATATCGAAGCAAAATTACTTAAATGCCTAAGCCGCCACCATTTTTCTCATCACTCTCAAACCACTGCCACTGAGTGGTGGAGTATGACCTATCTGCCATCTCCTTCTCTGCTAAGCCTACAAAGTCTTGTTGTCTTCATAAACGGTATCACGTGCATTGTCGCTAAGACACTAACCTGATGAACATTGTTCTATTCCTTAATCCCTTTGCTTGCCATCATGAAATTGTAGACATGTATTCAAGAATTTGAGGCAACTTGTAGTTCATACAGCGAACAATGATGAGCTACTACATCAGCAAAAAATGGCCACATAATTTTCCCATGACGATGAGCTTCGATTCTGCCACCGGTGATTGCATGCGGAGGTGATTGCATGCTCCGCATCTGGACTCGCAAGGGTGAAGGTGGATGTTAGTGTGGTGGTGGTGGTGGAGGAAGAGGAAGAAGGTGATGCCAGTGGTGGTAGTGGAGGAGGAGGAAGGTGATGCAGTGGTTGTGACTAGAAAATTTGATTTGCAATGAAGGGCAAAATAGTATTTTGATACTTAAAATAAGCAGAAAGAGGAAACATGCTAGAGAAGGTTCCTATATACAGGAACATTCAATGTTCCAATTTTAATAGGCACACTTAGTGCTAAGTATGGGGGCTAATTTGGTCCGTTTCATAAATTAACTTCACTTTTGTCTAGTCCATGTCCGCTTTGCGTAAGTTTGCAAGTTCATAGATTGGCCTGTGTAGCTTTTTCTTTCTTTCACATTTTTTCACTTTTTTTATACCATATATTATACCTATACAATTATACAGTATATTTTACCTAGCAATATATATATATATATATATATATATACACACACTTTTCTTTATAGTGTCCAATTTTCAATTTAAATTTTAATGAAATAAACAATACTAGTTACTAAATACTACAACCATTAAAATTAAACATTCAATTTAAAAAATCCAAATGTTAATTTTTTAAAATAATTACATACAAACCAATCATATATGTATAACTACTCCAATCAAACATGGATAACTAGTGGAGGTCTCTTGGCAGCAACTCTGAGGCAGCACGACATAATAAGTAGAGAGTGGTTGAATCAGAGTTATGAAGAAGGGAGGGTTGGAGGAGGCAGGCAAAGTGGCTTGGTGGCGGCAGGTGTTACTGTGAGTTGAGAGACAAAAGTGAGAAAGGGAGATCTGAGGGCTTGAAGACTAGATTTCAGAAGCAAACCCTAATATTTATTTAGTCTCTTTTTGTTTTATTGACTGTAGCCTGTTAAAAATATTAGGCCACTAAATGTCTAAGCCCTTCCCTCACTTGGCCTTGGGATTAGTATTGTACTGTCTAAACAGTAGCACGAGCACTAAGGTAATGTTTAGCTAGGAGGCAGGACACAAAATATAGGGACAATAGAGACAAAAACATGTTTGGAAGGGGAGACATGCACAAAACTAGCAAACCTATCTATTTCTTGAGACAAGTTTGAGGCCATTTTCTGTCCACTCCAACAGTGGAGATAGAGGAGGGGCATGGAATTGGCATCTTGGAGACACCAAACTTTGATAATTTTTCTTCCAACTTTACCTTCAAAATATTTTCTTATTTACACCATTTGCTTTTCTTATATTTACACACTGGGGCTTTTTCTCCTTTTCCTTCATGAAGATCTCCACCTCTACCTCTACATTGTAGCGCTACCATCCGCTTCCATTTTCGCGTTTAGGTTCGTTCCACCAGCCCTTCCATTTTCGCTTCCATCTCCGCCAAGTTTCTTCGCGTTTCCATCTTTGATGATGAAGAAAAGAAAAATAATGAATATTATTGTATTTTATTTGACTTTTTCTCTGCCAAGTTTCTCTAAGTTATTTAAAAAATGATTAGTATGAATGATTAATATTATTTTATTTTTTGATCTGTGTTTTTAAGGTGCACCTTAAAACTGGATCTGGTTTTTGTTCATAATTAAGGCATAAGGCATCGTTTTTGTTCGTAACTAAAGCATGAATACTGGATCTAATTTCTTAGTATGAATGATGAATGATTTTTGTTTTTTGTTTTCTTTCATATGCTGGTTTTGTTTAACTGAGGCATGGAAAGAGCATGCCCGAAAAGAGAAGACGATGGCTCGAGCTCGAGAGAGAAGGGAGACTATGTAAATGGACAATCTTTCTTTTTTTTTTTTAAAAAAAAAGGGGGATGGATTAAATGAGGGGTAAAAAGGTCTTTTATTATGTGTTTTTGTTATTGTATTTTGTGTTCTGTACACTATAACCAAACATGATACAGAAACAATTGTTTTTATGTCTCTATCTCTACTGTCCAACTGTCATTGTATTTTGCATCTTGTTCCACTATCCGAACACTACCTAAGTGTATGGACGCCTGGACGATATGTTATACTGTTACAATTTATATATATTTTATGCTTAAAATAAATTATGCGGGTGTCACAATCTGACTTGGGAGTGTGACCGGCACGTGAGGAATCTCATCCCCACATAAATCTCGTGATTATTGAATCTCTCTATATGCTTAATTTATCATAATTATAATAATTCAAAATATGATCCCTTTGAAATGTAAGCATTTCTTCTAATTAAAACATAATGCTCAATTTCATACACTGAAAATATTCAATAATTTACTCTCTGAAAACTCTTATTCAAATTTGCAAATTTATAACTCATAACTGTCTCATCACATAAATCTCTAATTACAATTTACTTTTCATTTACATGTTAATATCTGAAAATACTAGAATATATCAAACTACATGTGTGGATAAGATCTTGCCTGCACATCTACTGAAGTACTCTACTCTAACATGACCCTAAACTATGCCTTACTCCAAAGTAAGACTCACCACTAGAAAAAGCTGTATCTACCAAGCTCGGTTGAAGCTGAACCCGTATCTGCAACTATGAGAGGAAGGGAGAAGGGTGAGTCAACGGACTCAGTGAGATCTCACTCATCACCCACATGGGATAACTAAGGAAATACATAATATAATATACATGCAGCAATCATAAATAATTTGATATATAAATACATAGCAAGTTAGGAAAATACTTTTCATTCTATAAACTTACAATAATCATTTCTATCTCATAATCAATCAAGAAATCATTTTTTTATTTATACATTTACATAATAACTCCGAATTCTTTGAAATCATAAATAATCTCTGAAAGCATAAGTAACAGTATACTAATAGAAAAAAAAAACACACACACACATACACATATACTCAATTCATCATGCCATAACTTCAATAACCAAATTTTCAATTTACTTTCACATCTGAAATCATACAAACTTATAGTGTAATAATTTCCATCAATCATAACATAATCATATATACACATCTACAGGGTTGGAGACTGGCTTTGCCAACCTTGGTGTCAGACTTGCTTCGTACACCTCTGCTTTATGAGCTATGAATCTATAGGGTTGGAGACTAGCTCTGCCAACCTTGGTGTCAGACTGGCTCCGTACACCTCTGCTTTATGAACTGTGAATTCGTCTGTTTCCAACAGTCTAACCTTAGCATACCAATGGCTATGAAATCATGCCCAGATGGTCACTCACCTGGACATTGTGATTATAAGCCTCCACGGGTATGTAGCTGTCAACTGTTCTAAATCTCATAAAATTCAAACTCTAAAATCATTTAATTAATCATAAAATATTTGGATACATATAAAATCTCAATTCATGAAACTAAATCATGTAGCTTTAAAATCACATGACATATTTATTCAAATGTTCAATCACACTCTTGCTCACATCATTCCAATACATATACATGTATACACTCCAATTGAATACTCTAAAATCATATTTAAAATCTCAAGTCGTGAATTATAAATATATCAGAAATTCTTAAAACATGTTTGACAAAATAATAACTTATAAATTCATATATTCTTGCGCTAAATCTCTTTATAATCATGTAGAACACTTTCATAGCACTCAACATATTAGTTATGGTCTCATGGTTTTCTAAATTTCATTTTCATGCTATATTTTCAAGTCATAGCTTCGCACAATCATACATATTCATATTTTCATCTCTAATACCATATTTACTAACTATCATGCATAAAACATAATTATAATGATGAAACTAAGGCTATGAGATCAAACTCACTCATCTGGAGAGGAAGGAAGGGTTGACGTTAACATCAATAGAGCTCCAGAGAGCTGGGAGGGACACCACGTCGACTATAACAAATATAAGTCTCAAGATTAATCTCTATTAACCTCTAAATAACTCTAATCTAGCTCTAACAATATTGGGGGAACACCCCCACTTGACAACAATGAGAAAAACTAACAACCCATTGCATGAGAAAGGAAGAACATGGAAGAAACTAACAAAATCCTTACCTTTGATCTTGGAGGATGAAGCTTTAATGGAGGATGTGAGTGAAGGGAAGGAAGAAGAAGATGAAATGAGATTTTGGGGGTAAGGTTCGAAAATGAGGAGGAAATTCCAAGTTTGGGGGTATATATTGGGGTGAAGGGGTTCATTGATGAAATGGTGATGTTTCGCATTGTTTCTAGTTTACTAACACCGCTATAGCGGTCTAGCCATTCCCGTCACCACGCATTGTGCACTTATGACAGTTATAATGGTTCTGTACCACTATAGCGGTCTCCAGAGACCTGAAAACCATGCTGCATACTTCATGTGACTGTTATAGTGGTGACAAAAAACTCCATATTCACCATTTTGCTATCATAGGCGTATGAATTATCCCAAAACTCACTCACTTATTTCCATTTCTTTATTCTAAGTTAAATTAATTTTAAAACATAAATATCAATAAGGGAATACCCCTCATTTGGATTCAAATAAAATATAAAAAAAATCAAAACCCCAACCAATCAAAATTTCATTTTTGAGTTCTAGTTCAAATTCTGGAATTCCGGCAATTTTCTAAACTTGGGGGCTAAAAATGAAACATCTAAAGGCTTCTAAAAATTTGTTAAAAATCACTCTTCAATTCATTTCCCTTTGGAAATCAATTATCGGGACTTTTGATCCCAAAAAAGTGGCTCTAACATATAGCCCTTCAAGGAAAGTGTATGGCTCCAAACTTAGTGAAGACCAGGACTTGGCAACAGTAGTGGGTCCCCAGGGATCTCGAGGTCATACGGAACTCGTCTACTGACACGTGTACACTGGGTATTACAGCGGGTTGGTCCACAAATCTGCGCATGAGGCCCGTTTAGCCTACAGCTTAAGCGGTACGAATAAAAAAGATCCACAGATGGATAAACTAAAAATTTCTAGTCTATTTTTGTGTGGTGTCACGACCCTTCTACAGAGCGTGACCGGCACGTGAGGAATTGGATCCCCACGGAAGCCTCTTATCACATGACTAATTAATATGCATAAATAAATTGAATATATATATTCAAAATATTTCAATTTTAACTATATTTCATCAATCTGAAAAGGTTCTCAAAACATAAATTCTGAACATAAAATTCGTAATCTGAGCCATAGCCAAACATACTTAAACAAATAACAGAAATTCTGAAAATAAATAAAACAATATAATGCATGTCCGGGATCCTGCCTACACAATTATTGGAGCACTACTAAACTAACATAATTGACAATAAGCTCCACTCCAAAGCGAAGCTCACCAAGGAAATTGTAGCACTACTGTGGAGGATCCTGTGATACAACTGAACCTGTAGCTATATCTGTAGGAGAAGGAAAAGAGAGGGGTGAGTTCATCAAAACTCAGTGAGTGAACCTTCACTCACAATCCATTTGGGACATCAACAAAATACATAACTTATAGCTGATATGAAATATATTATATATATAATTACATATGACTGTACTACAATAATATATTAACTGAATTCATGGCAATAACTAGTAGAGAAACAGGAATAAATATCTGAGTCGGATAGCTAATCTGAGCCAATGGCTAATCTGATGGGCACTTAACTAGTTCCCATAAATGGACACCTCACTAGGTTCCTTACTGTGGGTGAGCTAGACCTCTAGCGGACCACTTGGTACCAAGGTTAACGATCAATCATGCAGCCGTTAACTCACTGATCTGTTTCTCACTATTTATTGGCTAAACACTAATAGTAATAATTTCATATAAAATTGAGATTTGTAATACTCTCTAACTGATAAATAAATCTAAATCATACATACAACAAGTATGGTCCCATGAGTTTTCTAAAATGACTAATTTTCATGATAATTATAAAAGCAATAATATTTCTAAAATTGACATAATTCATAATAGCATATTCTCTTGACATAAAACATTCTAAAATTTCATAAATAATTTATATAATATGAAAATATACTAATAATGACCAAAAGTATGGTCATGAGCTTAAACCCACTCACTGCTGGTAGTCGGGAGTGTGCTTCCACTAATAACTTGACTCTGAGAAATTGGAATGACACCAATAGCTGCCAAACAATATAGAAAAAATATAAACAAATTGACTTTATTACTCAAACTGAGTTTGAAATGGTAAGGAGGAAAAATGTTGAGAGAAAACTATGCCTGACAGTATCCAAATTTACAAATTAGATAAAAAGGGAGGAATTGGCTAGATTCTGTGAAGATCACTTACCGGAAGAGATTAATTTGAGAGAGATCATGTTCCTCTTTCTAGGAAAATTCCTTCGGCGGCTAACGTTATTAGAAAAATATTTAGGAGTATTATGATGTGCCTAAAATATACTAATAGTATAAAATAAGAGCACAAGTGAGACAAGGTACACACACGGTGATACACTCCACACAACCTGATTAGATTGAGTTCCTAAGCTTTCACGCTGCAAGTGATGAATTCTAACATTTATATATACATAACAATAATCATATTAAAATATAAAGCGTGCAACATGCTCTAATAATTTATATATATATATTCTAATATGTGATAATCGCGCAATACATGATTGCACACATATATATAATAATATTTTTATAGATTATAATATGTAACAATGGTGCAACACGTGATTGCACCTCTATATATATATATAGTATTAATAATAATATTGATAATGCAATCCCATGAGACTCGTGCAGCATGGGTTGCTTCTATATAATATAATAATAGTATTAATATAATAATATCAACAATAATGTTAACAACTCTGAACCCGTGTATGTTTTATATAATAATAATAATAGTAAAATTAAGTAATGATAATGATAATTTAAATACTAATAAATTTTATATTTGAGGTATTACATGTGCCTTGTGAGTTAAATGGATCAGCTCACGTGCAGCTCTAGGCACACTATAAACGCAACCAAATTCAGATACTATGACATGAGAGATAAAAACAAAATTACTAAAAAAGAAAGCACTTTGTGGCTCACTTTTTTTCATATAGAGTTTGGCTGACACAATTATAGTGATATCATACATGCGTGGGGAATGATTTTGGGGTGGCTGTGGGTACACAATTCGCTCCCAATGAATTATGTGTAGAAAAAGCCAAAAACATAAAAAAAACTTAGTAAATTAATCCATTGGTAGCAGATCATATACCAAAGTTTTAAATAAAAAAATCCGAAACTAGCGAATGATGAAAGATCAAAATTCAAAAAAATAATTATATATATATATTTGTTGCTTGCAAGTACGCTTCAAGCAGATTATGAAATAGTTTTCTACCAGCATATCAGTCACGATCGGGGAGCTGAACCACTGGATGCTAACTGTGTATTCGGGTTTTTTTGTTGATGATTTTGGTACATAATCTGCTAAAAACAGAGTATATTACATATCCCACTGCACCCTAATTACTCTAAAAGTGACATATGTTAAACCTCTTCTACGTTCATGTTAAAATTCATTTCCCGTGCTTTGCAGGCGTTGAAATAGAATGCGTATAAACACGAAATTGATTCCCAACTGCTACACGGTTTGTGATGTTTTGGGAATTACTTGGCAACAAAATAGCTGGACGCTGGGATCGTAGCCATCAAATCAAGACTTGGTTTGGGTATGACTGGAGATTGGAAATTGAAATCGTGGGGTCGAGAGATTGATCGATGCCGAATCAGATGAATGTTGTCAAAGGGGTTGATTTGAAATTTCGTCAATATATTTTTTTAATTAAGAAATTTCGTCATTATGCAACTGTCATTTGGGATATTCGCTTTCTTCTTCACCGCGGTTCGTTGGTTTGCATTGACCATGATATCATTCCAAGTATATTGGCCAAACAAGGAGTCAAGGACCAGCTCAATTGATGGGAAGTAACGTTCTGATCAAATTTATATTCTTCTAGAATACTAGTGTGCTTTCTTACCAAAAAAAAGAGAAGACTTATTATAATTGATGTTGTGTTAATTCAACAAAGTATCCATCAATCATTACTCTTAATTAACATTATATTAATTAGTATATTTATGCTTTACTTGTTTAACACTTTAAAATTAACGCATGTAATTATCTAAATTTGTCATAGAGTAATTTTTTCTTTTTTCTAAATCAGCTAAATTCAAAGTTTACTCAACTCTAAACAATTTAGTTTGGGTCAATCAACTGTGAAAATAAAGTTCTATCATGTTAATTATTTTATTTACAAGAATAAAATTCGAGACCTTGC
>CM062348.1:2209501-2234501 GCA_031216105.1 Dalbergia cultrata | reverse complement strand
ATGTAGTAGCCCCTGAGTTCTTAAACTTATTCATACAGTTAATGAATGTTTGGCTGCATTCTTGGCTTAGGTAGTCATCTGCATTACACCATCATTAAATACTAGTTAACTATCTTCATAACCACAGCTCTCTTAAAAAATCAGAGAAATGTCAGAGTCACAGAGCTTAAATTAGTAGGTGTGATTAAATAATACTTTTTAACTATCTTGGCTAATGATAGTTGCATGTGTGTGATTAACTCACATATTACATGTAAGACTAACCTAGAGAAACCTTGTTTGAAATTTCAATTACTCACTTCTTATGAAAATAGTTCAATTTACTCAACAGCTTACTTAAAGTTTCTTCAAGTGGTCCTTATGTGGGACACATGAGAGAAATCATATCATATGCGCACTCACTCTAATAAAACGCATTCAGTTACATTGATGCCTAAGAAACTCTCTATTATCCAATACAGTTCTCACCCTCTCCAACCTAAAAGCCACGTGGATGCAGCAGGACCAAGTGATAAGGTCTCCCTTCCATATATATATATATATATCATTTGATTCATTTCTGAACTAAGACATTGTCTGATTCAGCCTTGTGCTGTATCAACTTACTGGTTATCTTGGGTTTAAAACGCACCCAAAAAGAACCAAACTGAGCACCTAGCCTTTAATTAATGAGCAACTTGAATTGACAATCACAGTTGCACCACGTCAAATCCAACGGAGATATATATTGGAATTGGAACTAGTTAATCAACTCAGGAATCCAAGACACAATATAAGGCGTTTCAAACTTCCAATAAATTAATAATTAATATGTAGAACTCTCACTTTTTTTGGCTTGGACACATTGATCATGCTTCATGCAACAAGCATCAAGGCCATCACAAGGTCTCTCCCCAGGGCACCCGCTGTATAGAAGCCCACAGTACTTTCCATATCTCAGTAGTGGAGGCACTGCCATTCCAAAATTAGATATCATCACATTTTTGTTTGCCCCAGAGGCATCATAAACAAATTAGAAAAAGAAACTCAACCCAATCAACTAAATTTTCAAAGAGGGCAAAGTTGGAAATTAGACTAGTACCTGAACAGAAGCTTGACTCACATTTTCTGCTGCACTCTTTGCTCTGCAGATGAAGGGGAAATGAAAAAAACAAATTAAAATGAGAAAGAGAATGTTTTTTTCCTATATATATATATATATATATCTTAAATAATTGTACTTCCCCTATATTGACTTTTTAATATACCAGACAATTAATTGAGAACGAAGAGAGTAATATGTTTGGAACTTGGATAGAGGAAGCAAGAAGCTAACCACAGAGACAGATATTCCGGTGGTTTCAACCCCAATGTTGAGGGCAGAGATGGGAATGGGTGAGAAGTTGAGGGCAAAGGTGCAAGAAAGGAAGAGGAGAGCATGCTTGAGTAACTGGGTTGGAAGCATTTTTTGATTTGTGGAAAGCCACGAGAAAAAAGTGAGAGTTTAGAAGGCTGGTTTTGCTTATAGGCCCTGATTTGTAGAAGAAGAAACAATGAGTGAAGGAGAGGTGTTGGAGTTCAGAACAAAGGCTGTACTGTAGAGTTGGCAGAACTCAGAAAGAAAGACTCATGGGTGTGTGGAGTGTGCAGTTTGTTTTGTTTTGTAGTAGCTCGTGACTGTAATATATTAATTATCATTATTTCAAATATTCTTTTGTAACATTTTCCCTCTTGCTATGATTTCCATTTAGCAGCATTAAATTTAATAACAAGAGACGCTCACTTTTCTTCTGGAGGGTTGTGCATGTTCTCCTGCTTAACTCGTAATTAACTGGGAATTGAAACGCTAGAATCGCACCGTACGTGCATGGAATGGCAAGTGAATATGAAATTGTATTAACTGGTAAACAGATGTTGAAGCAACTGAAAGGGTGTCAGTAATAAGAAGTTATTTAAAATTAAACTCTTTGTTATAACAGTTGAATTTTTATTTCAATTTCCTAATATTTAATTGCATATTAATTAGTTTTTCATCCAAATGAACGAATATGCATTGTACACGAAATGTCATGAGCAGGCCGCAACGTAAGAGTCATTTCCAAGCCTAATTAACCAAGAAACGTAAAAGTAACATTTTTATCAATAATGTTGATTAGAAGAGGTTACTAGTTTTTCAAGAACGCTCACCACCGACTGTCCTAGAATATTTTCAGAGATGCATGCGAAAATTCATGAAATCAGATGCATATTCATGCATTCTGCTTCCTCCGGTTCAGAGTTCCAAATGAGAAGAAAAATGAAGATGTAGAGAGTGATTGGCCATTAATCATAAATGATGTAAATAAGGAGTCAAGGCCAAACCCAATTATCTACCATTTGAAGGCAGAGATTAGTGTTCGAGGGGTCACTGATTTTGGACAATCTCATCTGTGGCTTTTTCTTCGTTGAAATGAAATTGAAAAAGAGACCATAAGATTTACATTAAATTTACGGTGGGTGATATCATATTTAAATCTCACCAAATTATGACATGATCACATGACCATCGCTATAATTGTTTATTGTCTGTATCTACATTTGATCTGTTAGGTAGCATTTGATTGGGGGACAAGGACAAAAATATAGGGACAATATAAATAATAGAGACAAAGACTTAAATATTAAATATGTATAGAAGTATTATTGGAAGAAAAAAAATTAAATTTCTGTCTCCATATCTTATCTCTACTGTCTTCAGATTTTGGAAGTACGTAAATTTTGTGTTTTTCTGTTTCGAGAATAGAAAATTTTTCTGTTCCCTGTTCCTGTCTCCACCACCAAATAGATTTCTATCTCCAATGTCTTCATATTTTTGCCCCCGTATTATTAACCAAACGCTACCTTAATTCCATGTCTATTCAATTGTCTCAAAAATAAAGGGTCAGCTATCCTTTGACATGGCAAGGTTGCTTTTAGTTTTTGGAATTTTCTGCTAAAAGAATCAGCTGGAGGTTTACTGCTGCTTATTCTTAGCATTTAGTGTTCTCCAACAAAATCTCCATCTTTTTTCTAAGTATATACACCCTGGTTCAATTTATACTAGTCGTGCTAATGAGTTGTGTCTGAATTTCATCCCAAAGTGCTCGTGAATGTGACGAAAACTTTGTTCCAACCTGGAAAGATATACTTTAAAAAAAAAATCATATATTTCAAAACAATTCAAGGAAGAAAGAACTGCTCTACATTATCATAGGTAAATTGAAAAAAAAAAAAAAAAAATTGAGGATAGAAATCAGGATCGGGATTGGTGGACTTTGAGCGACAAAATTTACAAACAAAGCTAATATAAAAATTCACGAAGATTGTTCAGCTTTTCTGCAGAAAATTTGACTAACAAGAAAGACGTTGAACAGCAAAAATGCTGTTCAAATTACTCGCGCACAATCACCAGAATCACATATTAAAACTGCTGTATCTTCACGTATTTGGCTAGCTAATTCAGGCTGGACCTTAATATATTCTGTCCTGACAAATGATGCAGCTTCAGTTGCAAGGTCAGCCTTTACAAATGCAATACAGCATCCTCTAAACCCAGCACCACTGAAGCGTGCTCCCAATACACCAGTAGCCCTCAAAAGGATCTCATATAATTGAATCAGTGGTTCAGAACCTAGGCAGACACATTTCACATGATCATCAATAGTTACTCATACACGCAAGTTTCATTTCTAGTAAAGCAAGTAATTTATTCTACAACACTAACACACATCAACAGCTACGTAAACGGCATCCAATCCCACCTTCGTTACACATTTAAAATGGTAAGTTATTTAAATCTGAGTTTGTTAAAAATTATTCATAATGTGTTTGGTTCATAATTATAATGTTCTTAATAATTTATCTAAGCAGTAGCGTTCGCTCTTTTGCAACTCAGGATGTAATACAACTAATAGGACACCAAAAACCCAATCTAATAATGTTCATAAAGTGTTTGTACTAGTCCCAGATTTGTTTGTGGAACGACATGCAACTATGAAATGCGATAGTTAAAAACTGTGCGAGAAACGTCCCCCGCCCCCACCCCCCACAACACCCTGGTTTCCAGTGTTGCCAGCCACCTCCGTCTTGGAGAGGCAAGAAGATGGGAGTTCAGAATATTCCAACAATAAACTTTGGGTTTAGGTTATACCACATTCATAATTTTGAATGGAACTCCGACCAGAAGCTGAAATGAGATATCCAAAATCTTCTAGTTTGCCATTTGCCCAAGCCTCGACTCCTGGGGTTTACAATTAAGTAAATGACAATAAAGCACCAAAGCATAAATGAGCAGGAACAAACAAAACCTTTGATGTTGAGACTTATCAAATCAATTCAAGAGATTGTACCCTTTTTAACACGCATATTCTCAGAGAAATAATGCTCTGCTCTTTTGGCAAGATTGGTGTCTAATTTGCACTGCACAAACAAAAAATTAGCACAACTTGGTTGTACAAAAATCATGATAGGAATTCAAACACATGTAAAGGAAGCATTAAACCCTAGTAAATAACCTGGAACAAGCAATATATGACAGATTAACTTATTTAACTAAAATAGAAGGAAACTGCTGCCAAAGATAACATATCATTGTTTGGCAATGTCCAAATCACATGCATAATTTTATGGGAAGTTTGAGGATTCAAAGTAATAAGATTTGAAACTGCAGAGTGGCAGTGCCTACATCTTGTAAGCTTTGTGAACGTTTGAAATTAGTACTGTATCTATTATCACTTCCAAGAAAAAGCAAATCAGGGTGGGGGCAGAGGATTTTTTTTTCTTTCAAAAAAAGTACTTTGACATACGGAAAACTCCATTTCTTCCTTGATGCAAATTATTCAAATATAGACTATTGCCCTCATAAGTTTGTTATGTTTGTACACCGAAGGAACAACACTATAGTGATTGATGAATGCCATTAACTAATCATCACTTTTTTATCAGATCAAATGGGAGCTGAGTAGAACCGAAATAAACTCTATTCAGCAAGGTCCTTTTACTCTTGGACTCTTGGGTTTCACGTCAGAAAACCACAGTTGCTCTTTATTAGACCTTAAAATATATGTTTTTCAATCTTACACAACCTCAATTGTGAGCAGCTTCACAACCTATGTAATTAGTCCTTAAAATGGAAGATGGATTACATGTCAAGTGTTCAAAATTCCACAAAGCATATTTTTTATGAAAGTGACAGTGATATGTGCCAATTGACGTTTATGCAATCCCTATTTCCACACCATCCAAGGTTTTCCAGAACTTCAGTATCTTTGCATGATAGTTGCATAACTGATGAATTTTGATATTTTACTGCATAAAAGAAAACTGTTCGACTCCACTGCTTTCTTTTCTTTAGTTATACGTTGCTAAAATTTATATTCCAACAACGTAACCTATTTATTTAGCTATATGTTTCATGTTTATTAAACACATGCCTGCACAAAATTGAATATCAATGAAGACATCAATTGCCCATCATATCACATAAACAACGAAGCTGGGGAAAATTCTGTATACTTCACGTTTTAGAACATTAATGCTTATACCTTGTGAGCCTCATAAACTTCTGGACTAACTGCTCAGTGGAAAAGACAGAGTAACTTAGATCAGTCAAAGATTTGATAAAAGATTTAACTAAGTCAAAACATGAGAAGTCAAGATACTGGCCATCAGATAGGAGGATGGGCTCTGCTGCAGTATCTCCAGATGCTCTGCAGAATGAACACAAAATGACAAAATATTAAAATAACATAAACCTCCAGGGCTATCAATTATCTCGCCAAATTCTCCGGAGCAGAAATTAAAGGGAAACACTAGGGTGTGGTGCATGTACTTTTGATAATTTTGGATTTGCTTAAGTCACATATGTAATATACTTGCCCTACTAGTGGTTAGCTGGTCCTTACTTTGCAAAGTGAAGTACTGGTACGAACAAACTTGCAGTTCAATAAGCATATGCTCAAGTAAATTTAGCTATATAGAAGGTTCAAAGGCTTGTACACTATATTTTGGTCTGCAAATAATGAGCTTATTCCCTCTCTTTTCTTTTCTTCTTTAAGGTATCACTACCCTCAAGCACTATCGTGACTAAGAGGCCTTCTTAACAATTATCTTCTCCAAGGTTTGAACATTGATCCTTTCCCTATGACTGTAGCTCCTAATAATGAGCATTGAATGATACAGTTTCATATGAACATTATCTGAGAATTTCTCATTTTGCAATGCAGGGTTGCTTGCTTTCAATTTCCAGTTTTTAATTTTTATTTTTAGTTTTCCAATTTTCAGAAAATTATGAAGGAAAAACTGAAAACTGAAAATTTATAATTTTCAGTATTTCCTTCATAAAATCTGGAAAATTGAAAAATCGAAAACTGAAAGCAAACGGTCCTTGTAAACTTAACACAAGTTATTGCTAGAAAATGTGAAACAAAAAAAGTGATTGATTCTCAAGAGAAGAGAATTAGAAAAACTTACTCTAGAAGAACCCGTGCAGCCTCTTGACACTCTGCAACTCGCTTATTATATCCAGGGTTGCTAGTCAAAGCTTGCTTCAACCCTGAAAGTGCCAACAATATTTTGATTCCTTTCGGTTGCTCACTCTCATTGTACTCTTGCACCTCTGGTAGGTGTATAAGCCTATAATCTTTGGTCTGCATATGCCAGCCAAACTAACACATGAACAAAGTAATGATGAAAATAACCACGTGAAAAGTGTTGTGTAGAGATAAAATTCTTTTTTTTTTTTTTACAATGTTTTATGTAGTTTATTAATCAGATATTCGAAATTCAAAGAAAGGAATCTGACCAATGAGGCCACATAAATATAAAGACAAAATGAGAAGAATCATGCCTATACTGCTGGCTTTTCTGCTATGAAATGCTATGAATAATATAGTAGAGATTTGAAGAAAGCTGTCAGGTGAAGAATACTATGAATATGAAACTAAACAGCAGACTTTTCATCATATATGAATTAAGCACATATTAGAATGCTATGCAAAAATGAGAACAATATAGCACAAGTTTGTGGAACAATGAATTCTTTATTATCTGTGAGACAGCAACCTATTTCCTGTGTTACAAGTTTGTGGCAGAAACTGAAAGTGTTTTGGTTGATAACTGCAGTTTCCCTGCCATTTAGCAAGTTCTCTGCTCTGTCAGAAAATTAGAAAGCTTGACCATTGAGGAACCTAGTGAGAAGAATATATAAACATTGCCACAGGGGAATCAGACAAATTATATCGGCTATGATTTATTTATGGAGGGAAGGGAAGCAACTCTAGTTTCACTTGTATATTTAACAATGACCTTTCCCATTGGAACGTTTTCAAACATATATTACTACCTTAGTGTTCCATATAGGTGAAAAAGACACATAAACATTATATACATAGAGAGTTTGAGTGACAGAAAGGCACAGGATCAACATCCCAGATATGAGGTATGCTCCTGCAACTGATGGATATGCTTAAACAAATAATACACATTTATAACTTGCAACAGCAACACATATATCCAGATATTATTACCTTGCAATTCATGCACATCAAACAACCATGGCTTGAAAGTAATATGGCTGACTGGTCCATTATGCCATTTTTCAGACCCAAATATTCATTCTCGATCAACCTAAAATGAGAACAGTAGCATTTGGTTAATTAGCAGGCATAATCCAATATCACCAGACAATTAAGAAAATAACTCCACAGTATATCATTAATTGCAATCACTGAAAGGTTGAGGCTCTAATTCTTTCTAAACTTCGGTGGCAACTTGGATTTCAAACTTTAATGGTAACACTTTAGAAGCATTTGTTACGGTCCAGCCTAGTATAACTTTTTTTTCTTTTCACACGAGCATAGTATAACTAGGTAGCACAAAGAGGTAGAAAACTTTAATGGATATTAACATCATTTGATTGTGAATAGTATTGCCCTACAAATACCCACTCATATCTGTTCCTGTGGTCGAAGAATTAATGCTCTACTGCACTTCGACTGACTCCAAGGATTGGGATAAACTCACCTATCATATTCAATATTCTCTTCTGGAGATATTGGTAAATCATTTGCATGTTCCAAAGCCAAAAGGTAAGCTATTCCGACCTGTTTAAACATTGAGAGTTGAAATCCCAGCCCCCCCCCCCCCCACCCACAAAAAAAAAAAGAAAAAAAATCACGTCAGCAATACTATATTTACAAAAGAATACCAAAGTGTGCAGCTTATTAACAGGAAAAGAAAAGAGAATAGGATACAACATCGATAATATTAGTATACTACCAGGAATTCTAATGCATATGGATACGCAAAGGAAATAAGATAATATACATGACAGAGCTTGCTCTCTTCCTGTTCACCTTCCATCCCAACATTTCCATTCCACACTTGAAAATGAATCTTGCTCAATAAGCTAAACATGTTTGATCCTTTTCTCATGAGCTTCATTTCAATTTTCGTTGCAAGGCCCTTTGACTCAGACTTTTCATAATTTTAAGGACCAGAGACAGAGAAATTAAACAGGGGGAAATCACCATCTTACCGCAGCAGAAGAGCTTAAGCCTGAACTGTCCAGATCTTCAGAACCACATATGTATCCTATGATACCCTGTAAACATAGGGACAATGATGGGTGGTTTACATTTCAAAATAATGGAAATAACTTGCATACAGTGTTCTACATAAGAAGAAGACCAGAAATACATTATGCTCTGGCCATATAAGGTTAGAGAAAATATATTTTAATGTGTTCACTTGCACCCTTCAAACACTTAACGGAGAACCACTGGTAGACAGGACCAAGACTGAAAGACAAATTTGATAATTTTTCAGTACTACAGAGCAATGCCGTCTTTGAAGAACAAAAAATTAATCTAAACTTTAAACAACTAAAATAAAATGAAAAAATTTATGCTTGAAATTAAATCTCAGCACCCAAACATAGAATCTAACAGCCCAAACTTTGCCGAACATAGTAACATTGTGCACTGCTTAAAATCTGAGAGCATGTTGAAGAAAGCAGCCCACTAAAATTCCTTTCAGAAGCTACAACCATGCCTCCTAACTAATTTTCCGGTTTTAGTAATTTTCTGTTTCTTTGACTTTGTCCTTAAGGAAAACTTATGTCAATGCCCAATTGTTCTTTCTCAATGCTTTTAAAATTATATGCCCACGAAAATTTAATGACCTGGCTTTGTGTTTGATTTGAAATTTGTTTTAATCATTCCACGAATTCACAAATGACTAAAGTTCATTCTCCAATCATCATAATATAGAATGGACTGATCCTTTTCCCAAAAATGTACAGGAGGCAGACACTAGGCATCATTATTCCTTTTATTAAATAATTTTTAATAACAAGGTAAACTAAATAGTTAATTGAAGAGCATTGTCTTACTTATTCCATCGTTCTTATAATCAGAGTGAAAACTGAAAGTTAAACTAGAATATGATGGAGAGTTGCTATCCATATGATGGACATCTAACACTAGTTCAGTATAGTCATGAGGTAATTCTTCATAGCATGATCTCTGACCTTAGAAAGCTCGTTTCCTCTTCTCCGTAATGCATATACGGCTCCTCTAGCATAACGCCCCCAATTACATTGTTCTTGTAGCTCAGAACAATCCTTTGCTGGGTTCTCAGTTTCTGTCTTGGTGATTTGTCCTGACTGCTGAATCTCATCAACTCTATCAAATACCAATCATTTTATAGCTCAACATTGGACAAATTATAAAGTGGTATTTATGAAGTTCAAAATAACAAATTATGTAGTGAAAATGAGAATAACCCAAGATCATAACTACAACTGAAACACCAAAAGGCTAGTTACCCCCCCCCCCCCAACCCTGGGGGTCCCAAAAACAACCACAAAAAAAGGCAGCTGATATCCTACATCCTGGCATATAAATAAGGGAAAATAGCACTTTACCCTTTAAACTACAGTCTACAGGTCCTGCACTTTTACCACTAAAATTTTGAAAACGTACAAATTGACCCTCAACATCTCCTAATTGTGTAAATCGATCATTATATTAACTTTTCCATCTATTATTAACAAAAATAGCGCACATTCAAAAGAGATTATGGTATCAAGATGCATGGGTTGCATATGACCCAAAGTTTAAGGGGTATAGTGAACTTATATTTCATTAACAATAGATTAAAACTTAAAAAAAGAACTAAATTATGCATTCAGAGAAGTTTAAGGGTCAATTTGCATATTTTAAAAAATTTGTGTGCAAAATGCCCAGACCTAAATTTCAGGCGAGGTAAAGTGCTTTCCCCCTATAAACAATGATAGTCAGTGAACAGCCATATTTTATCTTCAGTAACGATTATTCAACATGCCTCGTAATGCCAGTGATTTTCTTAGAGGAGGCATATATCCAAACTAATGCATCTAGCAGACTAATTTTACTAGTGATGGGTTGAAAACATCAACAAAAAATTAGGAAAACAGCAAGCCTTATGATCACTGACCACAGACCTGAACTTAACTTCTCCTTGAAACTGCCCTGAACGAATTACAACCTACAAGAAAAGTCCCAGGGACCATTCATTAAACAAAGAAATGCATCATGAATAATCAGAGCATATATTTCTGTTGAGAACTAAACTTATATCCTTAAACAGTTAAACTTCAAATAACCAAATAATATTCAAACCGTCAATTTAAACAACAGTTAGAAGTTTAATTACATGCCTAGCTTCTAATTGAACAAAGGAATTTTTCAGATGTTCTCACGTTCGTCAGGATTGTAAATTGAACATTGTCAAATCTTACCTGGCTACTGTCAGAAGGGGTAAAGCCGAGAAGTATTCCCCTGTTGATTGTCATAGCTGAAACAGTCCCACCCTGCAAATACCAAAAGAAGGAGCAAGAGAACTCATTCAAATTTCATGTGAAATATTTGAGAATACTGTCTGATAATTCAGGCGGTTGACATTTATCTGCCTGGCCCGCTGCTCTAGCATGTATTGCTTAATCACACGTTTCCTGTAAAACTAGCTTAAGATCAATCATTGAATTTCATGGGCACTAATGTAATAGAAAGATATACTAAAGCACCTGATGATCAATGTGTGCTCCCAGAGGACAAATTCGATAGGGAGATACTGCAACTTGAACTTCCTCTGCCGTCACCATTGCCATTTCAGAAACTATCTTTCTCATTTCATTTAGCTGCAGGTTACGTAAGGATTAATCACTGGCTGTCAAAGAGTATTGATTACTGAATGAGGAAAGGTTGTTCAATCAAAAGGCAATACTTCCTCCTCCCCATCTTTCAGTTCACAGTCTCATAATATTTTTTTTTTCAAATTTACCGTTCCTTTTAATTCTTAAAAGTGCTCAAAAATCTCAATAACAAATAACATCGGTAAAGTCACATTAATACATCGTGTGTTAAAAGAAGTTGCTAGGATCCATCATTCTACAAATTACAATCATGCTGAAAAGTGAAAATTATACAAATATTGAGCCACATCAACACAATTCACCAAATTTTCCTTCCTCATTATCAATCAATCGGATTCAAATGCTATCCAAATCCGTACAGATTTAGTTTTCCCGACATCACAAGCAACGCCAATGCAAATATTTGCATCACAGATACAGAGCAAAAGCTAAATACGGAAATTACAGCGGCAGTTGCTGATCTCTAAGTGTAAGGAAGTAGGGCTAAAAGAAAACGAAAAAAGAAGGAAAAAAAAAAAAGCATGCAAATATCGGTTTCCAGTTAAACACAGCAATTGCGAGCAAACCAATGCGCGATCGAATAAAAGATAGGGAGTCGTGTGAACGAACAGCTTGAAAAATGCATTAATGCAGCCAAACGGAAGAGCAACAATGTCACAACGCAGTGCGCAAAGGATAAGTGAGGAGTAAAGGGAGAAAGAGGAGTTGAGGGAGTAGATCGGGATAGGTGTACCTCCGCATCGGAAGGCCAAGCCATGTTCGCAGCCGGTAACTGGTTCCGCGACGCAATGCGATCGGAGCAAATCGGAGAACTCAACACAACACAACACAGTGAGGGAGGGACGGAGGGAAAGGGGATGAGGATGATCACGAGGATGATGCGGCTAGCCTATGCCAGCTTACCAAAACTGGACGTAATCAGTCGTTTGGTGAAGCGGCAAAATCGGTTTGAGAGCGACTAAGGTAGACCACGCGGTTTTTCACTTTTTTGTTTTTACCATTACCATTACCCGCCACTGGTACCACACCACACTAGTGTCTATTTGTTCTTCATCATCATCATCATTATTATTTCTATAGAATCCATAATCCATAATAGCATTAATTCTGATTCACTTATCATTTATTCCTGTCTCAATAAATATAATTGATTTTCATGCCTATCATTTAAAAAAAAATTTGATTAACTTATAGCGTAAAATTTGTTCACATTATTAATTAGCTAGCTCGGGGTAAAAGTTTATGCAAATTACTTATTTACATTATATGCAAATATTAGCATGTGAATATGTATTTTCTTACTGTATTGGTATCTAAGGGCACTCTCCAACGGCACCTCTCTATCATTTCTCTTTTATATAAGAGTAATGATGCATACATAAAACAAACTTCTTAAATTTTAACAATTTTATTATAAATATTCATTTTCTTTCTAATTTCTTTTTTTGTTTCTTTTTCATGAATGACTTTCTTTCACTTCGCATAATTTATATGTTAAATATATGTGTAATTATTTTTCCCCTTCTTTCTAGTCACCGCACGAGGGAGGAGGGTTCACATCACCACCTGGGTGCACTTTTACTAGAGACAGATGATATGAGCCAAGCCTTGTGTCCCTCTTTATATTAGCGTAATGTGGTGATATGTCTATATTTATATTGTCTGACCCAAAAAGAAACTATATATTGTGGAAATCTTTGGAAAAAAAAGAGTAGGGCAAGCCCGCTTTGAGGTTGATTTTGTTGCGGGTTTAATTTTGGTCTTGTGGGGTCTGTGTTACCAGAATGCTTCACAAATGCCAAATTCATGTTTGTTTTTGTCTATTGCCTTTTGTCAAACAAGTGCTGCAAGTTGTGGGGCATAGCTCAATAAAGTTGGGTAGCTTTCTGGGCCTCGGCCCCTTTGTTTACGAAGGGGATTAAAACAAAAAACAAGAAGTTGACATGCTTGTTGCTTACTGAAAGAGGAGATTTCTACCCCGGAAGAAATTGTGATCTCTATTTATCTTACCTATCCATCTTATTCAACAGTAATAAAATGTATGTCTAAATGAGATACTCAAAAATTGGTGTTGATATAACATTATCAAAAGACATGTACTTATATCAAGAAACACTTAAACTTGTGAATTGTGATATATCCTTATCTTATCAGTAAATTTCATTCAAAAGCATATCTTCTCACTTAATTAAATAGTATCATATACCACAAATTTTTAATTTCACAAAAAGGAACGAATTTCAAATGTGAACATTATATTTTGTTCGGGTAATTTTCTTTTGAATTTTGATTAAGCCGCAAAAAATATTTCTTTTTAATTAAAAAATTTCCTTTTTAGTCTGTGTTTAATAATTTGTCTTAGCCCAAATGTTCCAAAAAAAATAAAAAAATAAAAAATGAAATTAAAAAAATTTGAAAATAAAAATCAAAAAATAAATTTTTTATTTATTATTTGATTATCTAGTATTAATTGATTGATTTTATTCTGATTCATTTTATTATATCAATTAGCATCAGGTTAAATGATTTTGTCATTAATTATATTATGGCAAAATAAAATATATAAATAATCATTGTTAGCAGTCAAAAGGGGGAGGGGATACAATCACAGCAACGGCACATTTTCTTTCACTATCACCACACAACCGTCATCTCCATCACACAAGCCCCATAAATTTTCCCTTCTTGATAACCTTCCAACAATCACCACTTGATCATCATCCTCATTTGACCATCATCAAGTTTTCATTAATATCAACCTCATCACCATCAACCTTGCTCATCCTCTGTTATCATCGGAGATAGCTACCACCACACCGTCCTTGTTCGCAGAACCTTCCTCGCGCAACCAGCGTCCGTGAAGCCGCTGCGAAGCCCTTGCCGGAGTTGCTCCCGTGCGTTTGCCAGTCTCGATCACAAAGCTGCTCCTATCACAATGGTTGCTCCTCGTGCTACCCCTACCGCCTTATAGTCCCTGTTCTTATTTGCTTGCACATTGCATTGATTTGTTAGTGGGTCAGGTATGTTCTTCTTCCTTTTTTATTTTTAATTATTTCTTTTCGTCAAGTCCCGGTCACATTCATTCTTTTAGTTTGGATTATATTTTTTTTATAAAAAAAAAGTCTTTTTTTATCTTAATTTTTTCATTTTGGTCAAGTCCCTTTTTTTTCTTTTGTTTTTTAAATAAATCAATCAACACATTTTTATTTTTTATTTTTAATTAAAATTCATCGACACATAATTATTTTCTACAGAACAACGTGGCTCTGAATTCCTTATTGCACCAGAGGATACATCGGCGTAGCCAAACAACTATCAAGCCAAAATCTTTTTTTTCATAAAATATGTTCTCTAAGTTTTGTTTTAATTTTAGCTTTATTTCTTTGTAAATGTGTACATTTTTTATTATTATTATTATTTGGGAAAAATAAATATTTTAAAGTTATAAAAATTTGCATATTAAGCTCTAGGGTAACCGTATTTATACAGACGTATTAGGGGTGCAGTAGGATTAAATTTCCACCATTCCCTAATTATAATCAGACTCCCGAACCTTAAAGTCTTTTTTAAAAGATTAGTTTGCAAATTAAAATGGTTTTCCAATTTTAGCTAGAATTAAAATTGGTGGCGACTCCTTTATTTATTTTTCAAATTGGTTGTTATACGTGTCGTGGCGTCCTCCGGGGACGTTGTGACAGTTTGGTGACTCCACTGGGGAAATTAGAGAGTCAAACCTATTTAAGTAAATTATGCAAATAATTATAACTTTATAATATTTATTATTCCCTTCATATCTTTTTTTTTTATTTTTGTACATAAATATGTCCTTTTATTTATTTGTAAATAATTATTTAATTTATCTGTAAATATTTGTCACTCAAACCTTAGGGTAGATGACCTTTTCTATATATATTGTTTGTGCTTTTGTTTGGTTGGAATATGCATGCTCCTCACACATAGTGCACCATCACTATCTTACACACATTTTTAGCTCTATACCCGAGCTAGTGCAACCCAAGGATTAGGAGGAGTTCCGACATTGTCACTGAGGGGCTTCATGCCCACTTGGCATTTGGCAGGACCCCACTTAAATTGTTACTAGTTTTATGGATTGATCATATTAAGAGGGTTCACCCCTACTTATGGTCTTTTCATGAACTGGGTCTCTATCTTATGGATAGAGGCAATCTGGGAACCATGGTCGTTAGATGTCTAGGCCTATCCCAATAACTATGCACTAATAGATTGAACCTAGTGGCCACCCAATTAAGGTTTGGACCTTAGGAAAATCCACCCTAGGATTAACCTTCTTTAGGACACTTGAGCATCCATCTATCTCTTTCTCTTACATGATTTGCATACAAAAATCATTTTGCATGACTTATTCATTGCCCAAAAAAAAAAAAACTCATCTTGCATTGCATAAAAAATCATCTTGCATAACCCATTCATTACATATATAAAAAAAAAATCATCTTGTCTTACATAAAAAATCATCATGCATAGCTCATCCATTGCACACATAAATCTCTTCATGATCCATTGATTACTTCATTTCATTACATGCATAAAAAAACAAAAAGAACTTTTCTCTTAATGCATGACTCATTCATTGCGTCCACTTAAAAAAAACTTCAATTTTTGTACATTTTTTTTTTCTTTTCCTCATGCATACATTACTCATGCTTCTCTCATGCATACATGACATACACTAATAATGCTTCCATCATGCATACATGGTGTTAAAAAAAATGAAAAAAAAGCTAGTTCGTAAAAGTCTTTTTTTTTTCAATTGTAGAATCTCCGTCGCTCTTCAAGGGAAAGCTTCGCCTACTTCTAAAAGCCATCAAGAAGCCATGGCAGGTGAAAGGGATTTTGGAAAAGAGCTTGATGATTTGAAGGCTGTGATGCACGAACAAATAGAGGCTGTCAAAGAAGCTATCGCAGCCATGCGCAAATCTAGGAAAGGTGGAGGCAATGACTCCAATAATGAAGAGCCTGGATATGACTCAAATAGGAATGTCAACAATGCAATCTTGTACAACAATTAGGATAATGAGGCAGAGCGACTAAAGCTCAAACAAGAACTGCAAGAAAGCATGCAGGAGCAATTTCAAATGCTGTGTGGGCCTAACCTGTATGGCCCACTGAGTGTCAGTGATTTATGTTTGGCTCCCAGTGTAGTCATACCCAAAGACTTCAAAATGTTTGAGTTTGTCAAGTTTGATGGCAACACTAATCCTATCATGCACCTTCGAATATATTACACAAAGATGGGAATATGGTCTAAGGATGAGAATTTCCTAATCAGCTTTTTTCCGCACCTACTAGGGACCAGTTGAAAGGGATGAGTAAGAAGAAGAACGAATCATTCAAAGATTATGCCCAGAGGTGGAGAGCTTTGGCTACAAGGGTTTTTTTGACAATGCTAAAGCAAGAGATGTGCTCCTACTTCATTCGCACGCTAGAAGGTCCGTTCTTTAAGAACATGCTTGGAACCCATGTGCAAGAGTTTGTCGACTTGATGGAAATTGGGGAAAGGATCGAAACCAACATCCAATAAGGGAAAGTAGAACTAGCAATGGTGGAAACAAGTGAGTCCCAATTCAAAAAGGGCTCCCACTTTAAGAAGAAAGAGGATGTCATCAACTACATTTACCCTCAATCTCATCAACCCATCTTCCAAACAAACTACTACCTATTCTACCAACACACACAATACACGGCTTATCCACCTCAAACACCATACACGACCCAACCACACCAAATCAACTATGCCTCTTATCCCCAACCTTACACACCAGCTACACCTAGACTTCACCAAGCACCATTCCTAGCCTCCTGGACAATCAACTCAATCATAACCCCTCTTTCACCCAACACTACCAACACCAGCAGACCCCTGATGGAAAACTGGCCCTTACCCAATTTCCACATGAGCAATGCTGAATTGTTTAGGCATTTGTGTGGAGACAACTTGCTAGCCCCACGTCCTGTGAAGACCTTCATGCCGCCATATCCTCGGTGGTACAACCCGAACCAAACTTGTGACTATCATTCCAACTCCCTTGGACACTCAGTTGAGGACTGCAATGGGTTTAGGAATGTTGTGTGTAGTTTGATTAACAACGACGCCATTAAGCTAGAAAAAGAGCCAAGACAACCCGTTCCCTAATCATGGCGGAGGACAAGCGAATACCATTTGTTGCCAAGACTATGGAAGCGAAGAAAGTGCTAAGGAAGTGCCTCAATGGATCTACCCAAGCTGTGAGGAATTGAACAATTAGAAGTTTGAACCTCTGAATGATTTATTGCATTTTGAGTGATGGATGATTTAGTTTCCTTTGTCTGCATTTCAACTTTTCATTGAATAATTTAATGATTATGCATGCTTTTTTTTTCCTTTTTTTCTTTCTCTTTTTAAATTTCCTTTTTAAATGTTTATTTTATCCATTTTATTTGTTTTGAGTCTCGTCTTAATTCCTAAGACTCTTCTCCTTTATGGTCTCTATCATGCGCAAACGATTGTGACAAACCATTAACTAATTCTTGTGTTACAATGGATGTGAATGAAAATGAGTGAGATGAAGATTCTGAGTTCTGCCAACAGTATGCCAAAATAATAAATTCAGTGGAAAATAATTGAATAGAATTGGCCAGAAAGGCTCATCACAGATAATTCAACAATACAAAAGTATAAGACAGTGTGAGCAATTAAAGATCAAACATCACAACTCGGCTTTCTACCAACCAAAAATGAATGAGGGGTATGGGAAAAAGGCAATCACCTACAAGTATTGGAGTAACACGCTGCCTTATACATAGCACGCCTATCATACTTCAGTCAAGTCCTCAACTGGGGCAAATTCGTATTCCTTGGTGTGCGAGATGGAGGTAGTGACGCCAATAAAGATGGAAATCCTGTCTTCAAGAGTTCTGGTCGAAACATAATCAGAAGAGGCCGAAGAGATCAAAATCGGATGCGAATAATTCAACATGCTCGAAGAAAAACAGCTGAACACAGTTCGCCATAACAATTATATCAGAAAAGGATGGTCAAAGCATTTAATAAGATTTTCCTTCAAATGCTTCAACTTGGAGATCTTTTTTTGAAGAGGATTTTGCCGAATCAAGGGGATAATAGAAGTAAGAAGGCACCCACACATGAAGGCCCCTACATCGTCAGATATGCCTTTTCTGGAGGAGCATTGATCTTAACTGACATGAAAGGCAAAACACTTAGTAAACCTATTAATTCGGATGTCATAAAAAAGTACTTTGCGTAAACAACAAAAAATGCTCGTTAGGTTGAAAACCCAGAAGAGCAACCTAAGCGAAACTAAAACAAAAAAACAAAAAATAAAAAAAAAAGTGAAGAAGAAGAAGAGGAAAAAACCTAAAAGGCAACCTAGGTAGAAATAAGGGCACAAAGGAAATAAAAGCTCGCTAGACAAAAAAAAAAAGGGTCCAGGCAAAAATTAAAGCAACTCTTAATTGTAGATCGAAAACCTGAAAATGTGGCCTATGCAACGATAAAAGACCGAGCCAATGATCAAGAAGCTATATGGGACATGAAACTAGGGCAATTTGAGTGTTAGTGGATCACGACATATTGTTGAGCACACAATGAAGAATGGTACCCGCAATCATGGATTTTGAGTCTAATGGAACTAATGAATCAATGAAATGGGTTGATCACATGAAAGCAGCATAGCCAGTTTTTTTTTTTTTTCTTTCTTCCCCCTTCATTTCTTAGCAGTTGTTGACATCCTATAAATACTTTCCATTGTGGAGTTCAATAAAATTGTCTTTCTCTTCCTCTGTGTCTTTGTTTCTCTTTCTTCTTTTATCATCCATTTCTGAGTTCTCTTTTAAAACCATGCATAATCATGATGTTATAATTGAAATACAACAATGGACTAATTTGCTACCAAAGCTCATAAATGATATGTCAAACAGGGAGCCCATGGATCAAGATTGACTTGCAAAGGAAATAAGGCAACTTGCTTAGTCAAAGTTTGTAGATGACGGTCCCCGTGAGGGTTTTGAAAAAAGAAGAAAAAAAAAAGCAAAAATACTCACTTGATTGAAAACCCAGACGGGCGATCAAGGCAAAAGTTAGAGAAATAAAAAATTGGGCCAAGAAGAAGATGTTGAAGTGTCAATAGACAAAGGTGTGTTTGAGAACTACAATGGAAAGGCTCACAGCATGGCTTATCTGAGAAGATGAATCCTTTTGGAATAGACGAAAGCTTTCTTGAAGAGCAATGCTAAGATACCTCAGACTGGGGCAATTTTAATTTTTGAGCTATTGTCATCATTCTTGTCACTGAGCACATCATCACTACACTAGTTTTGCATCGATTCATTCATCATGTCATCACACTGTTAGCTTTGCATAATTTATCACATCATCATTGCATTAATTTCACATCAGTCATCATATTATCATCACATCAATTATGCATCATCACTTTATCAAAGTTGTCAATCATTCATTTGTCTTTAGTTTTACTTACATTGAATTTTCACAAGTTTTGCTTTAATAAGTCTTTTAAATTTCATATTTTACTTGCTTTCACAATATTTATTTTCACAAAATTTACCTTGCTTTCATAGTCTGCTTTTACATTTTACAGATTTTGAATTTCACATTTACATGCTTTTACATATTTTAAATTTCACATGCTTTCACAATTTACTTTTACATTTCACATATTTTAAATTTCACATTTACATGCTTTCACAGATTTTAAATTTCGCATTTTACATGCTTTCACATATTTTAAATTTCACATTTTTCATGCTTTCTCAGCCTACTTTTACATTTCACAGATTTTAAATTTCACATTTACATGCTTTCGTAGTCTGCTTTTACATTTCACAGTCTTTAAATTTCATATTTTACATGTTTTCACAGTCTGCTTTTACATTTCACAGTCTTTAAATTTCACATTTTACATGCTTTCATAGCTTGCTTTTACATTTCACAAGTTTTTTAAATTTCATATTTACATGCTTTCACAATCTGCTTTTACATTTTACAAGTCTTTTAAATTTCACATTTACTTACTTTCACAGTATGCTTTTATATTTCACAAGTCTTTTAAATTTCACATTTATATGCTTTCACACTCTTTACATGCTTTCACAATCTTTATTTGCTTTCACAGTCTCTACATGCCTTCACAGTCTTTATTTTCAATGCTTTCACAAATCTTTAAGTTCCACATGCATTTTTGCAAGTCCTTGAGTTTCATATGCATTTATTCTTCATCCCATCAACATTTTCATGCATTCATCATCAAAATCATGCACTCATTGTCATCATGCATTCATCCATCAGAACATTTTTGCATTATCACCATTCATTCATCATTACCATCATGCACTCATTATCATTGTCATTCTTTCAACATCACCATCATGCATCATCCAGACAAAATATGTGTTCATATCTTTACTTGTCTTTTACAGCAAAATGTCAAAGCCATGGTCTTTATATTTTTCAGTAAAAAACAAGTAAAGAGGGGCAACTGTAAACACCAATTTTGTTCGGGTAATTTTCTTTTGAATTTTGATTAGGTCGCAAAAAATGTTTCTTTTTAATTAAATTTTTTTTCCTTTTTAGTTCATGTTTAATAATTTGTCTTAGCCCAAATGTTCCAAAAAAAATAAAAAATGAAATTAAAAAATTTGAAAAGAAAAATCAAAAAATAATTTTTTTATTTATTATTTGATTATCTAATATTAATTGATTGATTTTATTCTGATTCATTTTATTAATTAATTTGATTTTATTATATCAATTAGCATCAGATTAAATAATTTTGTTATTAATTATATTAGGGTAAAATAATGTATATAAATAGTTATTGTTAGCAATCAAAAGGGGAAGGAGATACAATAACAGCAACGGCACATTTTCTTTCACCATCACCACACAACCTTCATCTCCATCACACAAGTCCCATAAATTTTCCCTTCTTGATAACCTTCCAACCATCACCACTTGATCATCATCCCTATTTGACCATCATCAAACTTTCATTAACATCAACCTCATCACCATCAACCTTGCTCATCCTCTGTTATCATCGAAGATAGCTACCACTGCACCGTCCTTGTTCGCAGAAACTTCCATTGTCCGTGAAGCCGCTGCGAAGCCCTTGACGGGGTTGCTCCCGTGAGCCTGCCAGTCTTGATCACAAAGTTGCTCCTGTCACAATGGTTGCTCCTCGTGCTACCCCTACCGCCTTATAGTCCCTGTTCTTATTTGCTTGCACATTGCATTGATTTGTTAGTGGGCCAGGCATGTTCTTCTTCCTTTTTTTAATTTTTAATTATTTCTTTTGGTTAAGTCCCGGTCACATTCATTCTTTTAGTTTGGATTATACATTTTTTTTTTTAAAAAAGTCTTGGTTATTCTTTTTTAGGCATTTTTTTATCTTAATTTTTTCATTTTGGTCAGGTCTCTTTTTTTTCTTTTTTTTTTAATAAATCAATCAACACATTTTTATTTTTTATTTTTAATTAAAATCCATGAATACATAATTATTTTCTACAGAACGACGTGGTTTTGAATTCCTTATTGCATCAGAGGATACGTCGGCATAGCCAAACAACTATCAAGCCAAAATCTTTTTTTTCTTAAAATATGTTCTCTAAGTTCTATTTTAATTTTAGCTTTATTTCTTTGTAAATATGTAATTTATTATTATTATTATTATTTGGGAAAAATAAATATTTTAAAGTTATAAAAATTTGTATATTGAGCTCTAGGGTAACCATATTTATACGGACGTATTAAAGGTACAGTGGGATTAAATTTCCACCATTCCCTAATTATAATCAGACTCTCGAACCTTAAAGTCTTTTTCAAAAGATCAGTTTGCAAATTAAAATGGTTTTCCAAATTTAGCCAGAATTAAAATTGGTAGCGACTCCCTTATTTTTTTAAAATTGGTTGTCATTCATGTCGTGGCGCCTTTCGGGGACGTTGTGACATAAAAAATACTCCAATTAGGTGCAATTATAAACTTGATCCGATCTAATAAGTCCTCATTCTGAAGCTTATTACCTTAGCATTGAGTTTTGAAAATTTGACCTAACATTTTCATAATCTGTGTTGGTCCAACCCAAAATTATATTATATAAAGTTCTAAAACCTATATTTGAATAAAATTTTGTGATAAATTTCAACTTTTTTTTATTCAATTAATACATTTAATACACTGTAAAATTATTTGGAGCAAATTATGCTTATATTTTTTAAAGTGAACAAGTGTTCACTTTGATCTCTCAAATTGTATACATGCTTCAATTTAGTCCCTAAAATTATAAAAAGTGATTCCAATTAGTCATTTTGGTGATTCAATTTAGTTGTTGTGAACACTGTTGTAAGGACTAATTAAAGATATCAATCTCTATGCATTGCCAATGCTAGTTAATAAAATTTGAGAAAAAAGATAAATTATGATTGATAGTTATTCATTTAAATTCAACATTATGTTTAATAGAATGATTAAAGTATATATTCATAAGATGTTAAGGGATTGAATTACGCTTTTTAAAATTTTGAGGGTAAAATACATGCTAACTATACTTTAAAGGCTTAGGTAAAATTGTCCCTAAATTTTACTAGTTCACAATGTAAAGCTATTTAAATTAAACTCTTATGAAAATATCTCTTAGATTTTTTTCTTTTATAATTTAATTACATATAAATATTCAAATTTGTATATCTAAAAAGACAAATTATTGAAAGAGTTTTTAATCACAATAATATGAATCCCAGAAAATTTGTATATATTTTAATATCTTAGTTTAATATCATGTTAATTCAATCTAATATTACTGCAGTAAAAGTTAATTCAATCCAAGAAGACAATTAATTGGGTCACTACGGAATTATATTTAATTAGATTTAAATTTGGATAAATTATCTGGTTATGAGAAAACAAATTCGGTTCAGTCCAATTTGCTCGGTCCAAGTCGTCCTCGCACCGCTAAACAAATAGTGTCATCGTTGGGTTGGGGAAAGGCCAAGGTAGTCTCGTGATTTTGGCACACCGAAAAAAGAAAGAAGGAAAAAAAAAACCCACAATCATTCCCCAAACCAATAAAACCAAACCAAATCAAAACCATTACTACTCTGATACATTGTCCAATCCCAACCTTAACTCTCTCAGTTACTTCCATTTAACTCAAAACACCAAAACTTCAAACACCACCAAAAACTGAAAGCTCCCTCTCTCTCTCTCTCTCTCTCTCTCTCTCTCTCTGTTACTGCGTTTGTGGGAGAAAAAACTCAGAAAAGCTCCAATGGCAGGTGCGATGAAGAAGGTCGACAAGATTTGCCAAATCGTGCGTATGAAACAGCTCGTCATGCGGTGGAAGACCATGAGCCTCCGCCGCCGTACCACCTTCCACCACCAATCTTCCTCTTCGTATTCCGATTCCCTCGAGTCCAAGCGATGCGCGTCACCGCGACGCGCCCCCTCCGGGTTCGTCTTCGTGTACGTCGGAGCTGAACGCAAGCGTTTCGTGATCCCGGCCCGGTTCCTTAACCTCCCAGTCTTCGCTGGTCTCCTGAAAGAAACCGAAGAAGTGTTCGGTCTTCGATGCACCGGTGGTTTGGTTCTTCCCTGCGAAGTGGCTTTCTTCAGTGACATCGTGAAGCTCCTCGAGAAGGACGAGAACAAATACGGGAAGCTCTCTCTGGAGGAGTTCGTGAACATGGTCTCTGAGGTTGGTTCTGATTCTTGCTGCAAGGAAAGCATTGTTGCTTTCACTCCTCTGTTGCAGAAAGCAAGGGTTTGATTTGATTTGAAATGAACACACATTTTATTTCATGTGGGGAAAGTTTTTTTCTTTTTTTTGTTCAAATGGTGGGTTTTTGGTTCGAATCATCCTTCAATCCATATTCCCTGAAAATTCGAGAGGGTGCTGGGTTCAATGAGATGTTTTTGAACTTGTCCTTAAGCTTTGGCTTTTTGTAGGTTGGGTCATCTCTCTAATATTTGTTGTATCTGATGCCCAATCTTAATATCTCTCAATCACGATGATCAAATTTTAGTGATCAATCAAAAACTTTATGGTTAATATAACGGTAATTCCAGATCTGTGTTTTGCCTTTTGCTTGTGTGTATTTTATTTTTCTTTTTGTTTGTTTTTTAATTTTTACCAGATATTTACTTATTGTTTGCGTCTCTGTTCTACATTTTGTTGCATGAAGCATCAGTATGTTCTTTATGGTAAAGAAAGTGCTGAACTTTCTTCAAATAAAATTCCTAGAATTGCTTTTCATTTATCACCTTAGTAATGAATGGACTTATAGCATATGTGGAAGAAACACATATTCTCCCATATCTCACATGCATTTTGAAATTAGAAGAGGAAGAGCCAAATCAGTAGGTATCATCAGGATGAACTGTAGTTGAGAGACCTGGTGGTTTGGATGAGTTTTTCTGGGCTCAATCTTTTTTTTTTTGTCACCCAAAAAAAATGATTATCAGTAGATTTGAATAACTTTTAGCTATGAAGCATGGAGAGGGATATGGTCACAACAGGGACACAATGGACACACTAAAATTAAAAAATTATAAGACTAAGATACTGATACAACACATATATCAGTAAAAAAGTTATTGAAAATAATATATTATTCAAAATATCATTTATATATGTTTTATTATATTTTATTTTTTTATAAACTAAAAGAATTATAAATTATTTTCTTTTTACAATTTTATTTATATTGTATTTTTCTATATATTAGAGCAAGAAAAAATTACATTTTATATTAAA
>CM062348.1:1959001-2209001 GCA_031216105.1 Dalbergia cultrata | reverse complement strand
TAAATCCCAGAGTTCTAGGCGTAGCATGATTGTACCATTCTCATTTTCTAATGTGGACTAAACCAATGCAAAGCATAAACCATCCACAGCTACTATTGCTACATACTGATTATTATCCATCGAAAGTTCTATCAATTGAAGAAAGCAATAACTGACCATTCCTTCCCGGAGCTCTCTCACTGTACGCAAGGATTTTAGTCCAGGTTCCTTTCTCCTTTCCAGGGCCTGCAAATAAGAACAAATTTTCATTGTATGAGAAATATGTGCCAACAGCTGGTCAGTTTAATATGTAACTACAAGCAATTTCCACTAGTACCGTTAAGTAGCCTCCTGGATCATGTGTGTCAATACCAAGGAAATGCCCCAGGCCATGTGGCATAAAAACAGCACCCAAGCGTGCAGTCATCATGTCATCAACATCACTACTAGGAAATTGGAAAAAAAAAATCAGAGAATAGTCCCAGAGATAGTATCAAGATTCAGTTTGCCTCTGGAAACAGAAAATAGCACACAGAATAAATATTACCCAACAATGACATGTCCCCTCTTTAGTGACTCCAGAATCACTTTTTCTGCTAATCTGCAATTTATGAGAGGAAATGAGTAGCAGCAACAACATATACCTTGACGTGAGAGTAAGTAGTTTGAACTAATAAAAATTCTACACATAAATTGGTTTGCTTGGCCCTGTCACCCAAGGGCATTTGCCTAACTCAATCAGACTTCTTATAATCCCTGTATAGCTAGTTATTGTTTTAACTACAAATTATATTCAAAATCAGCACACAATATCAAACAAACACGCACGTCCATTCCCAAGAAAAAGAAAAATTCAGCTAAAATATTACCCCCCCTAATGTTGTTAATTTATGTAGCGATCCCTACTGAGGTCAATAGTTACTCTTCAATTTCCCCATTCAAGACAATGGTAGTACTTTATCAATCATCCGGGTGAAAGCTAAATAAAAATTAGCGATTGCACATGAATAAATTACCTAGGCAACGATTTTGTCATATTACAATCCATGAAATAGGCTAAATAAATCAAGAAACTTAACTATACTAAAGCACTAACATATCTATACTTGTTCACAATTATTAGCAGTTGAACCCAGGGATGGCAGACATTTTAGTCACACAAAGTAGCAATACTGGTATTTGATCATACATGTGCATATCAACCCAGCATACTCCAGGTTTCATCGCAGATATAACAGCATTATGAGCATCAAGGACAGCCTGCATAATATGGAAAGTAGAAATAAAAAATTGTTAAAAGAAATGCACCGCAGTCAGGGATTTGCACTGCAGAGATGCAAACAAACCTGTGCAGTGTGCACATGAAGTAAAAAATTTACTATTTGTTTTCCCTTCGATGGAACAGGATTTATTAGAAAGCACTTACACTATATATAAGAGATTGGTCACTTGTAAACTTTCCATTTATCTGCAGAGAAGTAACAATTGAGCAAAAAATTATTTTTCCAGTAGATGAAATAATAATCCATATACTATTAATACCTGGAACAAGTGCTATGCAAATTTAGCAAAGGCATATGTGAAGATCAGTAACCTTACTCAAACTGGATGCCAATGCATGTAACAGGGAACTAGGCAGAAGGACCAAATTTAATTGTTGATGGATAGACTTACAGGGAAAGAACATGTTATGTCGGACCCATAGAAGTGGTATTCAGCTCCCATATCAAGCAGTGCCATTCCTCCATCTTCCAAAGTCTACAAAAGAGGCATTTTTATAAGCTTAGTCACCCTTAGAAGTAAACAAATACTGATCATCCAATTCAGACAATAACTTCATCTTAATTTGTCACTTTCTAAAGGTTAAAAAGTAAGCTTTCAATAGCATGTTCATTAATCAAATCTAAGTCCCTAAATAGCACAGATAAATTTTGCACATCCATATTTTTGTTATTCTTTTTCATTGTCTTCAATGAATTATTTTTCCCTACTAAGTGTGGTATTGTTTAATTTCAATAGGTTTTGCTAACTAACACCCTGAGAAAGACCCTACTTAGAAAGCATTGAATATCCAAGCAGGAACAGAAATGTTTTGAAGTTTCCAATGCATTCAATGCAATGAAAGGTTTAAAACATTAGTTTTCAAATAAACAGTTTCTACTCTTAGTTTCTTAGCAAAACCAATTTCAATGGAGGAAATGATATAGAGGTAAACTGTTAGCAATACCATCAAATACAGGACATAATAAATAGGTAACTTGTTAACACAAAGCAGGTAACCCTAATTCAATATCATATGACCGTATTTGACTAAATGACTTAGAAAGTAATATCACCAATCTAGAAAGATTCAGGAACTAAATCAAGCAACAATGATAGCCAATCAACCAGAATGACATTGGCTGCAATTATAATGACCTATAAACTTAAAAGAGGGTACTTATAGGCCATACCCTGTCATTAGGAGCTGCTGCATGCCCATAATGAAGAACAGCACTGCATTGATACACTCATGTTAGCTAAGCCACTTGGTGAAGAAGACTGCTACTATTTGAAAACATAAATATTAAATAATATAAAAGCGTAATACATGGCATGATGATAGTCCAAAATTACAAACATCATTTGGACTTAAAAAATGCAAATGATCCTTCAACGAGCTACTGGAAAAACAAATCTGAACAGGCAGCAAACACATTTTTTTAGCAAATCAGTTTCTAATTTCCTTTGGGTAAATAGGCCAAGAAGTTATGCTTGCAAATGGGTATAAATGAAAGAATAGTAGCATTATCAGAGATGTGTACCTATTATCACCAGTGGCACAAATACATGTGTAGGAGCAATGCCTACACCCACCGTACATGTAGGTGTGGTGAAGAAACATGCTTTCAAGTTGATACTCCTTCATGCCCACTTTAGTTTTTCTCATTACCTGTTTCATTGTAATGTGCATTGCAATTATTATTTTCACAATGTTCATTCCCATGTCATTGAGATTATAGATCTTTCTACCAATAGATAAGGTATCTGTGCTAAAACTCACCCTCAGATTTTCCTAATCCAATCAATTAAGCCCATCTCACTGAATAAAAGGGAAGGTGACAACGTAAATGAAAATAGCATTCTTTTTGGAATATTTATTATAAGAAGAAAAATATTGTTCTGTATCAGCATTCTTTTCTATCTGTTCAGCGCTGTATGTTAGTCATTTTCCTTAGTCTTATCTATGAAAAGGTTATTACAGGAAGGCTGAAAGATATCTCCTAAAATCACTTTCTTGTTACAACTACAACATACTACCTCGGATCAAGAAGACACAAATAAATAAATAAATAGATAAATAAACTATGAAAAATGCAAGATCAAGATATGTGAATCATATTTTCTCTAAATCATTTCCTATATCCCAATCATATTCTCGCACCTATAAAAGTCATTGCTAACTACTAAAAGAGATTGCATTTAAGATATGATTTATGAAGGTTAACCAACAATATTCTGTAAAATACCTGCAGAATGAAATATAAATGGGATGTTGTCTATATGGCTGCAAGATCATTTCACATAAATATTAAAGAAATACACAATACAAGCAAAACTCAGGCATGTTAAGTCTAGTTACCTCAACATGAGCTTCAGAGCTTATATCATTAGCAAACTGGATAACGGCAATCTCCAGCTCAGACTTGATCACACGGCATTCCGTTAAAATGGGATGCAAAGTTGTCAAATCCTTATCAAAGTTATCAATGCCCTAAAAAGAATTCAAATTATATAATTACACTAATTCTGAATTATACTAATCACCATCCTAATCAAAACAATAAATAAGTGCTTTCGCGAATAGTGAGAAAAAGGAGTTATCAGAATTAAGAACCTCAAACTCTGCTGGTCTAGAGAAATTATTGCTGTCCGTGTTAAGGCCATGCAAGAGAAATAGCAAAGGTTTCCCTGAACCCTGGTATCGCTCTTGCAAAACATTTTCAATTTCATCTGTAAAGCATGCTGTGCTAACCATGTAGTGTTCCTGCATAAAGAATAATTATTAAGATCGATGCATAGATATGAATTACGAACCTCAAGAACATACAATTTAAGTATTAAGGATTTTTTTATTTATTATTCGGTGAATCACCTTAAAATAGGAGAGTGGCTTTATTTCTCCCAACCAAACAGCATACTCATCAGGTAACCTAGGAGCAAATAGGATAGACTCCCCCGTTTCAACGTTCTTTTGAAAAAAATGACAATAATAACATAGATAAATCAAATTAGCGAATTCCTACAACATAACATGGTAAAAATTAATGAATAAGGTAAAAAAGAAGTTGGCGATGAAGATTAAAGTAACGAACAATAGCTGCATAGAAACCAGGTTCTTTGACTCCGAACAAGTAAGCGAAGTAACTCTCCTGCCTGCGAAATTGCGAAGCAAAGCAATTAGGCATTTGATTTTAATTAGCAATTATTATTACTATTATAATTATAATAGCGTTAATTGTTGTGCAAATTGATTGAGATCGGTATGAGGTATGCCTGAAGAGTTCGATGTGATCGGTGTCGTGACGCGTTTGCTCTTCGCCGCCCTGGAGGAGGACAAAACCACGAAGAGGGCGGGAAGAGTGAGAAAGGTGCTGGCGAAGGGATTCGAGAAGCTTCTGGCGGTTTCTGACGTGGAGCTCCATCGGCACTTCCGGTGGCGACAGCGACGAACCAGGATCCGAAGCCATGGCAGCAACGGCTTCTTCCGACAGGTTTGACTTTGACCTCACTCACTTCCACACTCGTAGCTCAAACAAATTTCACAACCGTTGCATCGTTCCCGAAGCTACCACGCAATCGCCATTTTCTAAGGCTTGTTACATGGAACAGCAAAGTTTTGTCCTCCAGTTACACCCGGTATGATTGCTTTGGGCCATTTTTTTTGGTCTTGGGCTTTGGGGCCTTGAAAGTGCCTAATAATTTCAATCACAATCATTCTTGGGCTCGGGGTGTATTCTTCACGTGAATGCATGAGTCCGAAAATGAAAAGGAAGCATCGACCCAGACCAGAAAAAAAACAGTTGAGAGGATGCGATTCTGACCAAAATGACACGGGGAGCGGTTGATGACGATTCACCAAAAAGTGGGGGAGACAGGAGACGGTGGACTTAAATGAAAAAAAAAAAAAGGAAGAAGAGACCCATTTCATGAGTACAACTATTTGACCAAAAACCAAAGGAAACAAAAAAGAGTACAAGTATCTTTTAACTACGTGTTCTTGCCGACTTAAGTTGTAAAAATCTATAAAACCCATGTATAATTAAACCATAGCCCTTCAGTACAAAAGGTTATCAGTGCCTGAAGGTAGAAAAGATATTTATGTAATTTCGATCCTAAATTAAAGAAATTGCAACTAATATAAATATAAGAGTAAATATTTAAATTGATCCTTGACAATTTTATTGCTTAACAAATTAGTTCCTAAAAAAAATAATTACTGCTAAGATCCCTCACAATTGTAAAAATATGACACTATAGGTCCCTGACAATTTCATTAATAGATAAATTGGTTATTGATAAAAAATATTAGTATTTAGATCCATCACAATTACAAAAATAGGACACTATAAGTCCTTAACTTTTTCATTTTAATAGATAAATTGGTCCCTAATAGAAAAAAAAAATTAGTATTAAGGTTTCTCATAATTACAAAATAGGACCCTATTGTGTTTTTTTGTAATATATAATCACTGTACTCTTTTAGGGTAATGATTATGAATTTATGATATTAATATCATAGTACATCAAAATAAGGTAATGATAAAATATAAGAAATTTAATTCCAAATCATATTTCTTTCTTAGAATAATAAGTTGTAGGCCAAGGGTTTCTTTCTTGATGATAGTATGGTGAAACATTAGAACATTTGGTAGAGAAATTTGGAAAAAATAAAAATAAAAACAAAAGGGTGTATTTTAATTAGTGTTGATTATAATTAATGGGTGTTACATAGATCAATAATTAAAGTTCACATTGCATTTAACATTTTCCAGGTGAGTCAGGGTCTTATATGTCATATTTTTACAATTATGAAGGATCTCAACACTAATTTTATATTTTAGGGACTAATTTGTCTATTAGTAAAATTGTCAAGTATCTATAGAACCCTATTTTTACACTTGTGAGGGACTTCAATACTAATATTTTTTATCAGGGACTAATTCGTTCATCAATGAAATTGTCATGGGCCAATTTGAGTGTTTACTCTAAATGTAAAGATAGATGAAAAAGTTTAGCACAAACAATTTCAAACCTAAATTCGAAATTTATAAATGGATTTAGTTTAAATACACTGATAGTGTGTGTGTCTCTGTGTGTGTGTCTATATATATATATATATTCATCATTGATCTCTAATAAATTTTTTTTATATACATGACTTTTAAAGTAATAAGGTAATGGTCAAATTTATTTTAGTTATGTGACAATTATAATTGAATAACACTTAAAAAAAAGTTATTTTGTTAGTATATTAAAATTAAATTTTTTATAAATTTGTACACGATTTTGATTTTAAACTTGCATTATGTTTATTGAAGTGGTAGCTTAAATTAATAAAAAGATGAGAATTTATTGTATACACTTACCGTCTACTATTAAAAAAGAAAAACAGAGATTGCTTGATAAATACACCTGTAGAATAACCTTACACGATAAAATAGACTGGATTTAATTTTGAATATTTTTTTATATTATTATTTGATCATATATTGCTATATTAGCCATAATAATTGAGTATCACATTCTTTATTTTAAAGGTCATAAAATAAAATAATTTGATCAGATAATAGCATAATCTTTTTTATACAGTTACTGGATGCAATTCCTTTGTTTCGTTTTTGTGTCTTATTTCCTGTCTTCCCAAATAAATTTTGTTATGTTCAAAAATCATTATGATTTTTTTTTTTTGGTCTGAAAAATTATTATGGTTGATATAGCAATATATAATCAAACAAGTTTCACTTTTTCACAACTGTTGCATTGTTCCCGAAGGTACAACGCACTCGCCATCTTCTAAGGCTTGTTACTTGGAGCAAAGTTTTGTCCAGCAGTTACACCCGGTGTGATTGCTTTGGGGCCAATTTTTTGGTCTTGGGCTTTGGGGCCTTGAAAATGACTAATAATTATTCAATCACAAGCATTCTTGGGCTCGTGGTGTCGTTAGTGAAAACAACATTGTTATTTAGGCCGACATTCTTCAGGTGAATGCATGAGTCCGAAAATTGAAAGGAAACGTCGACCCAGACCAGAAAAAAACAGTTGAGAGGATGCGATTCTGACCAAAATGATACGGGGAGCGGTTGATGACAAAAGATTATATGGAAACGATTTACCAGAAAGGGGGAGAGACCGGAGACGGTGGACACAAAAAATGCAAATGAAAAAACCAAAGGAAGAAGAGACCCATTTCATGAGTACAACTATTTGACCAAAATCCAAAAGAAACAAAAAAGGGTACAAGTATCTTTTAACTACGTGTTCTTGCCGACTTAAGTTATAAAAATCTATAAAACCTATGTATAATTAAGCCATGGCCCTTCAATACAAAAGTGTTTCAGTGCCTCGATGTGCAAAAGATAATTCTGTAATTTCCATCCTAAATTAAAGAAATTGCAACTAATATAAATATAAGAGTAAACATTCAAATTGATCCTTGACAATTTTATTACTGAACAAATTAGTTTCTAATAAAAAATTATTAGTGTTAAGATCCTTCACAATTGTAAAAATAAAACACTATAAATCACTAACAATTTCATTAATGAACAAATTGATCCTTGACAAAAAATATTAGTGTTTAGGTCCCTCACAATTACAAAATAAGGCATTATAAGTTCTTGACTTTTTCATTTTGATAGACAAATTAGTCCATAACAAAAGAAAAATATTAGGATTAAGGTCTTTCATAGTTGTAAAAATAGGACCCTATTGTGTTGTTTTGTAATATGCAATCATTGTGCTATTTTAGGGAAATGTTATGAATTTATGATATTAGTACCATAGTATATCAAAATAAGATAGTGATAAAACATAAAGAATTCAATTCCAAATTATATTTCTTTCTTAGAAGGATAAGTTATAGGTCAAAGGTTTCTTTCTTGATAATGGTACGGTAAAATATTGAAACATTTGAGGGAGAAATTTGTAAAAAATAAAAATAAAACAAAAGGGTGTATTTTAATTAGTGTTGATTATGATTAATAGGTGTCACATAGATCAATAATCAAAGTTTACGTCTGCATTTAACATTTTCCAGGTGAGTTAAGGACTTATATATCATATTTTTACAATTGTGAATGATCTCAACACTAATTTTGTATTGTTAGGAACTAATTTATCTATCAGTGAAATTATCAAGTACCTATAATGTCCTATTTTTACAATTGTGAGGGGCTTCAATACTAATATTTTTTATCAGGAACTAATTTGTTTATCAATGAAATTGTCAGGGACTAATTTGGTTGTTTACTCTAAATGTAAAGATAGATGAAAAAATTTGGCACAAACATTTTCAAACCTAAATTCGAAATTTATAAATGGATTTAGTTTAAATACACTAATACTATATATGTGTGTATATATATATTCATCATTGATCTCTAATAAAAAAAATTTATATACATGACTTTTAAAATAATAAGGTAATGCTCAAATTTATTTTACTTATATGACAATTATAATTGAATAACACTAAAAGAAAAAAGTTACCTTGTTAGTATATCAAAATTAATTTTTTTTTTTATAAATTTGTACACCATTTTGATTTTAAACTTGGATTATGTTTATTGAAGTCGTAGCTTAAATTAATAAAAAGATTTTACCTAAGAATTTATTTTATACACTTACTCGTCTACTATTAAAAATGAAAAACAGAGATTGATTAATAAATACACCTATAAACTAACCTTACACGATAAAAAGGAATGGATTTAATTTTGAATTTTTTGTATATTATTATTTGATCGTGTATTGCTATATTAGCCATAATGATTGATTCTCATAGTCTTTACTTTAAAGGTCATAAAATGAAATAATTTAATTAGATAACAGTGTAATCTCTTTTACACTGTTACTCGATGGAATTCCTTTGATCCGTTTTTGTGTCATATTTCCTGTCTTCCCAAATAAATTTTGCTAAGTAAAAAAAAATTGTTGGTAGTTGAGAAAATTTAAATAGGTAAAAAATCATAAATGATATCATCATTAAATATGTGTTAAAATTTTATTGATGAAACACAAAGTGAAACAAAGAAAGGAGACAAAAGATTTGAAACTTATTGTTATTGTATCAAAATTAAACTAAAAATATGTATAAATTTGAGCATAATATGATATGATATTGTTTAACCTTCTTTTCTATCTTTCTTTATCTTGTATTTTGCCAAAAATTATAGGTGTAATTTTAGGACATGATCTGTTTTGATTTCCCATCCTATCTGCCCCTCCAATTGAAACGTATTTGTCGTTTAAAGCTCAAGTCTCGTGACTGGAGGCTTTTGATTTGTTACAATTTTTTATCCACCTATTCTAAGCCCAAATCACCAAACTACATTAATGGTTTTCCAAACTACAAATATTTCAAGAACTAGTAGCGACTGCAGAAACTAGAGATGGTGCCAATTGGACAGCATCTCACTGATTAGGCTTGCCTGGCTTGAGATCATACGCCAATCACAGGTTAATTGCAATAGAAGTCGATCAGTTCGTTCACACATTTCTTAATTTTGCAAACCATATTTGATGTCTCTATGTTTTAGGGTACTGTGATCTATATGAGAATCTATCATGTCCCCAAAATAAATCTGGCACGTGAAAAATCAAACTATACAAGTGAAATTATTAATTTTTTTTAATTTTGTGGTTAACACAAGTGAAAGGGGTCTATCTGATGCCCTATAAAATTTAAAGGCACTGATATTTTGTAATTGTTTGTGGCTAAAAATAAGTCATGCGCCACTAACTCAATTATTTAAAAATTTATTAAATCACAATCATTAATTATATAAAAGATACATGTACTCATGGGTATCAAAACAAAAACCTGAGTGAAATTATTAATCATGGAAACTTTTTATTTCTCTTTTATCTATAATACTAATATTTTAGACTCATTTTAAAGAAAATTTTATAAGTGTCGCTTATAGAGTAACTTATGGCCCACAATTTTTATAATCTTGATTATTAATTATTTTGTTATAAAAATTACTTTCATATCTATTTCATTAATACAACATAAATATTTCACATTAAATATTGGATTTCAAACCATTATAATTCTTAATTTAAATTATACAACTGATCAAAACATGTCAATCTAAATTATTTAACATTAAAATTGGATATTCATTTGATACACATCTTTTTCTTTTTTTTTAATTTTTTCATATTAATTACAAAATTTTAAATTTTGAATTCACCTTGATGTTTGGAATTTTGGATTCAATAGACTATTTAAGTTCTACACCACAACAAACCATAATCCAATCAAATTAGTGCAAAAATAAAAATGGAAACAAAAACTATTGTTACCAAGAAAAGTTCACTATAATCAAAGTATAAATCCCTTAAATTATTCATATAATTAGTAACATATTCATTGCTATAAAATATGGCCACAAATAAAAACCCTTAGTTTTTCAGAATCTACAATATCAATTTGATATTGAGATCTCTAATACCTAAAGCTTTAGTATAAAATGCTAACACTTCATTTCATTTCTCCTTTATATTCCACAACTTTCTTTTCTCTTCCATTCTTCCTCTTACATTTTCATATTTTTCATTTCTCTTTGTTCATTATCTATTAATTCTCTCAAAATATATTAATTTATTTCATCTTTTAATTTTCTTCTTCGTGGTTTATATTAAGGACTACGAATTTGTAGGTTAGAAAATTCAAATGTCCCACAATTCTTCTTTGAACCTCTGTTTTTCTTTGTGAGATTTTTTTTGTACAACGATTTTTATGTTTGTTTAATATTTTTAATTTGTATATACATATTATATTTTTAAATGTTTTCTAAATGAAATAAAGATGTGATTTTTTTAAGTTTTCTTAAAATAAATCAATTTATTTATCCTTTTTATTTTCGTTGTTTATATCTGATTTATTTCTACCTTTCTTCTTTGTGGTTTTTTTTAATTTTGTATAGAAAATTTTCAATGTTTATGTAATCTTTTACTTTGTGTATAATATCTTAATAGTTTTTTTCTATGTTTTGTACAGGAGACAATCACTAGGTTGTAGGCTCAACCACTTATTATCTAATCCTAGGAAAAATTAATTGTATTTTCATAAATAATTTAATAAATATTTTATTGAATTTGAAATTAATTTTATTGTTGTATAAACGAGAATTAATGATTTTATAATTTTTTCTTTTCAAAATTTGAAACCACAATTAAGTAAAAGAGATGTTATTGATGGACTATCTCAACCGGTCATTTAACTAAACTTAAGACAATAGAGATTAAGGACTAAGAATGATTGAAGATTGTGTTTGATTTTACTTCTATTTTTACCTTTAATTTTGTTTTGCTCATTAGTTTGCAGAATATTTATATGAGAAGGAATTGTTGTTGTGTTGAGAACAACACTTTTTTGAGTCAGTTCAGTGCACAACCAAGCTAACTGATTATTCTAATAGCAATATTAGACAAAATGCATTAACTAATCTCCGTTGGAATTTGTTTATGCTGTATCACTTTCTTCAATTTATTTTTTCTTTATTATTTTGTAAGGCTTAAAGATTGCTGAATTCAATATATACATAGCCATTGAATTATAATTTCAATTCTATTTACAAACATTAATTATGGAGAATGAATAATATTTTGGAATAAAATAATATTTTTTTATTTAAAATTTTCATTATGCATTAACGTTGGACAAATTAATTGTTAAGTATTATTCTTTTTTATTTTAATGTGAATTAAATATACTAATATATGTATAGCTATTGATTGATTTTTCTTCCAATATATACATTTATTGTTCCCTTTTATTTTCTCATGCTACAACTTTTAATTAATTGATAAAATTTAAAATATTTTTTTTGTATGTATATACAATCCATATTTATTTGTGTTTGCTTTTTTAAGGTATAATCATTATTAATATATTATTTTATTTATAAAAATAAAACTATTGATATATTGCTGATTTTATTTTCCAAATCCCCACCTAACTATTTAAGTGACAAATTTTATTTTCTTATTCATAAAAGCTAATGTTATACACACACACACACAAAAAAAAAAATAGAAACATAGCAAAAATTAATAATAAATAATTTTATTACCTTTTTTTATAAGCCTAATATTATAACCTTTAATTAATAGTGATATCCATATCAATCAATTACATATACATACTAATAGTATTATTATCCTTTCCGTTATCATTTTTAAAATTTTTCTTTTTTTTGAAATTTTTTTAATAAATCCATGAATACACGTAGGGATTCAAATCTCCGCAAGAAATGAGGAACGGGGACCCATGATGGGGATGAGAGGAAAATTGTAAATGAGGACGAGGTTGGGAGAAAAGTTTTTTATTTCAAATCTAAAGCTTTTGAAAATTTTATATATATAGATATATATCATATTTAATTTTTTGAAACTTAAACATTTCAATTTATTAATTCCATAATTTTTTCATTTTTTTTGAATAAAAAATTCAATTTTTCAAAATTAAAATATTTTTAAAAAATCAATTACATAATTTACACTTCTTTGATAATGATCCTAATTATTTATATTTTTTAAAAATCAATTCCATAATTTTACTACTTCAATAATTGAGATGATATACATTAGGATTATATATGATGTTTTACTAATTATAACATATTAATCATAATATATATTTCAAAATTAATATCTTAATTTACCAAAAGGATGTATAAGGAAAGGATGTGTAATTAAAATCACATAAATTAAATATATTCATTAATTTTTTATTAATTAGAAAATATATTTTTATGTTTTTAAAAATTAATAATTTAATTTATTAAAAAATTGTAAATGACTAGGGATGACGAAAAATAAAAATAAAAATGGATATATACTGGGATTACTCGTAATAATAGAATGAGAATGAAAACAGATTTTGTCTTCTTGGGGATGGCTGACAGGGAAGAATTTCCCATTTATTAAACAGAGTAGGGACGGGGATAACACACTCTCATTTTTTTAATTATCTTTATTAAATTTGCATAATATATGCATTTTTAATTTTAATTTGGATTATATTGCATTAATAGTATTTGTTGCTATGGATATTTATGTTTTGAATTCCAAAATATTTTTAATTTTTCTCCTTTTGAAAATTTTTAATAAACTATGAACAACTATAGGAATTCAAATCCCTACGGGGATGAGGAATGAGGACCCGTGACAGGAATGGGGATTGGAGCAAAAGTCCAAATCGAGATAAGAGCATCAGATATTTTCCTTTTCTTATAGATATCCATTATCATTTTTGTAAATGACTCATAATATAATTAAATTATCTACTTATTCTCTTTCATTTTTTAACAATTTCGAATTTCAAAATATGCAAAATATCCATAAAATGGGATTTTTATTATTAGTTATAAGTCATTTACTGAGATTTTTTCAGCCTTATAAACATAATATTCGAAATAAGATATAAAATAAAATGATACATTTATAATTTTTTCCATTTATTTAATTATTAACTTATTTTCAAAATAGATTTATATATTCAATTTTTTTATAAAATATATTTAAATAAATTATCATTTGTTTTCCTTAATGGTTAATAAATTATTTTTTATTATCATCCCGTGCAATGCACGGGTCAAATGACTAGTTTATATATAGAGAGAGAGTGAGAGAAGAGGTTCATTTACTATAAGAATAAGTATGTATACTTACTCCATTGAATATCTTCTTATTAAGAACACATTTAATTAATCTAACCGTTGAATGATGTGCTATTATCTTGATGATCAAACATATCAAATTTTATAAAAATTGGATATTGATAGATATATTATCTAGTACTCAAGATTTATATGTATTTTCAAAACTAAGTTGTATGTCCAGATGAAAAGGAGTGATGAAGTATCAAACTATTTAAAAAATTTATGAAATTTTATACACTTGATCTATGCAGTGAGAACTTATAATTCAACAGTCGGATAGATAAAATTCAATGTCTATAAAAAGTTATTCAATAGAACAAGTATGTCAAGGCTTACTCCTAGAGTAAACGGATCTCTCATCATATATGTATGGACGAGGATATGTTTACATCAATTGTAAATCTTAGTATATTTACACCTTTCAATATCTTTTTATGGGCATACAATTTTATCAATCAAACTGTTCAATTCAAAGTCCTTAAATAGTATAGATCAAATAAATCAAATTTCATACAATTTGAAAATGATTTGATATTTTATTATACTATTTTATTTTGATGGGTAATACATTTTGAAAATACAAGTCAATACAACTTATTAGAATGCATACCTATTGTTATCCAATTTTTGTGAAATTTGGAATGCTCTTGACTATCAATATAATAGTACATAATTTAACGGTTGAATCAATTAAATTAAATTTCTATTAACAGTTATTAAAGAGTGTCAGTGTACAACATTCACACTTGGTATAAACATATCCCATTAAGGGGTGCACCAATAGTCCCACGTATCTTTTTTTTTTCTTCTTTTTCTTTCTTATACATATATTTCTAAAAGAAACCTTATATATATATAAAAGGTAAAAAAAAATCAATTTTTATATAAAAATTATGCTCAATTTAAAGAAATAAACTGATATGACTCCAAGCATCTAGATCGATCAACAAGCGGGATTATCTAAAGTAATCCACAAAGTTTTTGGTTCAAGCCTTGGATACACAGTTGCACTAAAACTTAGGAGGGAGGGTTACTTTTTTGCATCTTAATGGTTTTATCCAACTCAAGGATGTCTAATATATATATATATACACACACACACTAGTAAGTCAAATTAAATAACTCAACCAACTCAATATCGCCAAAATTTCATAGCTCTTTCAACATTGTTCTTTTCAAAATTTATTGTAATTAACCTTGCCGTCGGTTGGACCAGTACGAATGGCTACTTAATTGAATAAGCCACATGTATCACTGACATGGATAGTGACGCAAAGAATAGAGAAAAAGATTGCGATCGATTTACGTCGTCACTGACGCACGTTGGTTAGTTCCATTAGCTTCCTTATTATTGATATCTCAATCTCTGCAAGTGGGTTTCAAATTTAAGAATGGAGCATCATCTATAGCTACAAACATACTATCATGAAGATATATAATAAAGAAATTAAATTTTGTTTGATGAGTTCCAATATATGAAGAAATTGGTTGTGATTAAGATTGCCAGGTTGGCATGGAGTGGGCTTATGTCATTTTAAAGCCTGAAAGAAGAATATATAAAATGTAATGTTCATTCAAACAAAACAACGAGAAGAAATATCAGTAAAGAAATCAGGGTCCAAGTATGGAAAAGGGATATTAGGATTCAAAGCAATTCCTGCTTTCTAGCATTGGTATTTGGTGGAAGAAGCAATTATGTCCTTCCCCCATAAGGAGCTTGCTCGTTCACATTATATGGGGAATGCAAGATCGTATCCTATGTGTGTGTTTTTTATATTATTTTAGCTATGATTCCATGCACTTGTCTCAAATCTCATGTTATCATTAGAGGGGAACTCAATTACTCAATCTTACGGAGGCACAGACAATTCTCTCAAAATAAGGCAATCTCTTGAGCATATTAGTGACGTCCAAATTAAGAGACAAGCAAGTCGGAATGATCTTAAAACTAAGGTAATTAATTCAAGCGAGAAACGAGGCACACGTATACAGTGTACAAAATATTTTGGCCCTACAATTACAGCACCTATAAAGCAAAAATGAGGAGAAAGCTAGAGAGAAAGCTCGCCTGTAATCCAAGGCCAGGGTATTTTTATGAATTCATTGATGGAGTGTTTAAATCAGTACCTATAGATCACTCGTAACAAGGAAAACCTTATAAATAAACTCAAGTTATGACGATATATAAACGAAAGATTGGTGATGTGAACTAATTAATTAACCTATTCACAACGTCCCATTTTAACTTCTAAGCATTAAAAATATCATCCCAACCCTCATCCAAACATGTTAATTAATTAAAATTTACATGACATTTACCACTTTTAAAATATATATAACTATTAAGAAATTAATAAAATAATTAAATTACACAATTTATGTATAATATTAATTTTAATATATTATTAGTATAAAATATTTATATTGGCAATTAATCATATCTTATTTATTTATAACTTTTGACACAATTATCGTAAAAGCTAAATAATTTTATGGACATATGAATGATTGAGTAGAAATAATTTATGTTAATACTATATCAAAATTAAAGTCTTGTTTATTAAATAGTTATAAGAGTAGCTTGATCCAACAGGTTTAACTGATAAATCGACCATGTAATAGTTGAGTGGCCTGGAAAAGCTGACGACTCACTAGCTAGTTTGATTAAATTGGACCAGATCATCACGTTATTCCCTTTAAAAAAATTTAATGGAAAAAATGACTTTATAATATTTAAATTTTTTAAAAATAATATACGACCTTTCCTATTCATAAAATGAACCTTTTCATAATAGATGAGCTTTTTTTTTAAAAAAAATAGATGACTTTATAAGATAACTTTTTCATTACTTTTTAATTAAAAAAATGTTTTTTTCTTAATGAAATCAACCGACTTTATAAGATTTAACTTTTTTTCAAAAAAAAAAAAGATGACTTTTCCATTCATAAGAAGTGAGAGTTATGTCAAAGTTGAAGAGCTTGCATTTTGTAACTAGACGTTATCTTTCAATTCATCCATTATTCAACATGTGACAAAAATACAAGAAATCAAGATGTGTATATATAAATCGTATACTTATATTTTTTATGAGCTTAATTTCTGTATACTGTACTCATAATAAAATGTTTTACATCATTATCTCATATATTATCATATTAATAAAAGTGTTTAAATCTTACAATAACTAATTAAAAAGTTATACAAATAAGGTAATTTAATTGGATAATAAAGTATACAAAAAAGTTTTACTGTCAGTGTATCAAAATTAAACTCTAATTTTATATATGAACTTAATTTGTTTAATTATATTCAATTTAACTAGTTTAGCTAGTGATCTATTAAGTGAATCAATCACCCAACAACAACTGAGTATTTTATCTTAATCGATCATCCAATTGAGTTTATAACCATGATTAGTATATTGTATGCATTCTGTATGCTCTTACCTTTTCTTTGGTACACTTTACTAAGCGTACTTGAATATTATTAGTTTATTGTGTCTGTGCAGATCTGCATTGCTTGTTGGACTTCTTTTTTTGGTACAATTCCATACTTGGACTTTATTAAGGTATTTCAGTTTATATACATATACATGTATATATAACAAAAACGTGTGTACGAACGCGGCATGATGAATCTGTAGCGCACCTGTGCATGTAAATTAAGCAGTTTGGAAATGGATATACAAGTACGACTTCAACACTTGTAATAGAATACATATTATAGATGGAATAGTGTGGCAGGAGAAGGGAAAAAAAAAAACCTGAAAGTTTAAATATTAATATGATATGACAAGCCCAATACAAGGCATAGTCAGTGAATTTAACGTTCAACCTACTCAATATTCTATACTTATCTCTCTAACTCTCTTTAGAGATAATATCCTATCATGATTAGAACAAAGATTCCCGCTCTGCGTGTCACCATTGGCACTGCTACATCTTCCCAGAAGATTCATGGCCTCTGATTATATTGATTGGGACACAAATCATTACTAATGAATTCCCTTCCCCATCATTAGTCACACAGATATCGGACAACTATTTTATCCTATGCTCGGCTCATTTTTCAACCATTTCCCCCTCCTATACACTAATAATATATATATATATATATATATATATATATATATTGTCAAGCTTTATTAAAGCACTGTTAATTTTTATGATTAACCAAGTTAATCACATGTGCGGAAATAATTGTTTCAACATGCATGGCTTGATTTTATTTTATTTTTTGTGTGTTTGACATAGTGTTACTTTTTTTTTTTTTTACAAACACAAAGATCAGACTCAACACTCAGATAACCAAGAGTGGAGCACAAAAATTCAGTAAATGTAGCGAGGCAAAGGCTCAGTAGTGTTACCTTTCTTATCTTTAAAATATCTTTCCATGTAATTAAACACTGTCGTTTACTGAGATTTTTTTCTAACACTTACTGTTGCTTGTAATTAAATTTTGTTGGTGAAATTTTTACGACATTAAAAAAGATATTTACAAGAGAAGTAAATAACACTTTCAAGTTGTTATTGTTTTTTTAATTTCTCTATTTTTTTTACCAAATCCGACGGTGTTCAAGAGTATCTGAAAAAATAGACTAGAATGAAAGAAAAACATTTCTCTAGACAGCAATAACTGCAATTGTGCGCGGTGTGGAACTTTCCTTTGCAATTCTCTGACCACTTCTTGCTGCACTAAATTTTAGTGTACTTGTCAGCCAGGCAATATACAGCAAATTAAACAGCATTTGAATGATTTTATTTTAGATATATTCCTTTTGATTTCTATTAATTAAAAATTATTAATTCAAGTGAAGAAACGTCGTGATCAAGTGACATGACCCTGCAGGCCCTTTTCAATCCTTCACATTGAGATGACACTCTTAGCTGTTACCAATTAGGAGAAGATCCCCTATCTATCACACACGTACGGGTTTGATTTCTAAACTTGCATTTTAGAAAAAGTACCATATGTCGGAGAAAAGCCCAAGTGAAGCAGTCTTGTAAGCTTCCTTCAAGGGCAATAGACCGGTTGTCATTTTCACAACTTAGATTTTCAAACCATTATTGTTGAGTTAAAGACAAAAGTCAGCTTATCTAGATCATCTTCTTCTTCTTCGTTACATAGTAAAATTATAGGTAAAATTTATTTAGATAAATTTTATAAATAAAATAATATATATAATTTATTTTTATTATTATTTTTATTCTCCGATCAAATATACTTTTAGAGATAAAAATGCTCTTGTCTTGCCATCTACATATGCAGGTTCTAACTGAAGAAGGATAATTATTAAGGGTTATTAATTAGTTTAATTAATTCATCAATGACATCAATTTCAATGGTTTCCAGCCAGTAATGTGGGGTTTCTTTTATCTGGGTAGAAAAGGGACTAAAGTAAGAAAAATATGAACGTGCTTACTTGTCCACAACGTAACTACAACACAATTAAAAAACACTACTCAATTATAAAACAAACAATGATTTTCCATATCTTGTTTAGCCCTTCGTTTTGATACATGTCCCTACTCTAGAGGCCGAGGTCGCCGCACAGTCGTCATGGGACCCCTCCAGTCACGTTCTCTCTATTTTGAACCAATTAAAAGATTAACCATCATATTTACTGTAGACCTAGAGTTGATCTTCTCTATCATCACATGGATATTCACTATCCACGTCTTTTTTATAGGGAGAAAGCATATTCTTCTCTCATCATTGCTTATCATCTTCCATTTTTTTTATTCCCCTCTTTAAGAACTGTGCTTGATAATTATGGCGAGTTAATTGAAATACTCTTAAAAAACAATGTACAGGATCTGGACAAATATCTTGAATTCCTAACTCCTAAACCTTGTTGTGCTTGAATATATACGTGGCGAAATTACTTCTCCAAATAAATATTATCCGATGATAAGATTATACTAGCAGATCTATGTGTGCGTGTATGCTTATATTTAGCAAGAGAGAAGAAATAATGCACACTTTATATATGGCGTACATAAATCCTGAGTACCTAACCATACTTGTTAAGTCAAACCATAATTAAGTAATTAATTTTGGATTCAAACGACAATTATTCATTTATGTATCTTGCATATTTAAGTATCAGCGCTCATCTTAGAATTTAGGGAGTGTCTTTGTTAGTTTTTGATTGAAATTGAGTTGGGAAAGAAGTCTCACATTGCTAAGAATTGAGATGGAAGGGGTCGCCAAGGATATATATATATATATGAGACCAAGTTCTCTATTTCAATTTTAACCGGTCAGAAACACTTTTAGCTTGTATTTGACTTTTCTTTCTTTCTCTGTATTCTTGTTTTAGAGTATAGTGATGTGTAGTTAAGATATTTACTTTGGAGAGTGTGAGTGTACTGGGGGTAGGTATTTAAAAGAGAAGTCTGTGTATTATAATAATTTCCACATAGTGATATTCTTTGATTATCTTTTTTAGCAGCGGCCGTGATTTTTCTCCGATTTTAAAGTTTTCCACGTTTAAATTCTTATGTTGTGGTTGTGTTCTTATTTTATTTATCTGTTTAGGGTGATTCTCAAACAGAGGAAGTGACCTTTTTCCAAAAATTGGTATAAGAACTTTGGTTTAGTGTGATTTATTCTTAGTATACTCTGTGGTTGCAACTTAATCTGATCTACCACATCAGAAAAGAATTTGTCCCTGATGCTTGAAGATTATCCTTGGTTGTTGTTGCTGGAAAATAGTGTGATACTGTGAGAGTGCAGTTTGGAAAAGTTCTGCCTAACGAAAGACTTAATTTTTAAGTGTGTCCATTGTGACTCACCTTTCTTTCCTGAGAACCCTCCTGTGCATGGTTTACAGTTGATTTATACTATTCTAGTATATGGTTGCAACAATGTCGAATTTTTCAAATGCTGTGAAGTTTGACATAGAGAAATTTAATGGAAGAATTAATTTTGGATTGTAGCAGATACAAGTCAAGGATGTGTTAATACAATTAGGATTGCATAAAGCGTTTAGAAGGGAAGATCGCCGATATGCATAATGAAAACTAGGAGGAGCTAGATTTGAGAGCAGCAAGTGCAATTCATTTGTGTTTGGCTAAGAATATTCTTGCAAATGTGTAAGGAATATCGACAACCAAGGAACTTTGTGAGAAACTAGAAGGGTTATATTAGGCAAATGGTATCTCAAATCAGTTGTTGTTGAAGGAATAGTTTCATAATCTATGCATGGATGATAGTATGAAAGTCTTTGACCATCTCAGTGCTATCAATGGCATTGTCTCTGAAATAGAGTTTATTGGAGTGAAGATTGACAATAAAGATAAAGCATTAAAGCTTATATTGTCTCTTCTATCTTCCTATTGGCATATCAAGTCTGTTTTGATATATGGGAAAGAAATTTTGAATTTTGATGAAGTTGCTAGTAAAGTCATTACTAAAGAAATAAGAATGAAAAATGAGGGTAGCACTTTATCGAATTCATTATTTGTAACTAGAAGTGAAACTCATAAAAAAAAATCATGGAAGAAGTGTAACATGTTGGAAATGCAAAAAATTTGGACATGTACAGAAAAATTGTCCAAGTGGCATGGTGTTGGAAAGGGACTCTCAATTTGATGCTTGCAATGTATTCTCATGACATTACCACGCTGCCATGGAAAAGGATAAGTTGTTGCTAGCAGATCCACAATTACACACGGGCATTGGTTTGCGTTGAGATGTAAGGTATGTGGTGGGGGTTATGTCAATGGCTGAGGAACTTCCAGAAGGAGTGAACATGGAAGTTGCATCATAAATTTTTTAGCAAAGTTTCGACATGTGCCAAAGGTGAAATTATTGGAATTGTTCCTTTCCGAGTGAGTATACCTTTTTTTTATGGCGGATTATGATAGTTCTTTGAATTATGATTGTCGGTATAGACATGACATCAAAGGATTGTTGTGTTGACAATAGAAGCTGAAGCTGTGTTTATTTCAATCAAGGCGGAGATTGTTAGTTTTTTTTTATTAAAATTGAATTGGGTAAAAAGTCCTACATTCCTAAGAATTGGGATGGAAGGGGTTGCCATGGATATATGTGTGTGTGTGTGTGTGTGTGAACCCAAGTTCTCCATTTCAATTTGTATAAGTCGAAAACACTTTACGCTTATATCTGACTTTTCTTTCTTCTTCTGTACTCTTGTTTTAGAATGTAGTGAGGTGTAGTTAAGTATTTGTTTTGGAAAGTGTGAGTGCATTGGGGTGTGGGTGTTTAAGAGAATCTGTGTGTTGTAATAATTTTCACAAGTGATATTCTCTAGTTGTCTTTTTTGGCAGGGACCATGGTTTTTTTTATGATTTTGGAGCTTTCAACATTAAATTCTTATGTTGTGGTTGTGTTTTTGTTTTATTTATCTATTTAAGGAGGTTCTCAAAGAGGAGGGGAAGTGACATTTTTTCCAGCAGACTTGGCTATTGCCACTCCATAATAATTACCCTTATCTGTACTATCCCTGAAATGCCTTTAAGCTTATTTTAATAATTAGCTTTTTGTTTTCAAAATTAAATTAAGAATTGTATTAGAATTTCAATTATATATAGTCCCTTCTAATTTATTATTTTTATTTGTGACATTTCCAAATGCCTTTAATTAATTTTTTATGTTTGTAATTAATATATTGTGGCTATGATATTATAAATTTATATTTAATAAATATATCAATCAATATTAAAAATAAAAATTAACTATAATTAAACTTATAGTATAGCACAAAACTTACTAAGTTAAATATAATGTTAACTTGAATTAAATGTGTAATAAAATCAAATTCAAATAGCAAATAAAATCAAATATAAAATATAACACAATTTTTCAAGTCATATACTTTTGCAAAAATAATACATAGGAAATCTTACACTATTACAATGCCGTAAAAAAAATTATTGAGAAACATGGTTAGACTAATTAGAAGACCTACAGGACATAATATCATACTTATTTATCTTGATAAATCCAATTATGAAAACATTGATATTAAAAAGTATATAAGTCCATCATTCCTAACGAATCATGAGCACAACCAGCAAATAAATAGAACACATAAGTCACAAAGGTAATGCATAATGAGCTCTTTTAAGAACAATTTTTATAGACAACAACATTGATACTAAATTGGAATGCGATAAAGATTTACATTGTCAACAAATAAAATGTTAACAACTCATCACTTCTTTGTATAGGCTTTTAAAATTTGAACAATCCATGATCTCATAATAGACACACATGATAGTTTTTTATTGCATGACAATATAAAGTTGCTTACACCGTTAATGTATAGTAATTATACTCTTATTTTCTTTACGTGTACAATAAAAAATATTTTCATTTGCTGTTCTAAATAATATTCTTTTTCCTCGTATTTGAATAAAAAAAATTGAACGTGTTGGGTAGCGGTGTGGAAAAAAAAATGTAGGTAAAAAACTAATTTGCGTTGTTTTTTCCGTAAACAACTCAAGATGATAGGTTAAAAAGAAGAAGATGTTGCGTTAGCAATAGCCCCTTATAATAATAATAATAATAATAATAATAATGACGATAATGATGATGTTTGATATCATACACGTGCTCTCAAATTTCCTTTTTTTTTTTTTTTTTATGGAAACGGTATAATGGTGTCAAGATTGGTCTTCTATTGTTGCAGTTTGGAAGGGAAACAAATAGTTTCAGTCACCACTATCTAGCAATATCAAACCGGAAATAAAAAACAAAAAAAAATATATTAAAGTAATATTATGGGCATTTCGGGAATAGTGCACACAATGATAATTAATATAAAGTGACAATAGATAAATGAGAGTAGTAATAGTCACCCCCACTTCTATAGCATTATAATTATAATGTTAAAGATTACTAAAACTAATTCATTAATCTTTTATGAATTCTTTTAATTAGTGGTTTTGTTTATGATCTTATATTTTTTACCATCTATATATTATTTTTATAATGTCTGTGAATTTGTGTATTATTCTTAATTGAGAAGTTTTACGCGGAATAACAGAGTTCGGATTATAAATAGTTTTGATAGTTTGTAGTTGAATATACTTTGTTTTGGAACATTTTTCTTAATCTTTGCATTCGTTTGTTAGTTTACATTTTAAAAGAATTCAACAATAAATTACCTTGTAACTGTATTCTTTTCTTGTCACTCATTGTTTGCTTTGATTGAATAGAAAATAGGACAAAATAAAATGCGTGAAGAAAAAAATGATTAATTTTAGAGTTTTCTCTAATTTGGATATATAGAGAAAACAAGATGAAAAGAATTGTGATGGTGTTAGATTATGCATAAACTTTTTATCTTCGTCTATGAGAAGAAAAGATGGAAAGAGACTATTTTCCTTTTTATTTATCAATACTATCTTTTCTTAAACTTTCTTTAACAAAAATATAAAAATTATTTAATATATAATGAATTTAATTTGAATATACCAATGGTATAAAATAATTTTATATTATTAATCAATGAAATTTTATCAAGGTAATAAATCATAGAAGATTCACCACTCAGTATCATAATTACCTATTATGGTTTGTTTTTTTTGTGAAATTTTATTAATTGACAGTATAAAATTATTTTATATTATTTGGATGAAAAAACTAAACTTTATTATAATTATATATATATATTTATTTTCCTGTCACTTTTCTCGTTAATTTTTTTTTCTTTATATAAAGAATAGGATATTTGTAATTTTTTTCCCCATCCGCATCGCAACAAAGCATCAATCAATGATCACATACAGATACTCAATTTGGCCCTTGATAGCAATGATGATTTCAAATCACATAGCTACGTTGAACTGTTGAATGACAAAAAAAAAGAGAGTAGTACGTTCACAAAAGTTGACAGAAGCCGTTAAGTTCTGGTGTTTGTTAATTATTGGCTCCGTCTCATCGGTCAAAAGAGTGTGGGGTCGGAAAATCTCCGTAGAGCCTCTTTTTCATCCAAGCTGCTTGCAATTCATAATCTTGTTCAATCTTTCAGGACTTCATGTTACTTGATATCTTTGTCACTTGTCATGTCGAAAGAAATTTAACTACTCTTAGAAAGCACCATCTTAACCCTAATCATATCTTAATGAATGGTTGATTGGTTTCCCCAAAGGAATTTTTGGAGTTGAGTTTGTTGTGCGAGGCGTATGTGGCTGCTGTCCCATGATATATAGCGGAGACATTCAAGACATAAATTTATTTAGTGGTGGAAATAAAAATAAGAGGCAAAAAATTTATTATCTTGAGAAAAAAATACCAAAAACTTGTGTACAAATATAAAAAGTGGAGGTAGAAAATGGAGATAAAAATTGAATATTTTATTCTTTAAATAATATCATTATATATATTTAATATTTTTTTTATATGTTCTTATAACCATGAGTGGACCAATAACGATTTAGCGGTGATCCGGCAGTAATCTGACAGGAATACTAATACTTTATCATGTATTTATTATTTTGTCTTTGTGGTTTTAAATAAGATACAGAGATAATTATTGTGTCTTGTGCTCCAAAACTAATACAATATAAAAATAATATTTTTATATGTCTCTATTTTTGTTTTCTCTATTATCACTATCTCTATTGTCTTGAGACAGATATCAAACACTACCTGAGGGGTTTGATTAGTCATAGGTTGAGAATTGCAAATTTTTTTTGAGAAGAACTCAACCACTTTTAGTTAAATAAAAACTTTATATGGAAATATATTAAAGTCACCCTGACAAACATATTATAAAGTATAACCTCTACTCCATTAAACCGACACATAAGAAATTGTTTGAGCAGAGGGACATTATAATTGCTAAAAATCCACCACCACACTAACTAACGACCATAAATTTTGATCCATGCCGATCTGGCAGGAGGTACAGTTGTCCCTAGTCACGTCAGATAAATCTATGTAAAAGGCTACCAGGTAAAGCTCCGATTTGCTAATCAATAATTGACAATATTTAATTTGTGTTTAAGTTCTAAGCGCCCCAGCCAGGTTGAAGGGAACTCTAGGCTCCTAGCTTATATATAGGGCGGGGTTTTGACAGACTCTTCATTCAACAGCTCTCTTAGTTTCTCTCTTCTATTCTCCCTCTCGCTGCATAGACTTGCGTGCTTACTGCTCTCTATACAAACAAAAGCCAGCTTCTTTGTCTCTCAATAGAAGAAACTAGAAATGGGTTTTGAATTTGAGATGGAGCAACCTTGTGTGGAGCTTTCAAGAGTTGCAGTTTCTAACACTCATGGGGAAGACTCCCCCTATTTTGCTGGGTGGAAAGCCTACGATGAAGACCCCTATGATGAATTAACTAACCCTTGTGGGGTTATACAAATGGGATTGGCCGAGAATCAAGTAAGTATACATATGCAACATTCATAAAGCACAAGGAAAATCCAGTTTCAAGCATAGCACCTAGTCTAATTAAACTTCTTACACTGTGTTGTTCAGGTTTCATTTGATTTGCTGGAAAAGTATTTGGAAGATCACTCAGAGTCAACCACATGGGGGAAAGGAGCTTCCGGTTTCAAAGAGCATGCTTTGTTTCAAGACTATCATGGACTGAAGTCTTTTAGAACTGCAATGGCAAGCTTCATGGAACAAATAAGAGGAGGGAGAGCAAAATTTGACCCAGAAAGAGTGGTCATCACTGCTGGTGCAACTGCAGCCAATGAGCTCTTAACCTTCATTCTTGCAAACCCAGGAGATGCTTTACTTGTTCCAACCCCATACTATCCAGGGTAAGAATTTAGCACCATATAATATAGTAATCAAGAACCATTTCATTTGGTCCATTTTAGCAGTTGAACTAAGATTATTTTTTCATTGGCTCCTACAGATTTGATAGAGACTTGAGGTGGAGAACTAGGGTAAACATAGTTCCAATCCACTGTGATGTCTCCAATAACTTCCAAATTACTCCTCAAGCTTTGGAGGCTGCATACCAAGAAGCAGAAGCGAAGAACACCAAAGTGAGAGGAGTCTTAATCACAAATCCATCAAACCCATTGGGTGCAACAATCCAACGCTCAGTTCTAGAGGAGCTTCTGGACTTTGTGACTCGCAAGAACATCCACCTTGTCTCAGATGAAATCTACTCAGGCTCAGTCTTCTCCTCCTCTGAGTTTATGAGTGTAGCAGAAATCCTTGAAACTCGCGGATACAAAAATGCTGAAAGGGTTCACATTGTGTATAGCCTCTCCAAGGACCTTGGTCTTCCTGGTTTCAGGGTTGGAACCATTTATTCATACAATGATAAGGTTGTGACCACAGCAAGGAGAATGTCAAGTTTCACACTAATATCCTCTCAGACACAACACCTTTTGGCTTCCATGTTATCTGATAAGAAGTTCACTGAGAACTATATTAAAACTAATAGAGAGAGGCTAAGGAAGAGGTACCAAATGATCATTGAAGGGTTGAGGAGTGTTGGTATTGAGTGCTTGAAAGGGAATGCAGGACTGTTCTGCTGGATGAATCTGAGTCCATTTTTGGAGAAGCCAACTAGGGAAGGTGAATTGGAGCTTTGGAATGCTATAGTCCATGAAGTGAAGCTGAATATCTCTCCAGGGTCTTCTTGCCATTGTTCCGAACCAGGCTGGTTCAGGGTTTGCTTTGCAAATATGAGTGAACAGACACTGGAAGTTGCATTGGACAGGATGCGTAAATTCATGGAACAACTGAGGACTGAAAGGGCATAGAGAAAATCTTGTTAGTTAATCTCTATTCTGTAGTGTACTTAGTCTATTAATCACTCATTATTAGTATTATGTGTTCTTTTTTTTTTTTTTTTCCTTTTTTGATAAATGGGTCTGGCCATTTTGATATATTCTTTAATTGGGTATAAAAGCAAAAGCCATAACTCATGTCAGGAAAGCATATTTATACTGCAAAGCATGCTCATCTGAAGTGTCTTTGTCCTTGTTTGCTTGCTTAATTTACTTAAGCAAGTTTCTTGTAAAACTCCCTTTTGTACCGTGAAGTGAAAGTGAAAACTTAAGCAAGTTTCTTGTAAAACTCCCTTTTGTACCGTGAAGTGAAAGTGAAATTGTTGATTAATAAAAAAGATCTCTCTTATGGATTAACTGAGTTGTATCTGAAATTGTTTAACTCCAACAACACTACAACTGATCAGAATCAGACTTATTATATTAGGTACCGAGTCAAAGTTAAACACACGTGCGTGTGTCCGTGCGCAACAGCTAGCAGGAGAGCAACCCTAGCTATGATATGGAAGCTTCGTGTGATGCTATTTATAACTTCATCTCTAGGTTGGAACAGTTGAATATGGAAACTCTTGTCATTCAACTCATTTGAGAGTCGAGATATGTGTTATTGTCATGATTATTATATATATAACTTGACTTGATTAGACATAGTTAATTTGACACTTAATATATAATACTTTTATTATCCAAGGGCCTGGCATGATGTTGACAAGTAAATAATTAATGGTCCATTATTTTTTCCCCCTCTGAAGCTGAATGGTCCATCACTTGATGTTGCGTCTGATTCAGATGCTAGTTATTTCATAAAGCTTCATTATATTAATAATCTAACCACCAAACTTTGAGCTAAATGCTGATCATTTCCTTACAGAATAATTCTAAAGGAATGATAGATTAATATAACTACTACCATATGAGCTAACAAAGCTCAGAGTTAATCATAATTACTAGTAGAAGAACCTAGACACTTCTTATTTGAGTATCAGGGCTTTTCTAAATTATTTAGTAATTACTTTGAGAGAAGGATTTGACTTTGATAATGATATATCTAATTCTGTGCTAAATACGTATAGAACTGATTGTTATTTATATTACATGTACCAGGGGAATATTCATGTCGGCTTAATCCTTAATGCGGAACATCCGTGTCATATTAATTAACCAAGAACCTCACTTAAACATGGCTTTATATCCAATCAAATATGCCAACTAGTTTCTTGTGCCAACAAAATAAGAATAATAAAAGACTAAAGTCCTACTTCGAGTTTATAAGCTTCTCTGATGTATAAAAATTAATTACCCAACCTCAATCGTGGTCAAGAATAACTTTAATTAGACAATAATATTCTGTATGTTTTTAAAGTCTTGGAACGAGATAGTTATCACGTTACATTTGACTATTTATTTTCTACCTGTTAACCAAGAATACTTCTTGTAAAATGAAAGCACATAGAATATAGTGAAAAAGGGGGGGGGGGGGGGGGGACACTGTTTTCATCAACTAGGTGAAATTGGAAACATGTGTATCTTGTGTTGATGGAAAAATTGGAAACAAGAAAATGGTAGAAAAAAAATCTATTGGATTATGAGTTGGAACCCAAATTAAGGTGGGTTCACGATAAGTTAACTGAAAATAAATCTTAGTCAATTATTATTGATTAGTGTTATTTAAATCATTTTTTAATCTGAAATTAGAATTTATTCAATCACCAACATCCAAAAACAAAGCATCCTTAACACACCCAGGATAAACTCTACCCACTCTTTTCAAATTAGAGTCTCTTTTAATTTAATTAATTTATCAGCTACAGCATTACAAGACCTGGTCACCCAACATGGCTTGAAGAAATGAAACCTAGCTGTGAAATCAATTACGTCACGAGAAGGTCTACAACATATCTGAGTTTTACTACCATTTAAAAAATGTTCCTAAAATTTTTTAACAATATATTTTTAATAGTACTTTTTAAATATTAGTAAAAAGTTTTAACAATAGTTCTTAATAATAAATATTACTAAATGTTGATTATTGTGTAGTGAGACCATTAGGGGAACAATCGATCTCCTTTCTATCTAGGTTTTCAAATGTATCAATTGTATTTTCTTAGGGATATATTTGTGAGTTTGGGTCTTAAAGAAACAGAGAGAGATATATATATCATAAATGCCTTTTATCTTCTAGCTCATTTCGATTGAGCTCATCCCCTAGAGTGGAGATCCCTTCCCAAGTGTCTACCAAAAGAGTCTTAAAGAAGATGCAACCTGTAGGAGGAGTAATTGGTTTGCATTAAGTGATAGCTATTGAGAGTATTTGAATAAAAGACATTTATTCACTGAAAAAAAGGCATTTATTGAATAAGTATGTGTTGGCTTGGAAACCTTTAAATGATAATGAACAAAATTATATAAGTTGTTTTAATCTGTTTGTTAGTATCTCATAAATTTATCTTAATAGCAAATGTCTCCTGATTGAAGAGGAGATATTATGGACATGTACTACATGTGATGGAAACTTAGATAACAGTCATGAAAATAACAAAAGGAGAGAGAGCTGTACTATATAAATAAAAGACATACTCTTTGAAGTTTGTGGGACTCATGAAGATAGAAAAACGTTCACATCGTATAGTTCAAGAAAGAAAAAGAAGGAGTGCTCAACAAAATAAAGTACAAGGGAGTTAGTAAGGAAAAGAGTGAAAAGACAAAAAGGTCATTTCTACTACATGATAGCACACAGCAAAATAGGGGACAACAACAAAAGACACTGCAGGTAGTTCAATGAACGGTAAAAAAACTCACTCTAACTTGGCACCCCTTTGCTAAAAGTTTTTTATATAAAAGAAGCATTGGAGGTAGCAAGCAAAATCAGAAAAAGGAGAGGCCATTGTTGCATATATATCTTTTTTAAAGAAGAAAAACTTGCTATCTCCCTCTTTTTCTCCTCTCACGTTACTGCATATTTTCCAAGCACTATGAATTGTTGTTTTCGTAAAAAGTCTGAGAGTATTGAGTATATAAGAAAGTCAATGTAAGAGACAGATTTATTTGGGAGGTTGTTATGGGTGATAAAAGCCAAATTTATAAGAGCTTTTGGTTAAGGAACTTGATTCCTTTTATTTGTGAGAGAAATAGGAAAAAGGGAAACTATTGAGGCTTTGTGAGCGAATTTTGTGTGAGTTTGAAGAAGTTATTATCAAACACTACTTTTGGAGTGAGCTTAGAGAGGCTCTGGCTAAATACTACTCTTGTTTGTAGCTTGGAAAACTTTGTTTTGATTTAGCTTACACTTGTGTTGAGTAATAAGTTTTGTTTTGTATTTGGAAATTTGGAAACTGTGGAACTCTCACCCTTAGGTGGGAACTAGATGTAAATCTCACACTGAGGTAGAATCAGTATAAATATTATGGGCATTCTTCTTAACCATTCTCTTTATTGCACATATAAATATCTATATGAACACCTTAGCTCAATATTTCTTTATATATATACTAGTAAAACTGTTTTGAGATAACCTTTCTTTATGCCTATTGTATTTTGAATCTGTCTTCTAAATTTTAGGAAGCATCATTCAAATATCTCCTAAAATCATAGGAGATATTCTGTGAGTTGTCTTATTAGTTTGTTAAGTACTGTGCAGAAATTTTTAAAGAGCACTTGATTTAATTCTCATTTCTCAAGTGCATTGCTACTATCAGTATGTATAAAAATATTTGTCGAATATGTATATATATTTATCGTACTATAATCACATAAAGAGACATGAATTAATAGATTGACTACGTGTTAAAAATAATAGATTGGTTGTATGGATGAGTGTTTCAAATTCATGATGGTTCAGTTCCAGACCATTAAGTCGAAAAGTACACTAATTTAGTCATATATAGGTCCTGTTCTTTTTATTTGAGTAGTTACGTACCTACAAGGATAGTAATTTTATTCATTGTTTTGCACGAACAAGACACATTGATAAATAAATTTATTAGAGTCCGCAAATCAGAGTGCATGTCCAGATGGAAAATTTCGAAAAATAATAAAACGTATGTCTTACTCGTGTAATAAATTGTGGGGTTATTTCTTCAATATATATTATTCTTGGAAAAATCTGAATATAGCACCGATTTTAAACTAATTAACAAACACTGTTATGAAAAACAAAAATTCTATTCAAACACTAAGGAGCTGTTTGTTTTTAATTTTCAGTTTTTCAGAATTTGTAAAGAAAAAACAGAAAATTCTGGAAATTGGAATTTAAATTTTTTAATATTTTCAGTATTTCTTTTACAAAATTTGGAAAACTGAAAAATGGAAACTGAAAGTAAACAACCCCTTAAAAAAGTTAGTGTCCTAACACATCACATTAAATGATTATTAAGTGAGTATCTCAGTAGACACCCACCCCACCTTTGAGTGTTTGAATATCATCACTAAAAAATATGTGTTTTATAATTATGAGTTTAACTTGTCTATGAATAGTTATGGAGAAAAAAACAATAAATGTATAACATTTTTGTATACATGTATCAATTCCAATTTTTTATTTTCCTAAATTCTAAGCTACCACCTTATTTTCGTTTTATCCATGTGGTAAGTATTATATAGATCTCATTTCTCATAGTTATAAGGAAACAAGAGTCATGATGATTTTCATCACTTTCGGTATGACCATTCTTTCAAGTCCTTTTTTCTTTAAAAGTCAAATTCACATGCATATCCTTTATCGTATTTGTTGTTATTATTGTTATTTTTGGTACAAGCAGTGCTTATTATTTTTCTGCACTATATCGATCTATTCGAGAAACGTCCCAAAAAGCAAAGTTTTCTTGTTCTTAGCTTGTCGACAATCTCTTGGCACTTGAAACAAACCATGTGATTTCTAGGCGGATAGAGAAATGTTGGACCGTAAACCATGCACTGCTGAGATGACGGTTCCTTGAAACATTATACAGATGGTGCTAGGAACGACAGACAGATATATCTAATATCTCTTACCAAACAAGAGAGAGACCGGAGCCGTGTGGCCCCACGCACGTACGTGGCTCGTGCAGGTTAGCAAGAAGCTGCCACTCAAGCGTGCGCGCAGAATTAGACAGCTCTTCTCTCCCGAACCACTTAGCTTTTGGAATTTAGCAGACGTACATATATAGAATTAGATTAGATATCTCAATAAAGATTAGATTTGTACCAAGAAAAAGAAAAGCAAAGGAGAATATATATATATATAAATTAAAGCTAGCGAGCTACGTGCTTTTTTTCTCTCATCAATTGGAAAGTCGGTGGAGGTGGGGTTGGGTTGGGTGAAACGCAATGTAGGCCAAATTTAGCTGCTTGTGCCGTGATCAAAGATACGAAATCCCAGTTCTTGCCACAATAGCTTTGCCGAAATCCTTGGATCCTGCTTTTTAGCTGTTATACCGTTCTAATTAATCTCTTGAATGTTCGCATTGGAATTGGACTATACATTCTTAATTAATCCCGGCCCTTAGTTAAGTTCATTTTGTTTGTTTACCGCGAAAAGGCATAGACAAAGCCAAATTAACATGCTAAGTTCTAATTACACTGTCGACACAACTAAAGTGCCGACATTGAGATCACAATTCGTCTTTTTTAATTTATTTGGTCAAATACACATGAATATATTAGATGAAGTTCGATCAACCGAGGGTGTGAAACGCATGAAAATGATGAGCTATCAAATATATAGTAAAATATAGTGAGTGATAGGAGAAACCGTTTAAAGCATTAATGTAGTATGCTTAACTTATAATGTGAAATGCAATGCAAGCGAAGCTGCTGCTGCTGCTGCTGCTTCTATACCAAATGGCCAAATGCCAATGCAATGGAGTGATGTTGCCGTTCTAATTAGTCTCCTGTTCACATACATCAGTAGTATTAAAATGTCGTTGACACTGATCAGCACTACAAATTAAAAATGTCACACAGTATACACGATTATTATTATTATTATTACTGCTACTGATTAATTAATTATTTAATGTAGTCAAAAGCACATGAACATGCAGTTGAAATTAATTAGGTCAAAATAAAAGAGAGGAATGTGAAAGAGAACCATTTGAAACAGCATGAGCATGGTTTAATTTATTTAATATATATGAAGCATCTTTCTGGTGCATATACCAGGTACTTTTGTGCGAGGTCACCTTAAGAATGGATACAGTTGATTTGATACAGTACAACTACACCCGTTTGTTTAAACCGATGTCAAGGTAGACGTTTGAATATTTGTTTTGGCGGATTTGCGCAGTAGTTGTTTACATAATTACATATCAAAATCATGAGAGAGGAGTTGTAATTATGTTAGAATGAAATAAGTAATTCTTAATTATCAAATTTTACATGAATGATTAATATTAAAATATAAAGTTATTTAGTTTTTTCAAGTTATTGTGATACTTTAAAATCACTTTTGATCTTAATCATGTATATGTCTAATTTTATGAAAAAGATTCGTATACCTCTCTTATATGTTAAAGTAGTCTCCTCACTCGATGTCGTCAACATCAACACAGACCTAAATATAAATAAAAACTTATACAGAAATATTGACAACTTTTTCTTGGCCTTGGATGAAATATTCACATGTTAATATGTGCAAATCGTGGAAACATGACATGAGGTTAATGTTGTTGATTTTTGGGTCCAAGTGTAGTGTTTTTTTTTTTTTTTATCGAAACAAGTTGAGTTCACATGTAGAGAAGAGCACCAAGGAAGGCATAATAATATGATGGTCAAAAGGAGTATATATATATATGTGTGGTCAGAAAAGGAAATGATGTGTTTTATTTTTGGTGATTGCTACGCTGCCCGGGGCAAATCTGAGGGTAGGAAACCCGAGCTAATGTGTCAGCTGTTGATTAAAGGAGGAGTGGTTGCGGGACCTACACACTCACATCCCTGGATTATTTACGGTCTCACCTCTCTATGTTTTCATTATCACGTTCTAACCCCTCATACATCATTAAGTTTATTTTTTTTACCCCGTATCTCCTTTCTTCTAAAATAAAATTTAAGCATTTTTTCATTTAAAATATTTTATTATGCTAATATTCGGCCTCTTGCTTGGCCCAACAAGCACAACAACAATCATTCAACAGTATCTGTTATCCCCGACCAAAAAAAAAAAATCTATTATCTATTATTAATATAAAAAAAAAAAAGACAGGTATAAATTGGAAAGTTTCATCAAGTAGTAGTTATCTAGAACCCTTATCTTTAATTAAAATAGAAAAGCTTTTACTTTAGGAAATAAAAATATTAAATTAAAAAATTTATAATTTATAGTTACTTAGTAGAGAGCATTTAAATGGATGGTGAAATTTAATATGTGACATTTAAGTGGATAGTGGAATTATTGATTATATTTAAGTGGATAGTAGAACTTGTGAATGATATTTAATTGTATGGTGTACTACTCTAATATTTTTTTTCTTCATGAAATTAGTTCAAGAAATTTTGCTTGAAATAATAATGGTTTTGTCAATTTCTTTCCTTGAAATTACTTGATTAGGGAGTTGAAAGAGAAAAAAAAAAAAACAATGGTGAATGAAAGAGAATGAATTATATGTTCAATAATAAGTAATTGTACATAATATTTTTGTAAAATTATTCTTTAAAATTATTTTATTGCGATTCTAAAAGAAGGAGAGAAAAGGGAAAAGAAAATAATTTATTTTAATTTGAATAAAAAATCGTATACATATGCTTAGTCTGATAAAATATTGAAAAATGAGGAATAAGAAGAAAACATATGAAATATTTTTAGAGTTATTTGATTTCCAATTAAAAAGTAGATAATGTTATTATTATTTAGTTATTTTTAATCTAATTATTCAATTAAATTACTTTCATAATAATTATTATATTTGCTAAAGAGATTTATCTCGTGCATTGCATGGGCTCAAAATAATGGTTTTCTAAATTTCTTTTTTTGAAATTATTTTATTATGAAGTTTATAAAAAAAATGGTAGGCTGAATGAAAGAGAATGAATTTTTTATATACATATCACTATAAAATAAATTAGATGTTCAATAATCAATTATTGTACATATATTTTTGTGAAAATTTTCTTTTAAATTATTTTATTGAGATTCTAAAGAATAAGGAAGGAGGAGAAGAGAAAATAATTTATTTAAAGTTGACTTAAAAATTGAATATATATATATATATTCTAAAGAATAAGGAAGGAGGAGAAGAGAAAATAATTTATTTAAAGTTGACTTAAAAATTGAATATATATATATATATATATATATATATATATTCTTATAAAATATTGAAAAATAGTAAACAAGAAGAAAATTAAATAAAACAGATTTAGAGTTATTTGATTCCCATTTAAAGCTTAAAAGTAGATAACTTTAATAATATTTAGTAATTTTGTGTCTAATTAATCAATTAAATTATTTATATAATGATTGCTATATTTGCTAAAGTGAGAGCCAAATACCCGTTGTGATAAAATTTGTACTATAGTATCAAGTGAGCCTTTGTATGGGTCCAAAAAATTAGATAACCAAAAAAGCAGCATTAATTAAAAATATCAAGCATTATTTTAAATTTTAAATACTTTTCTGATCATGAGAAGGAAATTTTAAAATTTTATCGTATTAGTATTGGGTTCTTTTGGGTTCAGTCAAAAAATCAGAAAAACTTAAGTATTACAAAAGGACATTTAACACGACAAAAAAACAAAAGGAAATTTAAGAGTAAACATCAAGAGTCAGTACACGAAAAAAAGGGAAAGGAGATACGGGGTAAAAAAAATAAACTTAATGATGTATGAGGGGTTAGAACGTGGTAATGGAAATATGGAGGGGTGAAACCGTAGATAGATCAGAGATGTGAGTGTGTAGGTTTCGCAATCACTCCTCCTTCAATTAACAACTCACACATTAGCTCGGGTTTGCTACCCTTAGTTTTGCCCCGGGCAGCGTAGCAATCACCTTTATTTTTTGGGTCAAAAAAAAGGAAACGACATTTGAGCTATATGAAAATAGACGGGCTTAAACAGGCCGTGGACTGTTTGCATGAGGAGGGCATCTACTTGCTTCATGGGAATACTGTCTTTTTTTTTTGGTTAGCGCTTCATGGGAATACTCTACCCCCCTATCCTTTTACCTTGTTGGGCCAAAAATTAGTCCAGCCCAAACTTCTCAACGAACCAAAAAAAATCAAAAGAGGCTTTTGCCTCATTCATTGGTTTAACACACACAAAACAAACACAACACAACACAGTGTTGGTGGCTGACGATTGATAGATAGACCATTCCTGGGTTGGTTCAACGCTGCGTTGCAACGTAGTAGCGGCGGCCACGGTGCCCACTCTCTCCACCATTCCCGATCACTGCATTCCTTCACTGCATCAGCGTAATCAATGCCTTTCTTTCTTTTATTCATCATCACTGATTCACTGCCATCTCTCTCTTTTTTTTTTTTAAATTGAAATTTTCGCTGTTGCCTCTGCTTTGGATTTTCCTATTCAGATCCTGCCTCTTTGTTTTCTCCGATCTTTTTCTCTGCTACTCTGCTCCCTACCATTTCGTCTCCTAAACTGAAATACGTGTCTCTTCCTTATCCCCCAGCAATTTCGTTCTTATTTCTTGTTTTGTTCTATGTTCTATGTTCTATTTTTTTTTCTAAATTTTTTTTAACTAGTTTATATACTATAATACTAGGAGGTTGATAATTTAGGGTTTTGACTAAGCACCCAGAACCCAATTTCTCGTATCTTGTATAGATTAGTGGTACAAACAACTAGAGCTTAAATATCTCACTTGTTATTTCAATTCATTGATGTAGCATACTAACGCCTCAGTTGTCAACTTGTCATAGATCAGTTTTTTTTTTTTTCCCAAATGGGATTTATTACCTTTATGTTTCGTGCGTGCGCAGAGGCTATTCCATTTTTTTTTGCTTTGATTGAGGTTAGTAATGTTGCTTATCAATGAATAAATCCACCTTAAACCCTTCTTATTTTTTAAGTTACTGATAAAATATTAAAGAGTAAATAAATACCTGCAAAGCTAATTACCCTAAGTTTCTGGATAGGACTTGAAGGATCGGCCCTTCGTGACTGATTTTCTTCATTTCCTGCATATTATCATTGATTAGCTTAATTTTTATGGATCAGGAGTGTTGTATGTTCTTCACTTGATGCCTTATTCTACATTGGCATCTTTTTCTTTTGGTCCAGGGTTTTGTTCTGCTTAACTAGCTTACTTGATGGCGTCAAAGTTGCAGCAGTTGCAGTCCAAAGCAAGTCAAGCATCCCAATTCATATCCAAGCACGGAAATGTTTACTACAAGCAGTTGTTGGAGCAGAACAAGCAATACATTCAGGAGCCTCCTACAGTAGAGAAATGCAACCTATTGGCGAAGCAATTGCTGTACACTCGCCTTGCTAGGTTATATCGTCTCCAACTTTTTTTTTTTAAATCCTTAAAAATATTCTCTGGCTGAATTCACTGTATAAAATTCCCTGATACCATGTGATTGTTGGTCAAAATTTATTGATTCCAAATAATGCCGTTGTCGCTTTATTAGACTTGGATGTTGCCAGTCATGTTCAATGGCTCCTTGCATCCCCATTGTAGACGAGTGAAGAAGTTCTGGAGGGTAAGGTTGAAAGTTAAATACTGTTCACTCATGTTGCCGTGGCACTAACACTTGAAAAGAAAACAAAGTAGACAGTCACAATTTTGTTATGAAGCATCTTAAATTTGTATTAGATTATTGTCGGTATTTACTAATTATTTGAAAGGCTGGTCAGGGGATCATGTTAAAAACAAATATAGATCATCTAGTGTCCTTTGTTTTTCAACTAGTACTTCTGGAGTGTAAAACTGCATTGGAATTTCAGCCATTACCTCTAAATGAACTCTTAAAATGTGACACTTGAACTATAAAGAAAAATGGAATGGTTGTTGGTGGAAAACATTTTCAATCAAGATATTTGACTCCCGTTATATGATGTTAGTTTTGATGTTCCTCCATGATTGATCATAATATGGTTTGACTGTGTACCTTGAATTAGACCAGCATAATGTGCTTGTGAAGCTATATAAATCAAATTATTTTGGTCTATTGCTTCTTGTTAATGTAAACATGTGAGTACTGATAACAAAATAATTAGCTTATCAATTGCTCTCCAGATATCATTGTCACAACTACTTGCTGGCTGCTGCTTGTAGTTTTTATGCTGAACCCCGCTTCTGTTTCGTATTTTCAATTTTGTGCCCTGGTACCTATGCTGCATTATATAGTCATGCTATCTATTTGCATATGTTAATGCTTGTGCGCTCCATTCCAGCCTGATCTTCAAATCAGGCTTGCATTTCAAATCCGGAGTTTCTGCTACCACATATAACTCTTCAATCTTTTGCAGTATTCCTGGCCGTTGTGAATCCTTCTGGAAGGAACTTGATTATGTCAAGCATTTATGGAGGAATAGGTCAGAGTTAAAGGTTGAAGATGCAGGCATTGCTGCTTTGTTTGGCCTGGAGTGCTTTGCATGGTTTTGTGCTGGTGAGATAGTTGGAAGGGGATTTACTTTCACTGGTTACTATGTCTGATGAAAGCCACTTGAAAGTGTAGGTTTTAGCAGGGCTATATACTCCTAAGCCAGCTGCTCTGGTCATCTATGCATTCTGCACCAATTTGCGCTATTCTGATATTTTTTCTTTTTGGGAAAAAAGGCTGAGAAACTAGCGGTTGACTTTGATAGCCTCAATAACCCCTTGTATTTGAAGCGGGGCGGACCTAGCATTGTTCTCTTATGTTGGAAGCCAGTGGTACGCGAGAATCATGATGCTGCTGCATTCTTAGTATTTTTTGCCTTTTTTCAAAAAAATATTATCACTTTATTTTGGGAGTGAGGAACTGGGCCAGAAAATCAGAAAGAAAGATTACCAAGAATTTTTTTTTCTTGTCCAATGATTAAAAAGGTCTAAATCTGGCGGTAGACGCTCCCAAAGCATTACTCAAGAATCAATATCAACTTCGACCCAAAAAAAATTATAAAGAGCCAATATCAACCCTCTGACTCTTGGAAGATGGATATCACTCTCGTTAATCAGGTTCTCATAAAATGGGAGTTAAATTGTTGAATGTCAATATCTATATAGGGTCCTTAAGTTGAAATTGGGTTATGCACATTCAAATGAACAGCCATATGCAAAAGCATAAAACTTGATGGTTGGCAACGGTAGTTTTTGTTTTTCTTTTTATGCCTTTTGTGGTTTAGGACTAATCAACACTAGCGAGTTACCGATAATTTGGACTTTCTCTACAACTGAGTGAAACGGGTTGAACTTTTGAGAATATAGTAGACCTATCCTCCAGGTCATTTTAATCTACATTGTTTTCCTTTCCACACTTTCATAAGTGAAAGTTACCTCAAAGGATTAGTGATGAAAGTAGCCTCGTAATTAGTGGACCGATGGCTCTATATTCACTTTCGCCAGTTGCCATAAGTTAACGTATGGGTATGGGATAAGAAAACTCGAGAGTAACATTTAAGCTATAATACCTTTCTTTTTCTCAGTAATATAATATTCGTTGTCTCGATTCCCTAGTTTTGTGGTCCAGTTATCCAAGTGGGGAGGAAATTACATGTTTAATTGTTACAGGTCGTGACATGTTTCGGCTTTCTGTATGGGAGTGATGGCTCCCGGCGAGGTTGGGTTGGATTCACGTGTCGAAGGTACAAATCAAAAGTATTTATTTGTTCAAAAAGGATAATACAAATTTAATCATACAGGTGGCTAAAGTAAGAAAATAGCTGTCCAAGCTTTCACGTATTATTAACAAGCTACTTCTGATTTGTAAGACTTGTACGAAAACATTTTTTGTAGAAATTTCTTCATAATTTAATAATAAATTAGTGACCAAGGAAGGGCGATGTAACCAACCAATAGCAAAATTAAATTTATTAAATTGTTACGTGATGAATGGACATGAGTCACATCTAGTAGGTAGTGGTCAGTCCTAAATAGTATACTAATATTACATCCATCGTTTCAAAATAAATATATTTTTTTAATTTTTTAAGTTCATTTATTAAATGATGTACCTAAATATAATTATATCACTAATATAAAAAATAAAAAAGATATTTATTTTGAAATGTAACGAATAATAATTTGGTGATTGGGAGCAGTCATATTCACTGATGCACATCCATAAGCAAGAAACTAGTCACATATTTTGACTTAATAATGGGTAACTTTTCTTTCAAGAGTGTATCTTTTTATTTCTCTCTTGCCACATGGTTTCATTAAAAGGTTCAATGAAACTGTAACATCGAATCTTCGTACAATCCAAAAGCCGTTACGCTTCCGACATAAGCAAAAAGGGCCTCTCTCCTTCTGTCAGCTTGTGTTGTACTTGTACAAGATATGCTGCGTCAAAGGAGCTTCAAGCCTGCAAAGTGGTACGAAACACTACTTTTTTTTTGGGTCTAAAATTACAGTGATTGTGGGAGGGAGGGAAGGAAGGAAGGAGGAGAAACTTATATGGTTGTTTGATGATTCATGATTGGCTTGTGGAGAAGGGGTTGGCTGTTATGCTTGAAAGATTCCATTTTTAGTCACAATTCTAATTTTGTGTGTGGTTAACTGATTCTGATTGAAGTCAGGTTATTGGTTTACTCTTTCATTAGTGGTGAAGGTTTTGGTGGTTTGAGAGTATGTTTGGATTTGAACTTTGATTTGGTTGGTGCAGCAAAATTGCATTGAAGCTTGCGGTATCACGGATAAAACTTTTGAAGAACAAGAGGGAAGCCTATTTGAAGCAGCTCCGCAGGGAATTGGCCCAGTTGCTTCAGTCTGGCCACGACCACACTGCTGCAATCCGGGTAATATTATAAACTAGAGACTTCCAAAATTGTCCACCTTGCCATGGATATTGAATTTTCTTCGACTTTTCTTCTGTTTTGAATTCAGGTTGAACATGTTGTTAGGGAAGAGAAGACGATGGCAGCATATGATCTTATTGAGATATACTGTGAAGTTATTGCAGCACGTTTGCCGGTGATTGAATCACACAAGTATTTGAAATTCGCCTAAATAACTTTAGCACATGCTTATGTTTACCATTTGTCTATTTTTCATGGATTGTCATCTTTTCCTTTTCTATTTTTGTGGATTGATCACCATGGAAGTCTATAACTCTATAGTTATCCTTCAATTTAGGCAACCACACTGAATTTGCATATATGGTTGTATGAGGGAAAGGTTGTTATAGTCAGAGTAGGGCTTGATTAGAGACGTGACATATCAAGCAATCATCCCACTGACATGACAACGTTGACAATGTGAATGTCTCACTTTCTCGGTTACGGAAATAGTATAGGTTATATATTTAGTTTAAACATCGATCAGCTAGAGGTTTCTGATTGATGTTCTGACAAAGGGTACAAATTTTCACCTCAATTTCGAAAATGATGTAACACGAAAAATCACCCTCAACTAATTGTGTGTCATGTTCACTTGCACCTTGTGTCTTTACTCCTTCCGTTATTCATGTATGTATATTTGCGATGCACACAGTTATGTATTTATATTATCTTATGCTTTGACCTTACTTGTGTGAGTCTTAAGGGATTAGTGAATGAGGGTTCCCGTCTCTGAAATTGATTATGATTGTGCACTGCCATTGTTTTCATCTTGCATTCTCTGTTTTGTTTTTTCTCTTCTATTACAGAAAATGCCCCACCGATTTGAAGGAAGCAATTTCAAGTGTAGTATTTGCATCTCCAAGATGTTCAGACATACCTGAGCTCATGGATGTGCAGAAGCATATTATGGCTAAATATGGAAAAGAAGTTGTGGCATCAGCTGTTGAATTACGCCCCGACTGTGGTGTAAATCAATTGGCAAGTTTCTCTACCTGCTTGAAGTTGGAGAGGATCATGTTAAAACTCATTTATAGGCAGTGTTTGTTTTTCTCTTTTAACTTAATGCGGTATTTTCAGCTGGTTGAGAAATTGTCTGCCAAAGCACCTGATGGCCCAACCAAGGTCAAAATACTAACTTCAATTGCCGAGGAGCATGGTGTCAAGTGGCAACCCAAGCAATTTGGAGAAAATGATGCACAGTCGTCTCAAGATTTGGTGGTAGGCTTTGTTCATTATGGATGATCTTTAGTTGATTTTATTCCATTATAAAATATAAGTTTGTAGTATCAATATTTTGACATTATTTATATGTTAAGGCTGGACCAAATACTTTTGAGAAGGCTACTTATGTGGAACCTCCACAAGTGCATGTCCCACCGGTTCAATATGAAAAAGGACCTCCTAATTTACATGCCTCTTATCAACTCAAAGAAATTGACATTCCTACAAATTCATATGACCATAGTGCAAGTGTTGCTACTAGAAAATCTGGTGGTGATCAGTCAAAAACATCAGGCGGGTCTAATCCAGAAATCAGATCTTCAGGTAACTTTCACTTTGATAACTTTTTGAGAACTATCTTATTTGGAGATGGAAATTACATACCTGGATATCTGGGGTCTTTTCTTACAGTAATTGGAAGTCAAGAAATGGATTTTAGAGATTCATACCGTGAAAATAGTAGTGCTTTTCCTCTGGGTAGGCAAAATTGGAGCATGGAATTCAAAGATGCTGCCTCAGCTGCACAGGCAGCTGCAGAATGTGCAGAACATGCAAGCATGGCTGCAAGAGCTGCTGTACAACTTTCAAACCGTGAAAAACTAACAAGGCGGTACTCAAGTGGACCACATAGTTCTTCTGGCAGTGAATCAAGAGGTGAAGTGCCTGAAGAATATGCCTTTCATGCCGGCAAAAGCCTTTCTACAGGTTCTGTTTATAGCACCTTCCACAGAACCAGTTTTGGGAAGCACAATGAACAAAATAATGTTAGAGAACAAGAATACCAGTCAGCTTCACAGACATCTAGTAGTACTTTTGGCAATGATAACCCATTTGCCAATGGTTCTCCAGTGGCTTATATATCTCCACATAATAACTCATTTAAGCAACAGAGTAGTGATTTCTTACATGAAGTGAGCACAAAAAAGCAGGTAAGCAGAACTGAAGTAGATTTTGTGACTGAACTGCACGCTGATGTGGTGACTGAAAACCATGATCGCATTGGAGATGCAAGGCCAAGGACTAATAGACAATTTAGCAAAACTGGTTTGTTCTTTTCATCTCCTCCTGGTAGCAAATCAGAGGTTGAACCATTATCAAATACAAATGCTTGGAGGCCTGGACAAGCCATTGATCGGAAAGAATACATTTCTAGTTCACAGTCACGTTTTTCTGTGGTTTCTGAAACATTAACAAAGTGCGCAGTTTCTTCTGGAAAAGAAGATTCATTTCCTGACATTTTTGATGATCCAGATGGCCCAAGTTCAGATAGTGATGAAGATCTTGGCAAGTCTGTTTCTAGGAACTTTGGATATGGAAATTCTGTTCTCGATCAGAGTGAAAACCATGCAGCTTCAGGGACCTCATCATCAAGGAGTGATGAAAAAGTGGCTTCTGACAGAAAGCCTTGGTTATCACCATGTCCATCTTCAGTTGGTTCAGGTATTGAGGAAGAGCATTTCGAGAGAAAGGTATCCATCACTAGTGTGTCAGAGAAGAACGTTGGGTTTGGTCATTATGACTCGCCAATCCGTCATGCATCTTTCTCAGGTAGAAGCACCACCGTGTCAGGTTATAATAGGCCACCTTATACTAAGAGTAGATCAGTAGAATTGGAGCACAGGGCATTCCAGAATGAACAATATTCTTTGTCTCAAAGGACATCAGCTCCTTTGAAAACCGGCACAAGTTCAAGTTTGAAGGATGCTTCTTCATCCAAGGCTTCAAATTTTGATGGAGGTGTTCCCTCTCAGTCTCAGGAGAGGCCCAGTCACGTTCATCCAAAGCTACCTGACTACGAGTCCTTAACTGCGTATTTCCTGTCTCTTAAGAAGGGTCGTCAATAAATTTCCATTTGCTTGCATATAAACAACATGGCAGCTCTTTCACACGAACACGGTCCTTGTCTTACTATTACAACATGCAGATGCATGAATACAGATTGTTCTTTTTGCTAATTCTATGAGTTCTTAGTGAAGCTTTTAGAGAGGTCCGATTGGAGTTAAGGGAAATGAGAAAAGTTACGAGCAAATGGGAGATCGAATTCCTTTGTTGGTGGTCTTTGTTCTCATGCCCAAATCACATGAGAGACTAGAGACTAGTCCCATTATCTTTCATTCACATATTTCTCTTGGTTTCTCACGAGCTTAGGAACTTAGAAAGGAACCAAAGTATTGATTAGAGAGTTAATTGCTTTTCAATATTTTGGATTGAAACAACCATCAATCACGTATTTAATTCTATTTCTAGCATATGTGTAATAGAGGATCAGAAAGAGTTTGTGAAGCAAATAATGACTTGACGACAAGAGTTGCAGGGACTGCTTCCCATGAAAAAAATGATCGATGAACATTGAGAAATGAACATCCTATCATCCTTTTACTTCATACTTGTATGGTAAATGGTATAGTGTGAGAACGTGGGAGTTGTTGAAGAGGAGAAGGAATGGAAGTTGCAAATCCCCCTTAATACTCCTTATAAAATGCCCTCATAAGCCGGAGAGACACTGTAAGGCTCAAAGAGATCAAATTGAGAGCAATGGGAGACTTACCAAAGCATAGAATGTCACGTAATCCAGCTACAAAGTGAGAACTTGGCCAAGGTTTGGTTCAACATTTCTGTAGGAATTTTACTTGGCTTCTAACAATGATCGAACCCTGACTACTCAGTCGTATAAGCTTTGATATCATGTCATAAAATTATCTTTCTTAAAAGCTTAAATTGATAAGTAGAGAGATATATGAATGATTTTATATCTAATATATATTTCATCGATGGTTTCATCCTATTTGCTTAACCCAACAATGCTGTGGCAGTATACACTGGAGACCAGCGTTTTCCCACGGGAAGCAGACACTCAGAGCCAAGGAATGCCACTGAAAGCCACCCTCTATAAATATTCTTAATTTCTATTAATAGTTATTTATAGCTTAAGAAACACGGACATTATTAAGCCGAATATGGACATAATATTTATAACACAAAATGTCCCACCTGCAAACCTCAGAGGGCGGTGTTTCGTAAACTTAATTGCCAAATCTAACATTAGGAAACTAAGTTTATTTAATATCATTTTCATTCATCAGGGGCTTCATGGGCGCAGCACCTGATGCAAGTCAGCAAATGGCCTTGCTCTTGAAGCTGCTGACTGCCGAAAAAACAATTTAAGTGGGAGTTTTTACTGTATACTCTCTTCTCCTCACCGCACATACCATTCCTGATGATGGAAAGGTTGCATATGTTTTATGCTAGCTTATCACAAAAATGTAAATTCCTTGGGACAATGTATGTGTCTATTTTCATGTTATTATTCTTAACTCCACTGTCTGCTAGTGCCTGCTGTAGATTGTAGCCATTGATCCAGACAGAAAAGCTTATAAAATAGGACTGCCATTCATTAAAATGGCTGGTGTAGAACACAAGATTGACTTCATGTCTCCACCTTTACCAGTTCTTGACAAACTCTTAGAAGAAGTAAGCATCATTGTTTGCTCTAGATAGAAACCATTTATGCTTTTAAGTTACTTTTTGTTTCATATTTAGAGTTTTTTACTAGCCAGTGATTCTACGTTGTTTTGTTGCAGCCTTCTAATGAGGGGACTTTTGACTTTGCCTTCGTTGATGCTGATAAAAACAACTACTGGAATTATCACGAGCGGATTCTTAAACTCTGCTAGGGCTAATGGTGTGACTCTGATATAATGGGCAACTATGCTAAGAATTAAAATGTTGCTCCTATAATGGGAATGTTTGCTTTAATGTAGTTTGGTAGAGCAGAAATTAATCGTTTGCTAGCAGATCCATTCAACTGTGTGACACAGCTTCCATCAAATGAATGCATCTAAGTGTATGGTCACAGATGGATTGTATGATGTGTGATTAGACGTTTTGCTTACATCAGTAAAGGAAATTATCCAAACTTGTAATGTAAGCTGGATTTGTTGATTATTGTTAGTGCAATTACATGGCCTTTGAGTAGCAGTTTTGCGTGACAAAGACGGTGCTTAATGCTTTAAGTGCGGGTAGCTTTTGGACTCTGATTTTCAACCAAAGAAAAATTTGGCTTATAAGCAGCATATAAATGATAATTCCAGTGTGCTTCCAATTTAAAACACAACAGCAATGACCACGTTATCAGCACCATTTTGTTACAGGGTTCGCTCCATGTTTCAATGTAGACTGTTAAATACTAAAGCAACGATAACGATCATGGTATCAACATCATCTTGGTCAGCTCCATGCAATACATAAATCAATGGTGTTCAATGAATAAGGGAATAGTTGAAATGAAGGAACTACAGAAACAGGCCTGCTTCATAATATACAGACTTCTACCGTAATATCCTTAGATAATTGATATACACACGAATAAGGATGAATGATACAAGAATATCTATACATTTGTTCAAACATATATACAAAGAAAATGTACCAAGAAAAACATATATACAAAGAAACATGAGGAGATGTAAAACAAATCTATACACAATACATATACACAGAAATTTAAGAAGGAAAAAAATATATACCCACAAGATAGGGTCTTCCAAACCGTTAAGAATCACCATGATGTTTTGGAATACTGATTCATATAGTTCAAACACTAATCAACAGAAAGATTTCACTTCTGATGAATCATCTGATTTCTTCCAACTTCCCCTGCTTTGCCGATACAGTTCGGAAAGCATTCTATTGATATTTGGAGGTGCTTAACATCTTATGCTTACTCTCAACTTCTTGGAGTTGCTTCAATTAACGTTATTTGAAATCTGTCAATCTCCTATCACCATTAGTCTAATGTCAAATATTGTAGAGCTACAACAAATTAAAGACGACTATTCTTCCCTTTCTTAGACAAACCAGTCCTTGAACTAGATGCCATCAGAGACCCAAGTATCTTTGATTCCTTCCTTCCATATTCCCCATCTCCATCTAACTCTTGGGAATTTGCTTCTGCAAGCAGAGATGAGGTTGCTTGCAACACAAGATTCAATGTCACGATGGATGAGAAGAGACACATCCAACAGTTTCGTGCATTTATCCAAAATGGAGAAAATAAATGCAAGAGTAGACTCAATTTCATAGACCACTAGATGCACAACAAGTTCTATTGGCGTCTTCATCCCAATCTTGTCTTTCAAACCTCCTGTTCGGAAAGAATTCTCCATCATATGCCAAGCTGCAGGACCCAAATTAAGATAACTTGTGTTCGGGAAATAATCCAACAAAGTATCAAGGCCAAACTCTGTTACTTGAACCCGTTCAATTCTTCTGATCAAATCTATAGTAAGTCTCTTTACCTTATTGCAACGGCTAAACATGCTGAACAGGAAACCTATATAGAGGCATTCTATACTAAGCTGAAGGCATTCTAGGTTGGAACAATTTTTCAAACTGAGCTCATCCGTATTCTCAAGAGAGAGGTTGAAAGTTGACAAGGATGGGGCTTCGAGGAGAATCAATCTAGGTTTGATGCATTTGAGATGGAAATCAAGAAGACTCGGGGCACATATTATCAATGAAAGAGGGGCATTTGAAACCGACCACTGACAAGTTCTAAGGTGTGAAAGATTAATCTTTGGCTCTTTAAGTCCTCCAACTCCTATGAGATTGAGTTCTGTCAGATTAGGGAAACAAGTGTTGATCCTGCTTAGGTCCTCATCATCCAGCCTTACAAACTCAAGGGTCAAATTTGTGAGGGTTGGCATCAAACAAAGACCATCCACTGATAACCAAGCATTCCTTACCACTAATTTCCCAAGACGATGGCCTGCACATCATAATATTAACTCATTCAAGACACATCATAGCATTAACTCATTCAAGACACACTTTCATCCCAAAGCACAATTAAGGGCTTTTTTTTTCGATAGTTGGTAAACCATTGTCCAATGGGGAAGCAACCTTTTTTTTTTTTTTTTAATCTTCCACTTATTCCCAAACCATGGTTTGAGGCCGAAACATATGTTGGAATGTAATCCAATGTGATTTTGCCAAACATGTTCTAATAAGTTGAAACTCAGCTTACATCCTCCAGACCATGGTTTGGACTCACCCAATGCCAAAACAGACACACTAGAAAAATAAGTTGTGTTATTTGAATTCATCTCACTTGGGATTCAACCGCCATCCACCATTGAAAGTGATAGCCAAATATTCAAAACAAACAACTTATCATTTCAATAGTGGATGATGGATAACTCGAGAGGAGTCCCAATACACCTAATATTTCTCTTTAATACAAAATTGGAATTTCCTAAGAAGTGTACTTATGAAGCAATCTCCCCTCCAAGTTTTCTTTTTCCAGAAAAAAAAATTGAAGCCAAAGCAGAGCTCAGACATACAACATGAATAATCCTATTGAAGCCATTTCAACAAGAAACTGAATATAAAATTCACAACGAAAAAGTACTCGAAAGAGGGTTGATTGTATTTCCCCAGGAAAAAAAAAGGAACACTGAAACCATTGATAAATTCAACATTAAAAAAAAAAAAAAGGAGGAGTTGAAGAAGAAAGCTCAACGTACATGTGGAAGAGATCAAAGACAAGGCCTCGGATCTTCTCCAACAAGACTGAACCCAGAAATCAGAAACAGACAACGACTTCAAATCCCGTGAGACCGAAGGGAGCCACTCTTCCATGAAGGAAGGATCGGTGAGGAAGAGATCATCGGACTCGTCCTCGACATCGTCGAAGGATATCCCTCCGAGGGACCTGTCCACGCCGAGGGACACCGTGTCGAGGCTACTGGAGGAGCGGAGAACGAGATCCCTGAACACCCTCTTGAACGGCGTGATGAGGTGCTTCGTCTCCGGGGAGCGGGACTTGAGGTACCTTGACATGGAACAGAGCAGCGTCACGGAACGTACATCGTAGGAGCACGCGCTCAGCGTCTTCGAAACCACCCTGCACCTTGCTAGATCGGTCGAGTCGCTGAGTCGACTCAGAATCTCGACGACCAGCGACGACGGAAGGTCCTCCATTCAAGAATTCGTTCGGTGGTTGGTCGCCAATGGCAATTGCAGCCACCTCGGAACATAGGAAAAGAAAACAGAGAGAGAGAGAGAGAGAGAACTCAGAAGAAAGAGCACGTGTATGGCTGTGGTAATTTTTCGCTATTTGAGTTTGAGTGGAGGCGCGTGGTTACAATCTCTGCTTTTTGAAATGTCGAAGGTGCCCCTTTTGTGAAAAAAAGGCCACGTTTTTTAGTTAGATAAAGCAAAACCCGTGGCTGAATGTACTTTGTTCGGAGAAAGAAGAAGGAGAAGGTGGGGAGGAAGATGCTGAACGATGCGTTGAGGAGTATGGTGAATGCAGAGAGGAGAGGGAAGGCTTCCGTGGAGGTCAAGCCCATCTCCACCGTCATCTCCTCCTTTCTTCAAACCATGAAACATTGAGGTAGGTATGTTTACTTATTTACCTTCCTTTCTCTGCTGCTCCCATCCTAAATTTGGTTTTCCGGTTCTAGGATTTGGATTTTCTGTTAAATTTGTAATCTTTTTCTTGTAATTTGGAGCCCCTTTAATTGGCTTAGAATTTAATATCCTTGTTTGATTAAGTAACAGTTTTTTTTTCTCTGTGTGTATTCATAATATGCCCTTGCTGGGTTTATGCGTTTTTAATGTGAAAATTTTGAAGGTCGGAATTTCAAGTAGGACTCCAATTACTGATCTTTTTATATTGTCATTTGGAGTAGAATTTCTGCATGTGGGATTTGTTTTAGTACCTTGTTCGTTTTCGTTGGTTGAAGGGTCCTTGTACTTAAATTTCTCTTAGTATTGATAATTTGGTGTATTCTGATATGATAGGCTATATCAATGACTTTCAAGTGTATGATCCGCATGGAGTGGGGAGGATAACAGTTGATAGGCTATATCAATGACTTTCAAGGTAGGAATAACGATTGCAAGGCCCTCACATCTGACAAGACATCAAGGCCAAGGACATTGAAGCCTACAGATTGCGTGCTCTTCCAACAGGTTGGTTGGTTAATGCTTTACTGTTTCAATGTTCTTATGAACTTATAGCAATTTCATGAGTTGCTTTTCAATGTGGGAAATTTAGTTAGTATCAGAAAGTATGTTTGTATGAATATCAGAAAGGAAGGATGTTTAGGCTGTTGTCTGTCTCTCAATGCAGTGGGGTTGTGTTGTGATTACAACTCCTGATGAAGTTTTGGATCATGAAGAGGCAGTTAAAAGGAAGGTAGGTGGCCAGGCTCTTGGTTACTTTCACTGAAAAAATCATGTTATTTTGGCCAAATATTGTGTTCAACATTATTCTAGGTAAATATTATTTCAACACTTAAGAGTGGATGTTCCAACTCCATCATCATTGAATATAATGGTGGCTCCCATTTTTTTCACCAATTTATCATATTCAATCGTGATGAAGTGTGTGTCCTAATTGGACACCTATTTTTAGGTGTTAAAATAATAATTATCAAAATTATACTTTTTATTCGGCTAATTACAGACTAGACAATCTACGTCAAAATCGAGAGTTGCAGTTAGTCCCTAGTTAATTTAACCACTTTCCGCCAAACAAGTGCAGTTTTGGACGACAAGAATGATGTTTCACTGTAGAGGATAGTTAATATTATTGAAATTTATTTTGAGAAATTTGTTTCCGAAAGAAGAAAATGTATCATTCATCAATCATGTACTATTTTAGCTTGATAGCCCATCCTTGTCTCTCATTTAGCAATGTTATAGTTAAGGTGTGGTATTCTAACATATTACTTTTTTTGGCCAGATTTTTCAGCTGTTGTAGATAATCTTTATAATCTCTACATGTTGAATCAGACCTCAACGAGTATATTTGCCGTACAATGATCCAATTCAATGAATTTATGAAAGAAGAAATATCTCAGCTAGTGAAAAAAAAAAAAAAGCCTTCTGAAAGCGGATGCTAGATTGTAATTTGAAAAGAAAGAACGGAAAGAAGCCAGAACCAGAGTTAAGTATATATTTCTTAAGTATATTTCGTATCAAGCCTAGAAAAAAACCCAAAGTATATCATGCTTTCCGGAGATGATGGAAGGTAGCGATGATGGTTCGTTGGGTTGAGACAAGGGAGCAGGAAACAAGGGAAGTGTAAATAGAAATCAAAACATGCTCTTTAAAGAGATGTGCTATTTGTATTCATAAAATATAAAACACTGTATCGACACATTCCCATTTATTGTTGGATGGATTTGAACTCCATTCAAGTAAAGTTCAAACCTCATTCAATAATAAATGAGGTGTGAATCAACACGATATTTCATATTTTGTGAGTACAAATATTACTTTTTCTCATGCAAATCGATGCAGATTCCTTCAATTGCAGTGACAGATTATAATAAAATATTTAAATAAAATTTGATGAGAAAATATTGTACAACTTCAGCTTTTTCATTATCCAATTCCAATCCATGTCAAACCAAAAAAGGCATATTCATAATCAAGTGAGAGTGTGAGACGTTAATATACATTTGCAAGGACCAACGTGATCATATTAATAGAACTCCCAGAAGGTCAAAAGGGGTCTCAATTGTTTTCATTAATGTATCAAATAATAAAATAATAAATTGTTTCTCTTAGTGTCCAAATGGGCATTGAAATTAGAATTGTAATATAGAATTTTCATTTCAATTCCAATTCTGAAAAAAAAAATAGAAAGAAGGAAAAAGAACTATATAGACTTTAATGAGAAGTGAAATATTTAATACATTTTGAAATTGAAATTTCTTAAGTTAGAAATTAAAAAAAACTAATTCTAGTTGTTTTTGAATTTTATAAAATTGAATTGTGGAATTACAATTTCAATTCTATATATTATTTTAAACAAAAAAATTGGATTTGTACCATACTATTACAAGCCCAATTTCATGCGTGACGTAATGCTGAAATCATTGCTGAAATCAATTTTCTCCTAAGGAGAGCATGGCGTGTAAGACACAGCGGTTCTTTGTTATACAAATTTTTTTAAATGAACGTAAAGTATCTTAAAGGAATGTCTAATTCTCTCAAGGTGTAAAGCTGAAAAAAGGGAATTTTACCTCTGGCTATGAAATTATCTCTATATGTTCCACTAGAAATTATCCCTAATTAAATACTTGGTCGATATGGTTTGTATATTATACAAATAAAAAACAACAAAGAAGTATTGGACTCTCAATTAGCATTGTTTTTTCGGCAGAAGTTTCTAGGCATTTTCAAAATTGAATTAACCAGCGGGAGCATTCGTCATAAGGTTGAGAAAGCATGGGATAGGTATAGATTTAATTTGTCAACAACCCGGTGAACAATGCAGCTGTCACGGGTCTCTCTCATAGTGCTCGACACAAACAATGGAAGAGGCTGAAAAGATTGGGGACTGTGTGGTTTCTGAACACATTTTCATTTTTTCATTTCTTGTTTTTATTTTCGTTTTTTCAAATTTTAAAAAACATGTTCATTTTGATTATGTGATTTATGTTTCCAAAAATTGGGAACTCGTGTCCTTTGCTTGTTTTCAATAAATTAAAAACTTGTGAAAATAATTCAATATGAACTTCAAATTAAATTTTAAATTGAAGTAATTTATTTTTAATATTAACATATTGAGAACGTCATTTAATATGTTTATACTTGTTTTTATATTTTTAAAATATAAAGTAGATAATAAAAATAGAAAAAAAAATCTGCTTCATGTGTATATATATCATTGCATACATAATTATTTTGAATTTTTAATTAATTCATGTCATATTCACAATAAAAATTAAAGTAAATGATCTTTTTCATTATATCATTTTTTATTTGACATTAATTTTACCCTAATAAAATTTCTAACACCAATTTAGTTATAACTTTTATAACTTTGACATTAACTCACTTTTAACATTTTCTATTTGGACATCAATTTAATCATTTTCGTAAAATAAAGATCTAAGAAAATGATTAAACTAATGTAAAAAATATTATAATCAAATTAATATTAAATAGAAAATATTAGAACCAAGAAGCACATATTAGTTCTAACTCTATCCTAATATATAATTATCAAAAAATAAGTCAAGAAGCATAGATTAGTATTAGTAAATAATTTGATGTTACCCTTCTACTAACAGAAAAAAAAAATGATGTTTTGACTGCCAATGCCAACAAATTCAAACCTGCCTCACAAAATAACCCAACAAAATAATAAAACCTCGAATGCAGTTCTATCTTCTTTTTTTTTTTCTTTCCTTTTTCATGCATAAAACTTTTCAAACTCCCAAGGCTGGAGGAGCAGAAGAAAATAAAAAAGAGCATCAAGCATAACAAGCTGCAGTGAACAAATATGCTGCCAGACACAAAATATACAAAGACCACTTTAAGCCCAGGACTCGTTAAGCTAGAGCAATCGTTATGATCCCACAAATCAGCACGTAACAAATATATCAAACTCTACCTTACATATAGCAATCGAAACTGAAATTGTTCAGGGCCATCAGCTTAGAGAACCGAGCCTTGCATCTTAAGAATATATAGAAGCATGATAACCTTGCAGAGTTGTGTTATTTATATTCATAAAATATGGGACATTATATCAACTCATATTTTATTTATTATTGGATGAGATATAGACCCCATTCAAGTAAGATCCATATCTTATTTAGTAGTGAATGAGATATGAGCCAATAAAGTGTTTTACGGGCATAAATAACTTCTTTTTACTTTTATATTGAATATTGAAATTTGGAATCACGAGTTAACATTGAGAGATTCATATATCTTTTTTTATATTAAAAAAATGAGAAACCATAAAAAAATTTGTAAATTTTAAGAGACTAAATTATTTCTTTAGGAAGTAAAGATTGTTATAAAGTGAGAAAAGTGATGAGCTTATCACTTTGAATAAATAATTACTATTGTGCGTGTCTTCTACTAGATGATCTAAGGCAGGATCGCTGTGGTTATACAGATGTACTCACCTTTTTTAATTTTTTGGTCTGGACTTATATTCACTCTTGGATGACCCTTTTTTTTATTTTTTGATTTTGGCACTTTGTAACAAGGGGTTCAAATTTCGTTTTACTTGGTCACCAAACAAAAATAAAAAAATAATACTTTATTTGGTTTTTCAAATTTGTAATAGACTATTTAGCTCTCGTGATATTTTAAAATTGAAAATGCTGAATATATTAGTTTCTCAATTAATTATTTGTTAGTGAACTACTTACACACATTACATGATATGATGATGATATGTCATTACAATATTGGATAAAAGCAAAATAGTACCATTTTTAGAACATATTGCATCTATTTTTATTTTTAAAATTGTATAAAATGGTCATTTTACAACTTATAATAAATATTTAAATAATTTATTTTATATAATTTTTGTTATTAAAATGAGTTATTGTAAATTTCATTTCATTTTAGATAATACACACATCACTTAATATTCTTATTAACTGGTCACGTATATAATTTTATTATTGTTTAAATGATCAATTATATAGAAAGAATAATTTATATCATATTATTACAATGTTTCGAAGGGACTAAATTTTTATCCAAAGGCTCTTTATTGAAAAAAGAGTTCGTTTTACTTTATCACTAACCACTTGAAAAGGGAAGAATTGAAATAGTGAAAGGCGAAGCAGAGAGGAAACTACCTGCCAAGTGGTGTACTGGTGACTGGTGAGCAGTGAGTAGGAAGCGTGGTAAAAGAAATTTTGAGAGAGAGAGAGAGAGAGAGAGAGAGAGAGAGAGACTACAGAGAAATGGAATTGCTTCCGGGTCCGGCGGAGGCATCTCCGATCTCCAAGAAACACGGTTTCCGATCCCTGAAACTGCTGAACGCCGACATGGACCAACTCCTCCCAACCCACCCCTTCGGCGTCCTCTACGGCACTCTCGAGAACGGCCTCCGCTACTACGTCCGCTCCAATTCCAAGCCCCGCATGCGTGCCGCCCTCGCTCTTGCCGTCACCGTCGGGTCCCTACTCTATCCTATCTCCTTCTCCTCTTCTCCTCTTCAATTACTACTTCATTCCTCTTCGCTATTTCAATTGTTGTTGTGCGTACGATTACAGTTTTGGAATCGCCTTTTTTCTTTTCTCAATTATTAATATGGTTATTGTAAGTGCTGATTGTGAAATTGGTGAACAAATTGAATTAATCTGTTTACGGCAGATCAGTTCTTGAAGAAGAGGATGAGCGCGGAGTTGCTCACATTGTGGAGCACCTTGCTTTCAGTGCCACTAGGAGATACACTAACCATGACATCGTTAAGTTTCTTGAGAGTATCGGAGCCGAATTCGGCGCCTGCCAGAATGCTGCCACCTCTGCTGATGACACTGTCTATGAGCTGTTTGTTCCCGTTGACAAGCCTGAGCTCTTGTCTCAGGCCATTTTGGTTTTGGCTGAGTTCAGTTCTGAGGTATTAACAGTTACAGGAAACTCTACTCGTTTATGAATCCTTCTGAATTTATGGTTAGGTTGGGTTGCGATTATGTTATTCTGTGCAGATTCGAGTCTCGAAGGATGACTTGGTGAAAGAAAGGGGAGCTGTCATGGAGGAGTACAGGGGGAGCAGGAATGCCTCTGGAAGGCTGCAGGATGCTCATTGGGTCTTGATGATGGAAGGTTCCAAGGTACCTGTGTTGAACACAAAACAATTTGTTGAGTTCCTCGCAATTCTTTATTAGTTAGTAATGATAAGTTGCTGAAGGGTTTTCAAAGTAAACTCATACTATCTGAATCATGAGTGTTTGCTTCCATTTTCATATATTAATATACGGCACACGTATGATCGAATTAGTAGTAGCTTCTTCTTCTCAATTAACTTAGCTGGAACTAAAATGCAGACTGCTATTAGTTTTCGTTAAAATGGTCTTGTCGGTCAGATGTGATTTTTGGGAAGTTTTGTCAGATTATGTTATTTCATAAAGCATTTGATTGACTGCAGTATGCTGAAAGGTTACCAATTGGACTAGAGAGGGTAATTCGGACAGTTTCTCCGGAGACCGTGAAGAACTTTTACAAGAAGTGGTACCATCTATGCAATATGGCTGTGATAGCTGTTGGAGATTTTTCTGATGCACAGGTTCTTCTGTTACTTATCTCTTTCTTATCTTCATACGGAAATAATGATTGTGCTGTTTGGCCAAGATTTCTACTAACCTCTCCCCCTCTTACAATTTCAGGATGTAGTTGAGCTAATTAAGACTCATTTTGGCCAAAAAGTTCCAGCACCTGATCCTCCACTTATACCAACATTCCAGGTTCCATCACATGACAAGCCACGATTTTCATGTTTTGTTGAATCTGAAGCTGCTGGGGTAAGTAAGTAACAAACCATAAACTTCTAGAGCATTTCTCCAGAGTCCAGTCTATTTGTTAATAATTTATAGTAGTCGGAAATTGACATGTTACTCTGGGTTTGGCTAATAACAGTCTGCAGTGATGATTAGCTACAAGATGCCAGCAGATGAACTTAAAACAGTGAAAGACTACAGAAATTTACTTGCAGAATCTATGTTCCTGTATGCATTAAACCAGAGATTCTTTAAAATATCACGTAGAAAGGATCCACCCTATTTCTCCTGCTCAGCTGCTGCTGATGTTCTGGTCCGTCCATTAAAGGCTAATATAATGACGGCATCTTGTAAAGGAAAAGGAACTATTGAGGCCCTGGAATCAATGCTAATGGAGGTGTTCTTCATCTAGATCTGAGGAGCAGCATTTTCTTTGTTATTTTTCTTTTCTTTTTGTTTGTTGACTGCTCTATTTTAGGTTGCAAGGGTACGACTCCACGGCTTTTCAGAGCGTGAAATATCCATAGTTTGTGCTTTGCTGATGTCAGAGATTGAATCTGCCTATTTGGAGCGAGATCAAGTTCAGTCCACTAGCTTGAGAGATGAATATTTACAAGTATATTGATGTTTCATTTTTTCTTTTCACATTAAAATGGATAATAACAAATTATGTGATTTTGGAGATAATTCTCTCTTTGTCCATGCAGCATTTTCTTCACAACGAACCTGTTGTTGGGATTGAGTATGAGGCTCAGCTACAGAAGACTCTTTTACCACGTCAGTTGAAATATCATTTCTCTCTCTCTCTTCTGGTATCAAATTTGTGGACAAATCCCGTTTGGTTACAATTGAACTTATATTAGTTATTTATACACCTTAGAAATAACGACATCAGAGGTCTCTAAGTGTTCCGAGAAATTACGTACATCATGTAGCTGTGTCATAAAGACCATAGAGCCTCAAGCATTTGCTGTGGATGATGATCTGAAAAATGTCGTGAATAAAGTCAATCTTCTTGAGGAAGAGGGTAGAATCTCTTATTGGGATGAAGAGCACGTTCCAGAAGAAATTGTCACTACAAAGCCAAATATGGGGTGAGTTGGATCAGAATTATCTTTATCTTATTGTACATTACAATTTCACTCGCCAGTATATTGTTTTACATCACATATATTAGTCTTAAGTGGGACATGTGCATTTATCCTTGTAAGCATTTTTGGTAATTCACATAATCAAGTATCTCCTCAGCTGTTATCTAGTAACTCATAGGTAGCTGCTTTAGTCTTTGCAACTTCATCCTATAACAAAAGAGTTATTGACATGTCTTTATTTTCTTCCTGTTCTTAGTGTGAGCTAATATTTGCAGTTTCACTAATTATGAAAAGATCACTCTAGTCTAGTGTGATAAGAATTAAGCTTATTGGTTCTTTTTTGAACCTGGATTCTTCAGGAGAAGAATAAAGAAAGTGCCTTCTGCTTGGCAAATATTATGGTTGTTTGGGCTTGCTTTTCGTTCATCTTATTTTTATCTGCACATCTCATTATAATTGAAAAAGGGCTTCCTTCTTGGTTTGCCTTGTAGGACCCAATTGTTTTTTCTTTCAGGTATATTTCTTTTCTTTATAGTTAGTCTCTTTCATTAAAATCATGAATTTTCTATGAAGTATTAAGATGCCAATATCATCTGTTAACTTTAACCAGCTAGGATTTTATTGCAATGAAGGGTCAAACTATTATAAGGGTCAATTTCTTCCATTTAGAAGTTATGATTAGACATTTTCTAACCTCAATTCCTTTTTTTCCCCCTTCATATCCAAATCAGACATGTTGTGAAGGAATTGGAATATCCAAATATTGGAGCTACTGAACTAATTTTGTCAAATGGCATGCGGGTCTGCTATAAGTGTACAGACTTTCTTGATGACCAGGTTAGGATTCTCGTTGGCATTTCTTATCAACTTTGTCATAGTTAATATATATTTCTTAAACAGATAGTGACCAACTTCTTTATTGATATGATTAAAGCATTGATTGACATGTCCCTCAGAATTTTTAGAATTGCTTAGTATAAGTGGTGTGGTGAAGGTTTGATTGTAAATAGACCAAAGGGCAAGAGAAAAAAGTGCATGTTCTTGATCATGTTTTGAAGCCTCTGGTATTTTGGGATGAGTTTAAGTTGTTAATTTGGCAGAATTGAAATTTATTTGCATGGTGCTGGAAGTGTGGACAATACACTTTTGTACAAATTTTGGGATTAATAATATTGATGATGTTTTATCAAGAGAAAAAAGGTTGATGTTGTAATCCTCAGGCACTAGCTTTGATTGTTGGAATAGTTATATGGGCTTTACCCTTGCAATTATATATGTTAAGTAGATATGTATTTGAAGCACTTCAAATTCCAATATTTCAAAGATGCCTACTGGCTAGATCTTGTTCCAGATATCTAAAAGTTATTTGTTCATTTAAATTTAATATGGTCTTAAATAATAAATACTTCCATGGAGTGGTGTTTCATTATTAATAATGTTATCAGTTTAGCATGAATTAATCTAGGCTGTGTCTCAACAGGTTATCTTCACAGGGTATTCATATGGAGGCTTGTCTGAACTCCCAGAGAGTGAGTATTTCTCTTGCTCAATGGGACCAACCATTGCTGGGGAAATTGGTGTGTTTGGTTATAGACCATCTGTCCTAATGGATATGCTTGCTGGAAAGAGAGCTGAAGTTGGTACCAAGATCGGTGCATATATGAGAACTTTTTCTGGTGACTGTTCGCCTTCTGACCTGGAAACTGCTTTGCAGGTATATTTGATTCAATTATTAAAATTGTGTCTTAGTTTCATGATTTGATCACAACTTAAAGTAGTGTGAAGTTGTGCAGTACCAAGTGAGCAAATTAGAACCATTTATAAAGTTATACATCTACATGTTTATGTTTAAAGTAGGAAGCATGTATTTTTACTCTTAAGTTTGCATATATTAACAATCTTATTCTGGATGCATAACTCAATTTCTCACTTTTTTCTTCCATTTGTTGTATGGACTTGATATATCCTCTATAGTTAAGTTATAAGGTAGTATCAGGTGTTCTTGTCATTTTGTGTTGGGCCCTAAGCTTTGTAATCCCACAAAACTGGTTATTGTATTCTTGGCTTTTTCACTTTTGATTCTGTTGCTGGCCACACAATTCACCAAGATGATTTATGTTATACATTATAATTGTTTGACTGAATTCCTGTAAGTCTTATGATCCTTGCAGTAGCTTCAGCTTGAAATGATTATTAGCTGCTTGTCTTCTGCATTTTCTCCATTTTGTCCTTATACCTTTGAAAAATTCTTGCATTTCTTTGTCTTGTCAGAAATAGATGTTTAAATTTGTTAGCATACAGGTCATGGTATTCATTTTGCTGCAGTAAGTATCTTCAGCCACTCAGTCCCTAAGCAGCATTTCAAAGTACAACCATTGGAATGTGTTTGGTCTTAGCTTTTTCTTAAAATGTATATTTTGTTTTCTCATTTTTGAGCACCACATACTTTTGTTGCATAACCCAGTTTATTGTGTAATTTGTGCCGTTTAAGGACCCTAGGTTGAATATAGGTCTCGTGTTCAGGGAGGGGGGTTGTTACATATTAATCATGAACTCTTGATGTTATAGCATAGTAAGATCAGTTCAAAAATTTACTGTGATGTGTTCTTTTTTATATTCATTGCAAGTATGTTTTCTTGTCATTTTAATATAGAATCTTGTGGTTATGTCTTACACACCCATATATTGCTACTATTGTTCCATATTGTACTTATCCTTTTCTATTTATTCTGCTGTTTTTTTTTCTTTTTTGGGTCCAGCTTGTCTATCAGCTGTTTACAACAAATTTAACACCAGGCGAAGAAGATGTCAAAATAGTGATGCAAATGGCTGAAGAAGCAGTCTGTGCTCAAGATAGAGACCCATATACTGCTTTTGCAAACCGTGTAAAGGAGCTTAACTATGGGAACTCCTATTTCTTTAGGGTATGAATTTTCTGCTGTCAATTCAAACCATTGACTGAATAAACTACTCTTGACTTTCAGCTAACTATCTGATATGCAGCCAATTAGAAAAAGTGACCTACAAAAAGTTGATCCACTGAAAGCTTGTGAATACTTCAGCAAATGCTTCAGAGATCCATCAACTTTTACTGTTGTGATTGTTGGGAATATTGATCCTACTATTGCACTGCCCTTGATATTGCAGTACCTAGTGAGTGGAAAATTAGAAATCCATTTACCTAAAGCCGGGAGACATTGAATCATTCTATTTCAATTGATTTTTTCAAAATTTCCATGCAGGGTGGAATACCAAAGCCTCCTGAACCTGTTATGCATTTAAACCGTGATGAGCTGAAAGGGTTGCCTTTCACTTTTCCAACCACCATTTCTAGGTACCTACAGGAAAATACAATAATCCTCTGTAGTTCTGTACCTGCATGAAAAGTTGTGAAAATTTTGTTAGGCTCTCAAATGAACTATATTCTTTTTCAAAAGAAAAAGGAAATGGCTATGCTTATGTATGTCATCTCCTGGGAAAGACTGGATATTCTCATTTTTCTATTGTGTTTTTTTGTCAATCCGGATGTTACTAGCATCTTTCAATTGCATATTGGTACTGAGGTACACGTTTGAAGGATTCAGTGAATCTTCCAAATAAATCATACTTTGTGCTTGTAGAGAAGTGGTTCGGAGTCCTATGGTTGAAGCACAATGTTTGGTGCAGATATGCTTTCCTGTGGAGCTGAAGAATGGAACCATGGTGTGTGCTCTTCTTCTAGTTGCTGAATTTATGAAATTATTTGAAGACCTGTATTTACTGAAATCTTACTAATAAGCTGTATAATCCACATTTGGGGCCTGTGTGGGGGCTTGGGTCATGATGGGGCAGGTGGAAGAGATACACTTTGTTGGGTTCCTGAGCAAGCTTCTTGAAACAAAAATAATGCAGGTTCTCCGATTCAAGCATGGGCAGGTGTGTACATGTCACCAACATTTTCCTTTAGTTGTCGGATATGCTATACTTATTCTTAGGCATTACCTCTGTGCACCAGGTATATTCTGTTGGTGTTTCAGTATTCCTTGGTGGTAATAAACCCTCAAGGATAGGTGATGTTCGTGGTGACATTAGCATAAACTTCTCTTGTGATCCAGAGATATCTTCCAAGCTGGTAAGTCTTCTGCATGCATAAAAGAAGTGGACTTTCAATATTATTTGGTGAAAATTACTATAGTATCCAAGAAAAAAAATTACTATTTTGTAAATCATTTACAGGTCGATCTTGCTTTAGATGAAATGTTGCGCCTTCAAGAGGAAGGGCCTTCAGATCAAGATGTTTCAACCATCCTTGAAATTGAGCAAAGAGCTCATGAGAATGGACTGCAGGTTAATTTGGCATTAAAGTTTATTTTATTAGAAACAGCCTTTTCTAAGATGTCAATATAACAGAATAGGCACACAGTTTACTGCAGACATAATCAGTCCATCATCTCAACTTTAGACAACTACATAAGTAAAACACTCTTCTCTCGTCTCTTATATCCACGAGGGCATTCAAAATTGTGAGTGAAAGGAATGGAAGTAACACTAGCCTCTCTCTATCTGATTTTCTTATTCGCATATACTCTTTCAGGAAAATTATTACTGGCTGGACAGGATTTTACGCAGCTATCAATCAAGAGTCTATTCTGATGATGTTGGCACTTCTTTTGAGGTTAGTGGTATATTACTCTGTATTTTCCATTTCATTATTTGAATAAAGTGACCTGCCATCTGGCTTGAGAATTAGTATTTTCGTTTTGGGTTTCCTCAACTATATTGGGAAGGTATCAATTCAAGCTTCTAGTTCCAGTGCTGTCATGTTATGCCCGGGATAGAATTTTTAGTTTGAAATTGAGTTTGGCACGAATATTTGTAGCATTTATTTCTTTTAATCGATTTTGATGCCAATTGCTCATGGCAGTGAGATTGTTGCTTGTAGTTGTAAGTTATGTTCAAGAGTACATATCCATTTATCTTTTCTTTCTTAGTTTTGTTAGCTAAAAGTCAAAAATATATTTGTGGATCATGACATAAGCTGCTTTTTATTTTTCAGTCAAATGATCTGTTTGTATGTTGCAAATTATCACAGCATTGCTCTTTTTCATATAAATGATAAGATGCTGATTTTACAACTATCCCTGCTGCAGATTCAAGATGAAGGTCGATCAAAAGTTAGATCATCCCTAACACCAACAACTGCACTGTTGGCCCTGCAAAGGATACTGCCTTTTCCTTGTAAAAAGCAGTATACCGTAGTGATTCTAATGCCCAAGTCATCTCCTTTTAAATTACTGAAATCAGTATTCCAATCTACACGAACAAGCTATGCTAGAGAAGCGAAGGTCAGTTATATGCAGGCCTATTGTTTGTAGAAACATGCCTAGACTATAATATACAACAGTAATCACATTACAATCCTTTATTTTGTGGCAGATTTTAGTAGGAATCGCAGGCCTGGTTGCTCTTGGCCTTAGTTTGTGGAGACATTCACGGAGCGCCCGGAATATTAGCACAAATCTGTTTAGAAGATCCACGACTTAGAAGATTTCAATATAGCATGTGTGATTCTTTACAACACTAGAAGACAAAACGTATATATGGGCTATGTAAGCTTAGATCATATGAAAACACAGGTCAGTTATGACTTAGGCGGCAGTTCATTATGTTTGGCTCCGACGAACGAGGCCTTGAAACATCGGTACAATTATTCAAGCTGCACGGAATTGTGTCGTGCAACATTTGAATTCATTATTCTGGTTTTTTCTGATTGTCATTCGGATAGTTCCTGGATAAGTATGCGAATTGGGGACGATGGCGCATTGGCGCAGGGACATTTTTTTGTCCCTGGATGACTTTTTTAAGTATGTGGAAATGGCAGAATGATGGTTCATTTATTTTAGTAAACTTGATGACTTGGGGCACAAATATCAGCATGCGTAATAAAGTAGGGCGAACAGTTAAAATAGGCCGATCTGAAGACCAAAAAGGGGGAAAAAAAAAAGGGTGATCCTAAGTTTCAATTATTACAACAAGCTGCACAAAATACTTGTAATGTGTTCAGCAAACTCTCTCTTCCAAAATGTAAATGCTTGCAAACCAAGGTTTAGTGGGTATGATTGAATGATTGAATACTATTCGAGAAGAAGAAGGGATAACTACCGAAACCTTTAAACCCTATATAAAATATCAATATTTTAGATAGGTTGATATAAATAATGAAACCAACCAAAATGATTCATTTTTCTTTAAATTGATTATTGATGATAAATAACTCCTTCAACTCATTTAATTAGCTTATTTAGGTTACATGAAAACGAGGGAAAAAAAAAACCTAGAGAAAGGTCTGTTATTTTTGTCTGAAGCAAAACTGTTCATTTCTTTTGGTGTGATACAAAATCTGTTCATTTTGTTTTGGTTTAATTTGATATAATGGCACTATAAATCGCTTATGATTTTTTAAGTAGTGGGTGGAAAAATTAACAATTATGTTTTATATAGTAATATATAATTGGATTACTATATGAAATTTTGACAAAATTACCAAATTCGTCATTTTAAAATTTACGTCGATCAAATTGATCATTGTAAAAAAAAATCTCAAATTAGTCTCTGCAAAATTGAATGTTAGACAAATAAGTCCCTAAAAAAATTATTAAATTAGTCCCTGTAAAAGTGAATTATCAAATAAGTTAATCTTTCTTACCTAACTTATTAAATGGACTAATTTGACCGATTACTCAATTTTGTAAAGGCCAATATGTTTGATTTGAAGTTTTTACGAGAACCAATTTGAGAGATTTATTTTTTAAAGACTAATTTGTTTGACTATTCAATTTTGTAGAGATCAATTTGAGAGTTTTTTTTTATAAAGACTAATTTGGTTGACGTGAAATTTTAGATGGACGAATTTGGTAGTTTTGTCTAAATTTTTTTTACACTATCTGTATATATAATGAATTAACTCTTTTTTCTGGAAAATTTGCGCATTTTTTATGAGCCCTTTTCTGGAAATTTGCGCTTATTTGTATAGATGTTTTTGCACTTGTTCTTGTGGACAATATGAGCCAAGGTGGAGCAGGCCTATGGCGCTGACCCAAAAACAAAGGCGAGGCCCATTAGGCCGTTTAGTTTAGGGTTTATTATATCACAACCCTCGTCTCTCCCTCTGTTTCACTCCTCCGCCTCCGCTGTTGTCTGTGTGGATCGCTGCGTGCGTTAATCTCGAACCTCTTCCAAATCCCCAAGCCTAAGGTCTCTCTCTGTAGGATTTTAATTGAAATCATCATTTCTATTTATCTATTATTATTGCATTAAAATCGTGAGTTGGGTTGTGTAGGTGGTAAGCGACAATGGTGGAGAAGGGCAAGGTTAGGAAGGAGGAGGTGGTTACCAGAGAGTACACCATCAACCTTCACAAACGCTTACATGGCTGGTACTCCTTCCTCAACTCCTCCTTCCTCTTTTTTTTTTTTTTTTCTGCTCGGAAACCCTACTTCATAGGGTGCTGGATGATGATATCTTCAGATCCATTTATGTGTTCTGGATGCTCTTTACTTTGTGGAAGCCTTGTGTTGATATTCTGTGTGTTAAAAATATTCCAGCTCAAATTCCAGACAGAATAAAACGATATTGTTATCCACAATAATGGCAGAAAAGTAATTCCTTATTCGTGGTGCATTCTGATGATGGTTAAGCCACGTTGTTAATCTATCTGAGCGAATTGTCTTTTTACTAGTATTATAGCAGTCTATTTATTGGCAGTATGTTTTATGTGGTCATAATACACAGGTAGTTTAGTTGTGTGTGGTAGAAACACCTTGCTAGTGTAATTGAAAGGAAGCTGTTTTTATATGGCTGATGGCTTGGGTTTCATCTGATGATGTGTTTGTTATGGGGTAAAGTATCCTTGTAAAGCTTTATTTTTTCAAAAGATTTGTTTTTCATGACTCATTCATGAATTTTCAACCCCCATTTTGACCTTTGTATCCATATCAAATTGACCAAGAGAGTGGCTTAAGGCTGTTGTAGTCACTTATTCTTTTGGAGGTTGATGGGGGTAAATCTGTTGTTCTCTAACAATGCGTAGTGACTTAACGTTGGTGAATGATTGAACCATTACTTTTGCCTACATATTTCATTGTTCAATTTGTGGTTTTCAAGTATGAAATGAAATCTCTATGATGGAGTGCTTAGATTGATGAATAATTCCTATTGTTCATCTACTATAAATCTTAGTAGTTCTTGTTGTCATTATGCAAAACAGCACATTTAAGAAGAAAGCTCCTAAAGCAATCAAGGAGATAAGGAAGTTTGCCCAGAAAGCCATGGGGACCAATGACGTGAGAGTGGATGTGAAGCTGAACAAGTATGTCTGGAGCCAGGGGATCCGAAGTGTCCCAAGGAGGATTAGGGTGCGCATTGCTCGCAAGAGGAACGACGATGAGGATGCCAAGGAAGAGCTATACTCCCTTGTCACAGTTGTTGAAATCCCTAAGGAAGAGCTCAAAGGTTTGGGCACTAAGGTCATTGACGATGAGGACTGATTTATTGGATATTTTCTTGAAATCTCGAGAGAAATATGTAGTTTTTTGACGATTGAGACATGCCTTTCTAATTTTTCTAGGCAATTATCTATTCTGTTACAGTTAATGTGGCTTTTCCATTTACTTTTTGATTTCATTGAGACATCGAGGATATATGGTTTGATACTGACAATTAAAGAAGCATCAATGTTTTTGGGTTTTGGCACTCACTCTCTTTGCCTTGTTCTTCCTGTGGTTTGTGGGGACAATGAGAAAATGAAAACGGCAGCTTGAGGTGCTAGCTAATTGTTTTTTTCAATGTGAACCTTGGGGATGCCTTGTAGACCTGTGGAATGAATCTGTTCTGAGCAAATAAAGGTACTTTTTCTTGGGACAAGAATCGATTGTAAAGTTTGAGGCACTCTGCTTCTGGTTTGAAAACCTCAAAAAGAACATTTGTCTAAAACATGGCAGGTGTTGCGATGGTTATTTTTATCTTTATTGGATCCTATAATCGGTGCAGTCCACAGGAAACTTCTGCGTGTTGAATGCAGAGGTGCAAATCCGTTCGCTGTGGCGACGAACCAGCATTGCCTTTGTCTCTTCAAGTCAGAGCCCCCCGTGCCAATAAATGTGTTAATTTTGTGTTTTCTTTGTACAAAAGCACATCCACCCTCTTTCTTGGTTACCCTCATGGCCATCGGTTCCGTATTCACACCCTTTTGCATCCCATTCATCAGTTTCTTGGATTGTTGCGAGGGCGGTGTTAAAACAGCCGCACTGCAACAAGTTCTGTAGAAAATTGAACATTGATCCACCCATACTGCCATAGATATTATGAATGTGGCTGTGTTACTACGGTGGCATGCATGGCCTAATGCTCCAAAGAAGGTTGCATTCCCGGCCGTGAAGTGTATCTCAATTCACAAATTGAGTTCCAACTTGTGGACTCTGGTCTGGTCAAGACTGTACACCTTGTGATCTTATTATTATTAAAATGGTTGCACCCCATTATACAGTATAGTATCGCGTCAAACAAGTCCTCCCTCTTTTGACCAGATTAAAAGGACCAGTGTTCCTTACTAAAATTTATTTTAAACCTGTTATAAAACGTTAAAAAAATTAGAAATTAAAGCTTAGTGCATAAAAAATATTACTATATGCATCGTTGTGATAAATAATTTCAAATGAGTCAAGGCGCATACACTATCAACCTCTTTGAGACCTTGTTTACTGTTTTCATTTTTTTTTTAAAGAAAACTATATCGAACACGATTGTAATGATAAAAAAAACAGCAAGTTTCATTCTTTCCGAGTAATTTTCAATCATTTTTTTCCTAATTTTTTAAATGATATTAAATGAACCATGGCTATTGAAAAAAGAAATTGAAAATACTTGGCACACATCACTTACCATTCACACCTTTCAAAATAGGTGGCAGAATGAAAAGGTGTTAGGAATTGTGTCAAACTGCTGATCTCATTAAAAACGAGAGTGAAAATTACTTTTAAAAAATCGTCCCCACTCAGGAGAGAATCGTTCAACAGCAAAGAACTATTTTTTTTTTCCCAGAAAGTTTTTTAATTAGGTTGGGACGAAGAAAGAGAAAGGAATCGAGAAAATGAAGAAGCTGGCAAGGAAGTGGCGGAATTCAAGAGAAGACAGCAAGTTCTCTCTTCCCATTCACGACGATGAAGACTCTCGCCCCATGGATTCTCAAGGTTTCTTTTTAAACTTTTTCAATTTAACAATCCAAACTTAACTTTAGGGCATCCTATGCTGTGTATGTTCCTCAATTATTTTGTTTCAATTGTGTAATTTGTGTTACGGTCAAAATAATAATAATAAGTCATATTTTCTGGGATGCAACAATGAATTAGGTGGCTCTGTGGTAAAAATTAGAATTGGGTCATTTTGCAATTCTAGTTATGAAAATTCATATTTTGATGAACAGAGCAAGAAGAGTTTGTTCGCTCTTTAGAAAGGAGTCAAGCTCAGCAGAGTCGCTTATGGCGGGTAGGGTACCCTTACTTCCATTTTCCACACTATCGCTTTTTCTTTCTTACACAGCTTGATTGAAATCTGTTATATATTTGAGCTAACCTTGGATTTTTTTGTTTTTACTCTTTTTTAATGTAGAGGGTGTTCGCCATTCTATTCTTCTGCTACATACTGTTTCTTTTGTACTCCATCTTCCACCAGGTTTCATCTCCTTGGGAACTGGTATGTTTCAACAGCCTGAGCTCTATGATGGTCCTTTGTTGTTGTTGCTGTGTCTGATCCACAATCATAGAAAATTGGAAATAGACAGTTTAAATTAAGGCGGTTTGTCTCATAACAAATGGTCTCTCAATTTTGCATGTGATGTGAGAATAGGCGGCCCAGTGCAAGAGAGTTCTACTTAGTTTGGTTTGGGCCTCTAGAAGGGCAAACATACACAACCTTACTCTTGGAAGTAGAGAAGTTGTTTCCAAGATTTGAACATGTGACCCTCAAGATTAGAAGTCATAAACTTATTAGCGCTTTTTTGCATGAGATAATTGCTTCTGGTTCTTGTTGAATATCTAATGTTTTTTGTCCAATTCTTTTATTTTGTGTGTTTTATGAAATTTGTTAAGTATTTTGATTCATGTTGGAACAACTAAACCTTTTTTCATGTTAAGGTAATAATAATTTAAATGTATTGTATATTTTTGAAGTAAGTTTTTTGGTAGTGCTTCTGTTAACCTCTTCATCTAGATAGCAAGTGGATTATGTTAAAAATTCTGACTTTTTGTTGAAGAGGCTTTTGTGGTCTTACACTTCTTTCTTCAAATTCATGACTTTGAAATCTTTGTAGCTAATAACATTTTCATTTTCTGAATTTCAATGATTGTTTCTTTTACGGGATATGATGTTGGCCTTTCTTTGTTGTTGATTAACAGAGGTACCATGCTTACTTCATGGAGGACATCTACTCATGGATGATTATATCTGCAGGTTCATTTCTTATCTTATCCAGAATCATTTACATTCACCCAAGCTTCCAGTGTTATCTAATGAGCTCTTTCCTTGATTCTTATTTTATTTATTCTTTCACTATATAATTGTAAATTTTAGTTCTTTTATGCTCAGTTTTTATCCGTTGTCGTTGTAATCTTTTTGTTGTACTAATCTACAATTGAAGTTAATATATGGTATGCTATTCACCTGTCAATTTATGACGACTAACACTGTAAACACTCTAAACTTGGCTTATTGAATAACTTCTACAGACTGGGTGGCTGTTTTGGTGTGCTCATTTGCCATCATAGGACTGCTTCATGAGTCAGCGCATCACAGAAGATGGATGCAGTACTCATGGTTTACTGGACTTATTCTGGCAATCTTCTGGTTATATTACCTGTTGAGGTAACAGATAATCACCAACTGATGCATTTTATATAGTCCTCCACATGGAATTGAAAACCATATATAATATCGAGACATGGAATACAACATATGGTTAAACTCTGGGTGTTGGTATTCAGTATATATTAAGTTTGGGTTTTCTAGCAAAGTAAATCAAGAGGCTCTGCCTGCTCTAGTAATAGTTGGATGGCAGACAAAATAATGTTTGCCATATTGTACTGCTTCCTTCACTCTCCAGTTCTTTTTTCTGCTGTTTGTATTCCCGTCAAACATCTATTTCAGGCGCTTCTCATCTTTTATCTATAACATTGTTCTTATAGATTGCCAAAGTTCCGTTGGGACGTTTTCTGGCTGCCATTTGGTCCACTTAGGTAAGCCATGATTCTCAGGTGTTTTGTGTTTTTCTTGTAAGCAATAAATGAATGTGTGTTGGTTGGTGACTTTACTGCAGTGGAGCCACAGTCTGCCTCTATGTGGATCATTTACTAACGGAGTCATCAGAAGAGGTGAAAAAGCTTCGTGGATACATGTATAGCTACAAAGCAAGCTAGAATGGACGTTCTCTGCCTAGGTGATGGAGGAATGGAGATGGGAAACAATTTGGAACAGAATGATCAGATAAACTATGAAGTATTTTCATTCAGTCATATAGATTGGCCCTGATATGCTTATCAGCCAGCAGCATGGAATTTAGACGATTTTTTTTCTATGGATTCAAATACTCTTTTTACATATTTTCTTTGGTTGGATAGAAGCAGTTGATGATTGTAGGAACACTCACCAGATCAGAGACCAACTTACAAGGGTTAAGGTGGCATCTAGTGGAAATGGCAATGTTCTGGTGAGAATGAGGTAGTAACAATTTTGGATGCTGTATTTGTTGATAGTTTTCATTTTATGAACCTGTAAACTAGAATGTATTAAATTTATAAAGTTCATAAATTTATGGAAAGCCGAATGGGAGAATTAAAATGTACCAACTCGTGGCAAATTAGCAATAATCATTTTTTTGTTTTTTTGTTTTTCAGTTGTTGGTTTGAGGAAGGATGTTGACAAGTAACTGTACAATTTGGTTATTTAGTCTTCAGCAATTCTCCCATCTCGAATTTGGGACTTGGAATGGGGCGTGAAAGGAAAATTCCTAGGGTTAGGAGATGAGTTATTGGCAAATTAGCTTAGATATGAATTTTGAAAAAGAATCTTTATGTGCGAAAATCAGTGGATTCCTCTGCCTGATTAGTTCATGGCTAACAGCAGCCAGCAGGAAACAGAATACCCGTGAATGATATTTTTCTTGTCGATCAGAATAAAAAACATGGTGGAACAAGGTGTCTTTCAGAGAGCCTGTTAAGTGGTAGAGGAATGCAGAATATATATGGATGCGACATTTCCACTCAATTGACAAATGACTATACAATCAAGTCTGCAAGTCATTTAGAATATCAATCCCTCATTCCCTCTAATTTAAGACACTGTTGAACTAGTTGATAAAGGATATGAAACTCCCTGCAAAGATTACGAATGTATATATTATTGATTAATCGATTGGTAAAACTCTTTTAATGGACGCGTTTCCGAAAATGAATAATCCAGATTAACATAATTCATACTCAATTAATTCAGTATATCCTACTGTTTTGTAACAAGCTAGCAGTGTCGCTTGCAGGTAATTTGCAGAATTTTTACAAGCCTCTGTAATGAATGAGATACAATAAAAAAGTGGAAATAAATATTTGATTTAATACATAAAACCAGCATTCTTTCAATAGTGAGTAATTAGGTAAAGAGTAACCCAGCACCTCGACTATGGACTGTTAACACGACAAACTTTTTATGCTATATTTAAAAACTACACTCCTGATTTCAACTCCATTACTGCAAGAGAACTGCAGCAGCCAACTGTAATAGATAAGAAAGATCATAGATCTGCTCTGCCAGGATATCGTGGGAAGGGAATCACATCTCTGATATTTTCCAGGCCAGTGGCAAAAAGAATCATCCTTTCAAAGCCAAGACCAAACCCGCAATGCTTCACCGTTCCATACCGCCTCAGATCAAGGTACCACTCATATGGCTCAAGAGGCAGCCCCATCTCCTTTATTCTGCAATATAAAAAAATAATATAAATAAGGGGAAATAAAGTATAGTATCTTCCATCAGTTCCATGGACTACAGAATCCTTTACAAAAAAAAACAAATTAAGAAAAGACAGTATAGAGAGCACAAATGTTACATGGTAAGTAGACATGTTACAGCTCTAGTACCTGTTCTGAATGACTTCATATCGCTCTTCCCTTTGGCTCCCACCAATCAGCTCTCCAACCTGCAATTAGATGGATGCTTTTATTACACCAACCAACAATGAACAATGCAACTAGGTACCTAGATATATCATCAGTATCCAGGAACCAAAGAAAAATGTCCCAAATCAAATATACAGGATAAATACCTTTGGGACCAGAACATCCATAGCAGCCACTGTCTTTAAGTCATCATTGAGTCGCATGTAGAATGCTTTGATTTCTTTTGGATAGTTATAGACAATGACAGGCTTCTGAAACTTTACCTCCGTTAGGTACCTGCATAACACCATGCCCCCAAGATATCACTCACCCCAGGTCAATAAGAATAAGAACATGAAAACACATATTGAAAGGTACCTTTCATGCTCAGATGCTAAGTCGATCCCCCATTTCACTTCATTCTCAAATTTTTTACCATTCTTCACTGCCTCCTCAAGTATTTCTACTGCTTCTGTATACGAAATTCTAATGAAGGGAGTGGAAGCAACCAATTTCAAACGATCAATGCAACCTTTGTCAAACTTGTCAGCCATAAATTCCATATCCTCAAGACAGTTGTCAAGTAACCACTGACACATGAATTTCACATATGCCTCGGCGCAGTTCATATCATCCTACACGACAAAGCAAAACAGCAAACATAAATATTTCCTGCCAAATGAAGCAGAAGTGCCTATGCCTAACATGGGAAGAGTACGAGGGAATGTGGGCAGTTGAGCTTTCCATATGGAGGTTTTTTTTCAAAATATATAGAAACATTGCATGTAGAGAATTAACATGTTTACCACAATTAAAATCAAGTATTTGAATCAACACTAGCAACTGGAAATAACCACTACACTCGAGAGTTAGTCCAAGTTTCATTTCATATACCTTCAATTCTGCAAACGCAATTTCAGGTTCTACCATCCAAAATTCTGCCAAATGCCTGGAAGTGTGAGAATTCTCCGCACGAAAGGTAGGCCCAAATGTATATACGCCACTAAGAGCAGATGCATAGGACTCAACTTGAAGTTGGCCTGAAACAGTCAGAAATGCCTGACGGGCAAAGAAATCTCTGGTATAGTCCACCTTTCCATCCTTTTGAGGAAGACCAGGCTTCAGCTTAGATCTCTCCTCCAGCTTCGAGAGATTCTCCTTAGCTTTCTTAAGCTCATCCACAGAAGCACCAATTTCCTCCTTATTCGCTTTAGCAGACTTCAACTGGGAAACAATCTCTCCTTTCTCCTTAACAACAAGCCTGGCAGCTTCTACATCATCTTCGGTCGGAGGAGGGTTCTGCGCTAGCTCCTTCTCGAGTTTCTCTGCTTCACTTAGCAGAGTTGTAACTTGAAACATCTCCCCTGCACCCTCACAATCACTCGTGGTAATAATCGGAGTATGCACATAGAGAAACCCTTGGTCATGAAAAAAAGTATGCGTAGCATAAGCAAGAGCATGTCGGATTCTAGCAACTGCAGAGATCTGCAATCACATACAACAAAATTTACACCAACAAAGTAACCACTTCAGAAAACACAAATCATGCCCAAATTTACATCAACAAAACTAACCACTTCAATTGAAACAATAATGCTAACTTGACACATTATTCAAATATATTATTCAATTGACTAGATATCGAGGGATTCATTAACTATCGTGCAACAAAAATATCAAAGTGCCAAACAAAACATTGCAAGAGAAAAAGATAAATAAGGATATAAATTGAGGGGTTACAGTATTGGTTCTGGAACGAAGGTGAACGAAATCGCGCAAGAACTCGAGCGTGAGTCTGGTTTTGGGCAAAGGGTACTTGGCGGGATCGACGGGACCAACATGGAGGACCTTGTTGGCGCGAAGCTCTACCTTCTGCTTCGAGCCAGAAGGAGGCAGCTTGAGCTCGCCGTCGACGACGACGCACGTTCCGGTGGGGACCAGCTGGCCGAGGTCAGCGAGGGAGGCCTCCACGATCACCTGGAGATTCCCAGCGGAGGATCCATCGTTGAGCTCCAAGAAGGCGAATGCGTCCTTGTCGGCCTTCCTTCCGGTCTTCACCCACCCGCCGACCCGGGCTTTACGGCCCGCCAGGCCCGACCCGCCGTCGGGCCGCGAGATTATGGATCGGATAGGGACGCGGTCTGAGAATTGGGCTCTGGGGACGTCGTCGTTTAGCGTTGCGGCGGCCAGACGGTCCGTCGGCGGCGGCGTCGAGGTAGTGTCGGACATTGCTGGTGCTTGGCGGCGGGAGTGAGTGAGTGTCGGAAGTAGTTTTTATAAGGCTTGAAACGAACGCGCAGAGGGAATTGTTTGTTGGTTTCGGTTTGGTTTGGTTTAGTGGAGGAAAAAACCCTAAATAGTACGAGATGCCTCTCAATTGCCTTTGTACGATGTTTTTGAAACGGTAGTGCGCTCATTAAATGCCTTAATTGACGACGTTTCTCACACGGAAATGCTATTATCATAAAATAAAAGGTTTAATTTTGATAAACTATAAAACTCTTTTATATTGTCATCTAATTAAATTTTCTTTTTTATATAATTTTTTAAATAGTAGAGTAAAAAAAATAATTATATTAACTTATGTGTTATTATATAATTAGATGAATATATAAAAAAAATTTATATTGTACAATTAGATCCTAAAATAAAATAGCATAATTACGAGAAGGAAAATGATATTTTGATATATGCAAGTCACGCAAGAGAAGTGAGGGTTTCAATTAAGAGGATAAAATAATAAAATTTTATTTTTGAATCAATAAAATGAGAAATGGATTCCTTTTTAGTTTATTAATTCAAATCCTCACATATGATAATTAATTTATCACCATTAGATAAGCTTATAATTTTCAGTCACTCAATTTAAAGTTCATTCAATAATATAGTGATAAAATGAATGTCAAATTAGACATGGGCTTTTTAAATATCCAAATAGTATTGCATATATAGGAATTGAGATGATATGATGATGCAAATCATATTATTTGACGTGGTGGTATTACATAATTGAATAATTGGATAAAACTTTTTTACATTATAAAGGGGTATTTGTTTTAAGGGAAATTGATGTATTTTCGGAAAAAAAAATTGGAAATGATTTTTTTCTATATTTGTTATAAACTTTATAAAATTATTTTCAAATATTAATAGTATACTAAAATTAAATATTATTATTTAATAAATTAATCTTAATGCACCGATAGTCTAATAATATAATATAATATTTTATATTCTCATGTAATCAAAATTTTTCATTTATATAAATTCTGAAATAGTGAATAAAAGGGTCAATTAGTATGTCTAATATAACAATATATGATAATTTGGTGTATAAAAATTAAATGTATTATTTAATTGTAGAAATTTCTTTGATGCTTTCATCATTGACAAGATAGTAATACTGTTATAATATTTATTATCAAGAATAGTAATTATATTCCTTTGATTCTATCTTTGGATATTGTGGAATGAAAGAACACCATTAACTAAAGAAAGATTCACTCAAAACAGTATATTGTGTCTACTAATTATGGAAGGAAAATATTCTATAAAAAGTAAAAGTAAAAATTAAGGGAGAGATTATATAATTCTTCTTTAATTTTTACCTTTAAACACAGATGAAATTATATAAATTATATTAAGACTCATATTTGGTAATTTTATTCAACTGCTTTTTGTTAATAACTTCTCCAAATTACTTGTTTCAAAAGCTCAATTATTGGGCTTCGGCCAAAATAGTTCCATTATTGAAGTATAGTTTGGTTCGAATTTGATGCATAGAACAATTATATATTTTAAATAGTGTCACACTCCCAAATCTCTAGAGTGAGAGCCAATATCCTAACCAACTGGAAGCATGTTCTTTTAAAAATAATTGCATAATAACAAAAATAAGCCCAACTATACTAATGAATAGAATAGTTTATAAGTCATCACTCGCTACCAGAAATGCCGGTGAATTGTTTTATTTTCAATGGAAAAATTTAACTACTGGTGAATTTTGACACATGTTAATAAAGTTGTCGAAAACTATTACCAGTGGAAAAAATTTGTTGATAATTGCTTCTGAGGGATTTACCATGGATTTTATATTAAAAAATTTATCAATAACTGGCTGGAAAAATTTGATAGTGGGGAACATTATCGATGGATTTTTTAGTGTTACCGACATATTTTTTCCTCAGTAATACATTTGTTTTTTGTTTTTAAAAAAAAGCTAACTGGCTTATTTTTCTGTCGGTAATGTTAATTTTAGATTTTTTAATTATGTATTACTGATAAAAAAATCCATCGATAACTCCTTTTTAAAAAAATTGAATTCTCATGTGCAACTTTGGTGGCGGTAGCAACTGTGACAGCAGAGGCAGCAAAAACAAAATAGGGAAAATAAAGTCACAAAAAGTAATTAAAACAAAAAATGCATAAAATCAATAATTTCAATAACATTTTTTATATCTAAAAACACAATTAGTACTTTGAAATAGAACTCACCTATAGCAGCATATTCGACAAGGTGGCGGCAAGCAGTGGTAGTGGCAGCAACAATAGATCTTAACAAAAAAAAAAGGTAAGAAGCAAAAAGTAATAAAAACCAAACCGAATAAAAAAAAAACTAATTAAAATATAGAGGATTTTAAGACAAAGACAATAGTGGTCTCCTCACAAAAAAACATCAGCATAATGTAGGAGTAAATCGAGATGAGAAAGAAAAATGAAGAGGGGATAAAGAGAGGGCAACGACAGACATGGTGTCACGATCCTTCTTGGGCATGTGACCAGCACGTGAGAAACCTCATTCTCACGTAAGTCTCGTGACTTATTTGGTCTCTACATGCACATTTGAATTAAGAAAATCCATAAAATATTTTTTTTTCACACACAATCACTTGTTCTTGAAAACCATATTTATAAAACCAAAATATCTTAGCAACTTTCAAAGGCTAAGCATCATAATATCACAAAATATGCATATAATCCTTTACATATAAAGAGTCAGTGGAAAAATATAGATTATACAGTCCAAATAATATCCAAATATACAAGATCATGCAAAATGTAACCGTGCCCTATGGTCCGAGATCCTGCCTGCACTACACTGGAGTACATCTAGAGCAAAATGCCAGACACCTCACCTAATAAGTTCAACAATTGAAATCTAACGTTGCTGGGATGGAGGTGGTGCAGAAGTACCCTCAGCAACTACAGTATCTGTAAAATATGAAAAGAAACATATGGGTGAATTTTGTATCCAAAACTCAATGAGTGAGTTCCCACCTAGAACCCCTTCATGCGACACCAAGAGAAGATGCACAACACTATAATCATAGAAACAATACTAATGTATCAAAACATCTCATAACTATAATCAAATCACCAAGTCTTGACTTTCTATAATTCGACCTAGTAATACTTTAATAGAGAAATAGAAATCTCAACTCTAGTTACGTACAATGTCTGTGACGTAACAAAACTCTTAATATAAATGTCTAGTCATATCTGGGCGTTACGTATTACCGTCCCCAGTATGACAATTAAATACTCTGCAATCTCTGGCCTTGGGTTACTTGGTACCAAGGTTAACGGATGAACTACAGTTAACACACAGCCTGTTTCTCTATAGTTACTGTCAGCTCAACTAGAAATCTCATTCTTTTCTCTATTATTCATAAAGTCTCCTGTCCTAGGGTTCAAGATTCTATATATATATATATATGAAATGTGCAGTATCAGAACCATATAATCATAAAATCAGCTCTAAATGATTAAGTTTGCAATGCAACTATACAAAAACTCATCCTCAATGATAGATGTCCAATGGTTTTTTTTTTAAAAAAAACACATTTTCTTATTAAACCAATAGTTTATAACATAATATTTCCTAGAAATTTTAGTAGTTCACAAAATAAACTCTAAAATCATATATACTCTTGTGTTTTAGATGAAAATAAATATAATAATTAACATAGAAGTTACATATGTGAAACCACTCACTTGGAGTGAAAGTAGACACAAGAATAACACTAATAGAATTTTGGGAAGTGAGAACAACACCCTTATCTATCAATGAAGGAATAGAATTATAGATTAACTGCTAAAGCCTCTATATAAATCAAATCTAATTCTAATATGTTGAAAGAACTCTACCTCCTTGAGAGGTTTGTAAAACCTCATGCCAACCCCCAAAAACAAAGAAAAATTGAAGGAATAGAAGCAAAATCACTAGAACAACATACTCTAAGACTTTAGAAGTGAAAGATTGAAGTTGATTTTAAGAAAAAAATGGAAGAGAATGGAGTTTGGGAGTGAATTTGGGGTGGCAAGCTGAGTTTTTCGAGCTTGAGGGTATTTTGAGGTGAATAAAGATTTTAAAACCCAAAATAGGGTTTTTAATGTTCTGTTGATTGCCTAGGCAGTCCCCTCTCCAGTTGCCGCACTACCTTACTTTCTGTTTACCACCTGGGCAGTCATATGACCGCTTGAGCGGTCTTAGTTGTCTACATTCCTTAATTTAAAGTTAAAATCATTTATTTACTTCCTATTAACTTTTAAACATAAATGTAAATAAGGAAATACCTACCATTCGGATTCAAATAAAACATTAGAAAATTCAAAATCCTAACAAATCAAAATCTAGATTTTAGGTTTTAGTTCAAATTCGAGAACTCTTACAATTTTTCAAACTTAGGGGCTATCAACGAAAGGGTTAAAGGTTTGGTAAAATTCATTAAAAATTATCCTTTAACTTATTTTCTTCTTGGCAACAATTACTGGGACTTTTGGTCTCAAAAATATGATTCTATCATATAGCCCTCCAAGGACGAGTAGGGTCTAGACTTAGTGAAATTTTGGACCCGAAATGACAGATAAAGGTGACTGGCAACCCTTCCTGGTTTGATAAATTTTCCAACCCTTTTATTTAACTTAGGATATTACACATGGGGAAGGAGGATAACTGGTCAGATATTTAAAACATTTGTTGGCTAATTGTTAACTATTACTGAAAGGTTTTTTGTCGGTAACTTATCACAAAAACTCAGCGTTTAAAATTTAGCCTCTTACTGGTGGAATTTTCCATCGATAACTAGCTTGTTATGGATTTTTTCCGCAAAAAATCAATTGTAACTTCATTAGTATGTGCGATTTTTTAAAATTTGAATATTGACAAAAAAAATTCACTAAAAATGTGCTAAAATTCACTGCCAATTGGCTTTTTTTGCTAAAAAAAAATATAAATTATCGACGAAATTTTTCCATCGATAATAGGTTGGCTAAATTTGACACTAGATGGTGTGATTGTTACAATCAGTAATGGTTTTTTTTTTTTTTGTTATTCCTTTCTTTTTCACCGGCTGTGACTCCCATAAATATATGTTTCTACACTCATTTTAATTTGGTACCTTGTTGGCTTAAGTGTTTGCTGAGATTTGATGTGTGAGATGGGATTTATGCATTTTGTAATTAGGTAGTTAAGTTTAGGTGTTCTAACAATGGCTAATGATTTATGTTGTTGCCAATTGAGCCTATTTTGCTGCGATATAAATGATAAATTGATATTTTTATCTATTATTGATAAATGATGAATCGCAGAATATATATTCTCCAAATCACTTACCGAAAAACAAGCTCAAATGTCATGGTGTTAAATATGAATTGATACAAGGATGCTTTCTATTACCACTTACATGCTATCACCTATTTATACTAGACCTTCCTTCTAATGAATGGTGGTGATTTAGTTTTAGAATCTTCCAACTAAATATCTTAGATTTTTTTTTATCAGACATTTCACATTTCTATTAAGAGTGTTACAACCAAGATATTCACATGGAGATATGTAATACCGACAATATTTACAAGCCTCAAAGTTTTCTCCAAAGTTTCGTAGCAAATTTTATAGAGTAAATACAATTTGGACGAAGAAATTGCATGCACGAATTATTTTTGCCTAAAATTTAAAAATTAATTTTTGTCTTTGATGTTGCAAAATACAAGTTATATCAATTCTTGACGTCGTTTCATTACTATTATTATATTATCACATTTTTGTTGATATATCATTTGTGTAACATATTCGTGATGGTCTAACATCCTATTCTTTGCCAGCTATAAATCATTAAAAGATAAATATAATTCAATATTATAATATGAATTCTAATTGCAAATAACATTGTTGATATACTTGATATTTGCTAACAATTTAAATTTATTATTCAATCATTCATCACATAAATCAAATTGAATGCCACGACTTATCATTAGCATGTCACTTAATTTGACTTGTTAGCAAAAACTTAAAGGTATAGTTACGGAAATAAAATTAAGACTTACCTTAATTAACATTTTGTAACTGACTAAAAAACTAATTTCTAATTTTTTTTAATTACTAAGTGATTTATGTATATAATTTCAAAATGAAAGTGATCCCTCTTTTACTCATGTATTATGCTAAGAATACACATGGTTTGATAAAGATGATTGAATCATTCAAGTTTGAAATAGTTAGTGACAATATCATTTTGAAATATTACTTGATTCAAATATCGAGTCACGAGTTTTTTCGAATTAACCATGTTATCAAGCCAATAATTGAATAAACTTACAGCTCAAATTTAAGAAAAGCGAAATAAGATTATTATACTTTTCAGACTATCAATATTAAGTAGTTCATTTCAAGCTATGATCATACATTTCGTAATTTATAATCGTAATGTTGAACTCAAGTGTGCAAAACTTAATGTAAAACTTAAAAGACAGCATTAATCAATAAACCAATCAAGTGCCATCTCAATTGGCAATCCCAATTTATCTTCCTTAAGAGTTGGTTTTGCGAGAATTAGGGAAAATAGGAGATAGGTTGCTGCCATGCGCAAGAACGAGAAGGTAGTTGCAAGTTCAAGAGTTGTTCTTCCAACATAGTTAATGAAGGGGGGAAGAAATGTATAAAACTTCTACTTTTGTGAATAATCTTTTAGCGATTTTTCATTTTTATACGAAAATATATTTTTTTCTTTTTTCAAATTTCAATTTTGCCTCTAACATCTCAATAAAGTTTCGAAGTATCCATTCCTATAATCGTATTCACTAACACCATCAATTTATGTACCAAAAAATTAACACCATCAGTTTTATTAATGAATAATATCAATCTCGTTTTGAAGTATCCATCCTTATAATAAACACTAAAGTTTAGGGACAAAAAATATAACATTTGCATGTAACATGGCGTCCAAATGAGATTAAAAAAAAAAAAGAAAAGGGGGGAGGGGGGAGACACATTTGAGCTAGATTGACCATGTCCATTAAAATTGATTTTTGAATAATCAAATATAAAAAAAATCAATTATAGGTATATTTTATTATTAAAATAATTTAATTTCACAATTAATGCAAAAACACATTAGCATTGTCATATTAATTATTTGCTTTAAAGTTTACATATATTGTTATATACAATTAAATTAAATTGAGTAATATTAGGTGTACAACTAAATTGTATAACAAATATACACTACACACCTTATCACTGTTGGAGTTGATGAATGAGTGAGAGATTAGGGACCACACATCACATCCAATGATGATTAGATGTGTAATGTGCATTTGTTGTACAATTTAATTATATATCAAATGTTATTTAATTAAATTATTATTATGTAGTTTACATGATGAACATTCTCCCCCTCCCCCCAAGATTCTTCTTCAAACTTTGCCATGGTTTGTGCTTGTAATTTCAATCTTCGAACTTGTTCCAATAATTTATCTGCCTGCTTTCCTAGGCATAGTATTTCTTTAGGTGAGATTCTATTTAACAGAGTTCCCTCTTTTCTTTCGATTAAGTTTGTAGCTAATGTTGTGGGGTTTACACAAACCTCATACTATGTTTTTATAATTTTTCTTTACTAGGTTTAACCCAATGAGTGTGTGTATATATATATATATTCTCTAACTTATTTTTTATTTTTCATTTTTGTCCCCTAACTAATTTTCTATTTTTTCCCCTAACTTTTTTTTTTCATTTTAGTCCTTTAACTTATTTTATTCTATTTTTTATTTACTATTTGAATTTGAATTTCAGTTTATATTTTATAGACAAAAAATCTTGCTAAGTTATAATTTTATCTCATTCCTCTTTATTTTAGGTTTTGTTTCATGTTGTTTCATATCTATTTTTATATAATTATATTCATTTTTTATTTAATTTTTGAAAAAATAAAAAAATTCTGTCCGTATTTTTATTTTTATATTTTTTTTGTTACTTTGTCTTGGATTTCTTAGTTATGTTCTTTTAATTTGCACCATTTAGGTTCTTATTATTTTCTTTTATTTATTTAATTTTTAATTCATTTATAATTTCTATTTTATTTAATTTTTTATTTAAATTTTATTTTTCTGTTTCTTTTATTTTAATTTACTATGTCACACTACAAGAATAAAAAATAAAATATTTTTTTAAAAATAATTAAAAATAATTAAGAGACCAAAATAAAAATAATTTAAGGGACACCAAAAATGCATTTTAGCACAAGACTTTGAAGAGTTAGGGGACAAAAAAGAATTAAAAAAAGGTTAGGGACCAAATAAAAAAAATATGGAACTTAAAAATGTATTTTGCTATATAGGGGGAAAAAAGCATAACTAATTCACACATTATTGGATAACAATTTAACAAATCTTAAATTTTTTAAATATTTGGTTTCTTCTTTGGTATGCTCTGGGTACCAATGCTCTTGCCGGATCAATACTGTGATTTAATCTTAGATTTAATTATTCAAAAAACTTAGGATAGAAAAATATACAACTCATTCTTAATTTTAAATAATTAAAAAAATAGCAAAACTCTTAACTTTATAAGAATATTAGAAAAACCTCTTGAAATAAATATAAAATTTAGTTTAATCATTTATCATTAATAACGTATATTAATAATTGCAGGCCACGTGGAGGGTCAAGAAGAGCCAAAGCAGCTTCACTTCACTTTCTTCCCTCCGTCGGGGTGTGGTGTTCCTCATACGCGTGCACTCTCTCTCTTTTCTCCCTCCCTGGCACTAGCCCCTTCCCTCCCTCCCTTCCTTTTCGTCCCAATCTCCCAAACCCTCTGTCTCTCTCTTCAAACCCTAATTTTTCAACAGGGTTTGTTCCTCCTCACCTTTTCTCCTCACAATCATTCTCTTCTTTTTATTACCATTTAAAATTCTCCATTTTGATTTTTTTTTTAATTCATTGCAGGTAGATCGTTTGGCGAATTTGGGTCTCAATTTACCTTGTCGATTCAATTTTCCTCTTCGACGAACACGGGTGGGTTTCGGTGTTTCATCCTCTCCTAATCAAATCAACCATGTTTACCCGGATTTTCGGTAAACCCAAACAGGAGCCCAGTGCTCTCACGACTTTGGACAAGTTAAACGAGGTAACTCCCATTCGATTCTCCATAGCTATTCGTTCTTCGCCTTGCCCTAGTCACTAAATTGTGAATTCTGCATATTTGATAAGCAACGTTATTGGATTGGGAACTCTGATGCAAAATATGATGGAACTATGAATAAACGAATTTCTTGTGTATTGTGGATGTTGAAAATCAATTTCTCTATGTCTTAATCAAACTTTTATTTTATGTTCCTTCTACAATCTGAAGGAACAGAAGGCGCGTTTAAATCTTACTCTCGCCCCCCCCCCCCCCTATTATGAAGTTTTTTGTTTCCGCTATTAGTCTTACGGAAACTGCTTGATCATAACTAGACTCATTAATTAGATAAGTTCACATCATTGTCAAAATATTCTTATATATATATATATATATATATTTTCTTATACACAGTCTCTGTAGTCAAGTGGCAGTTTTATTATCTGATTTTTCTTCATTAAATCCAGTGTTTTGTTCTCCAACTTTGCATTTTATGTTTCGGGTTTGCTAACCACTGCCTTTGGCACTGGTTAAGGAACTAAAAGTGGAAGCCTTTTTTAATTAAAAAAGCAACATTTTTAAAGTTAAAATCTTTCCACACGTTCTCTGCAAAGTTTATTCATTGTTTTAGGCGTTAAATTACAGTTTAAGGGTTTTTTTTTTTTCTCGTATTGAATGTTTTGTTCCTTGAATCATGTAGACCCTTGAAATGCTAGAGAAAAAGGAGAAAGTGCTCCTTAAAAAGGCAGCAGCAGAAGTCGAAAAAGCCAAAGAATTCACTAAGGCAAAGAATAAAAGGGGTATGTAGCAAAACTCAGTGATGCTTGTTGTAGAGAATAACATTGGGATATACAATGCCTGCCTGCTCCCTGTTTTCACGTATATTTGCTTAATTTGGTTGCTGTTGAGTGTATGAAGGCATGTTTTGACCAAAATTGCATGTTCTGTTTCTTAATGACAGTATCATAAAACACAATGGGTCAAGCTTGTCTACAAGACTCCCATTAACATTTTTGCTTGGTTTATTTTCTTAAAATGATAAAATTATTCTCTACCACTATTGCTGCTGACAACCACCTTCACACTTACCATCAGGGTCATCATCCCCACCAATGTTATTGAACTATTTGTTTTATTCTACTCCATTATCTAATTTGGTGTGTGAAATATAGAGATGGAATATAATAATAATTCCACTCTTGCGTGTACAAAACATGTTAATTGGAATCATTATTCCATTCTATTCTTATTAACCTAATTCCTGTGAACCAAATATGATCTGGGTGTAGCATTGATCTCATGGATGCTGATTAAATCTATTATTGTATAACCACAAAGAAATGGATTCTCTCATGTTTCTTACCATGTCATGTCAAAAGATATATAGACCCAAGCACTTAAAATGGGTGGGGTCCTATTAACATTTGTGAAACCCAACTCAAGTGCTTGTGTTTATCTCTCCTTGTTCACATGACATGATCATGAGAATAAGAAACATAAGAGAATTCATTTGCTATAACATGTTGACTTGTGTCTGCAGTTTTTACCAAGTTAGTATGGATGAGCTTAACTTGTACAAATTTTACTCCTAAAAGAGTTATACAACTCTTTGAGAATCCATTTTTATTCAAGCTGATGCATGAGCCAATGATACCTTGATATATTGTGAAATTGTTTTCATTTCTGCTTCATGCAGCGGCAATACAATGTTTGAAGAGGAAGAGGCTATATGAGCAACAAATAGAGCAGCTTGGAAATTTCCAGTTGCGCATCCATGACCAGGTCTTAAATGCAACTGATTAACTTAATGACTCAGCTTTTTGAGCTTGGTTTACTTATGCTGGTAATCTTGGTTACAGATGATAATGTTAGAAGGTGCCAAGGCAACCACAGAAACAGTTGATGCATTAAGAACTGGAGCAGCTGCTATGAAGGCTATGCAAAAAGCAACGTACATATCACTATTGATGTTTTAAAATATTCAGTGATTTTACTCTTGATATGTTAATTCTATTTTCTCCTCATTTTTATGCTTGTTTTAAAACCTTATAAGTTTACTATAAAATTGTGAAGTGGAGAAGTTTATTCATGTCATTTTATTCAAATTGTTGAATTGCAATATTATTTTTGCAGGAACATTGATGATGTTGACAAGACCATGGATGAGATCAATGAGCAGACCGAGAACATGAAACAGATTCAGGAAGCATTGTCAGCTCCAATTGGTGCAGCTGCTGATTTTGATGAGGTCATCTTCTCAATTGTTAATTTTATTTGTACTATATGCAAAGGAGATATTTCTTATCTTTTGATTGACTTGTAATGTTATTGAACAATGATATATTTATTATGCAATAAATCTGACCAAAATTTTGAACTGTATGCCTTTTCAGGATGAATTGGAAGCAGAGCTTGAAGAGCTCGAGGGTGCTGAGTTGGAAGAGCAGCTTCTTCAGCCTGCAACTACAGCTCCTGCAGCTCCTGCAGCTCCCGTGCATGTCCCAGCTGGGCGACAATCTACTCGCCCTGTTCCTGCAAAGCCCACTCCCGAGGAAGACGAATTGGCAGCTTTGCAGGCTGAGATGGCTCTTTGAGAAGGTCCCTTTTCTCAGCTGCATCACTATTCATCTATGCTATCTATGCATTAATCTGGTTTAGTTTGGTTAAAATTGCAATTAATGTCGTAGTTAAATGGTTTGTGGATGCCCTTTGCAAAATCGAGTGCACTTGTATGAATTATAGTTTGAAATGAATTACCAAGGATTGGTTGTCTGGAAAACTATGATGATCTCAATATATGCCATTCTTATTGATTTTGCTGCTGGCTTTGATTAGGCCAGAATTTTGCAGGCACTGATATGCATGATGACAAGTGGCCTCTAGAGTTGTAACCAGTGACATGGAAAATTCTGCCTCTTTCACGCACCCTTATCTGTGTAAAATTATTGAACAGAGAATGTATATAAAGGTGATAAAAATTGAACAGCCTTTCAAAACCATCTTTACTTTCAGCTGGGATGAGTTTGTAACCCATTTCGGTGTCTCGTATTTTTTAAAAGAAGTTGAAAACTCCGCTATTCCTTGTGTAATTTTTGGCAATTATTGATGTATTTGGTTTACTTACATTTTTTTGGAACCTAATCGAGTTTTCAGATTGATAAATGTATATTTCAATCTTGTTCCTATAAATAAGATCATTGACCTAGGTGCAAGAACTGTCCATGCTTGTGAACATTTAAATTTCTCTGTTAGCTTAATTTAGAACCAACAACTCCTTTCAAGGGGGGAGAAAGCGAGAAATTTTAGCCCCGAAATAAGGGGAAATACAATATCATTTCAGGCTAAGAAGATGGAAAGTGACCTTGAAGTTTGAATCGGAACGATGTGAAAATTGTATCAATTATGGATCAACAGTTTTATGGGTTAATAGCTTCGACAGAAGGTCGAATTGATGGTGCTGTTGGTTTGCTTTGCATTTTTTGTTTTCATAGCCAGTTTCAATCCACACAAGCACATGACAGGGAATAAAAAGAATCATGAAACCCACAGAGGCAGTTAGAAGGTGAAGCTGCTGCTTTATGATTGGTTATGAAGTTAGAAGCATCTTTTGTATTTCTGTAAAATTAGTTAGTGGAATCAACTGAACAGGGTTTTGTGAAACTGCATGTGGCAGTCCGTCTAACAATTCAAGTCACATTGAATTACATTCACCTCTCTGCTAAGGTTGGTTGAAATATAACACACTCCATTTATTTCCAAACTTTGCAAAACAGGTCCGTGAGATTTGTAAAAATTTATGTGTAAGTTAGCAAGGTACACATTTTATTTCAGACATAAAACCCTCTATTATCTCTCTTAAATCAGCTTAAAATTTTAAGTATTATTATAATTTTATTTTGTTCACATCTATTATCACTCTTCTACATTTTCTCTCGGTTAATATGCACCCTTCATGTAAGTTTGGACAACAATATTTATTTTCAAATTCTTTTTACTTGAATAGTACATAAGTAATTAAAAATTAAAATATTAATATTATTTATTTATTTATACTAATTGTATGTACATTTTTTCACACATTTATTTTAACAATTGTTTTATTTTCCCGAAGTAAACACTTATGGTCTGTTTGGTTTGCTATTTCTAGTTTTCAATTTTTGTGGAAACTGAAAACTGAAAACAACAAACCAAATAGGCCCTTATAGTTTGTAGCTTCTCACGTAACCTTTTTTTGGTTGGTTTTTAATGTAATATTTACTAATATTTAATATAATTGTTTTTATTTTCTATAAACACATACTTTTTCGTACTTTCTAGCGTAACATTTAATGATATAATTGTTTTTAAGATTTTAACACTTGCAACTTTCTTCTATAAACACTTAATATAATTTTTAAACACGTGAATTAATATTTTATAATATTTTGAGACATTAAAAATATAGTAATCAATAAGTAAATACTATAAAGTTATAATAGAGAGTAGATATTAATTAAGTGATAGAAAATATAGAAGAGTGATAACAAATGTGAGCAAAATAAAATTACAATGATGTCCAAAATTTTATGTTTATTTGGGAGAGAGAATAGGAATTTTATGTCTACAATAAAATATATACCTCACTCTCTCTCTCTCCCTCTCTCTCTCTCTCTCTCTCTCTCTATATATATATATATATATATATATATATATATATACTTCGAGGCTAACTCTTATCAGAGTATCACTCCTTACTTGCGGTCCACACTCATATTTATCCCTTCTTTATGATTGGTTATGAAGTTAGAAGCATCTTTTGTTTTTCTGTGAAAATAGTTAGTGGAATCAACTGAACAGGGTTTTGTAAAACTGCATGTGGCAGTCCGTCTAACAATTCAAGATAGGGCAAATTATACTCACCTTTCTTGATATTTGTTGAAGTGCTACACACATCCCTTCTATTTTTAAATTTTGCAGTACCAATTCTTAATATTTATAAAATCTTTCACTAACCTCCCCTGATAACAATGATCGTTAGTACTGTTAAATAGGTCATGTCTTTTAATAGTATAGGTATTGAGAATCATTATCAATATAAAAAGATTATAATGTCATTCTTTTACTAAACAATGAAAATATCATCCTCTCCCCCCAATTTGCATGTTACGACTAAAACATCCTCCTTATGTATTCACAACATTATGCAAGTGAGGATGATATTTTCATTATTTAGTAAAAGAAATACATTATGGTCCTTTATAATCATAATGGTCCTCAATATTTATATCCATATTATTAAAAGACATGACGTATTTAATAGAACTAATAGTTATTATTACTAGAGAAGGTCGGTGTAGGCTTTTACAAATCTCAGAGACCTGTATTACAAAGTTTGAAAATAAAAGAGAGATGTCTATTATATTTCAGTAAATTTCAGGGGAAATAAGTGTAATTTATCCTTCAAGATATTAGCTTAAGACTTTGGTGTGAAATAAAATGCTAAACAATTAAAATTTTTGTTCAAATTTATTTGTCAGAATAATATGATATATAACTTTACACTTGAATGATTGACCTACAAAGTAAAGTGTTAATTTAGTCCTTGAAATTATAGTTATGCTTCACTTTACTCCCTGAAATTATATTCCGTAGGTCACTTTAGTTCGTAATATAACGGTTGACTAATAGTTATTTGATCAGGGACTGAATGATCTACGGAATGCAATTTCAAAAATTAAAAAGTTAATTTCAAAGTTTTAGAGATTAAAGTGAAACACACTTATATTTTCATGGAGCAAAGTGACACGTTACCCTTGAACTATATCACGTAATTTCGATTGATGATTGTCTTTATTTTCGGATTGAAATTCTGACTTTTTGCCCCCTTTAAAGGATTTCTTTGATGCAATAGATAAATGCGCTGTCTTTGTGGCTCTAATGACAAAGATACGCTATCCCGCGATCGTAAGAAATAATTTCTAAGCAAAGGCGCACGAGCTGCAGCATCATCTTACCATTTAGATAAGACGAAAGGTGCAAAGCCAAATCTCCATTTGCTTGCCTTGTGTCTTCCTCACCCAACATTTAGTCAAGTTTTTCACTTATATGGATCATCGATCAAGGATTATGAGAACCAAAATATATCTTTCGGAACCTGAGAGATGAAAAAGAGAGAGAGCCTATGTTGGGAAGAAAAACATAGACAATGAAGATCCTTTATCAAGTAGACTTAATGTGCAATTGTACACTTAACATACCTTGATTCATTATCAAAGAGCGACAACCTTCAACTCATTATTATTGCTGGATAAAAGTTCTCCGATTGAGCTCACCCTTTTTAGTTAGTCGCTGAGTTCTTTAAACTAGTCCAAGTGCAATAGCTGTGACTCAATGCCTGTTCCCTGTGTGCAATCCATTCTTGCTTTGCAAATCATGGTGAGGTTTGATTTATAAAGTGAATTTGACTTGAATGATTAGACTACCTATTGCATGGATGCAAGCCACAGAGCTCAGAGGTGTGATATCGGCCAACATTCTTTTATGTGAAACCTTGGTAGAAGTATAGATAGCATAATTTGGCCACTGCATGTTTTTTTTTTTTTATATATTTTCCTTTTGAGTCTTTAAAGTATCTCTAGTTTTGCTACAGCACGGCAATATCGTGACTAAAAGGCCCTTCCCAAGTGATAAACAAAATGTAGAATCCACTATGATGCAAAATGATGGCAGAAATGCAGAACCTGCAGTCAATCCTCCGGCTCCATTTTTATTTGGGTGCAAAGAATAGTCAGCATTGATTGAAAGTTAGTTGTCCAATAAAATTAAATTTAGCAACGCTTAGTCATAGAGCCATAGAAAAATAGAGTCTGAGTCCACATCATGAGAGCATAAAAAATAAAATAAAAAACAAAATATAATTAATGCAGAGGCCAAGATGTTAAGGGAATGAGATTTAATGATTTATTGCTTCTGCCCTCATCGTGTTAAAAAAGGTGGATTAATTTCTAGGTCCTTTGGCGTGATTATTTCAAATGAATCAAGTTCCTATGCCGATAATTAAAAACACACTATGCCAAGATATATTTTTTGACTAAGAAAAAGTGTACATTGAATCCTTACAAAAGAAATTGCAGGGTTGTCCACATCAAACTTTGCCGAGCATTCACGAAAATGGAGGACAAATAAACCAGACATTGTTCGGGTCTTGACTTAGAAGCCTGAACTTTCAAGACACTGACTACCCTTTTGGTCATTGTTCAACTTATAAGAAATTAAGTCTGCTTAATGACGACTATATGAAACACTTGATTGGGTATTGGAAGCCAGGACTAATTACATCCATTGTGTTTCTTTTATATTAAAGTCCGATGACTCTAAATTAACATACTTTCTGCATTCAAATCCCAATTTCTGTCGCAACAAGATTATCAGCGTGACATCATGCATTTGAATTACCAGTCAAATCAAGTTTCTACTGGTCTTAGCTGGGAAAAGTGGCTCTCCTTTTGAAAGCATTAAATGGGGTCCTTTGATTTGAAATTTGTTACATGGCTACTAGAAGCCCAGGACTACAGATACGTGGCCATTTCCGTCCACAAAGCAGTGCGAGTATATTAACTTTTCTACGTGGGAATTGGGATGGTCTTAATCCAATATAATGTGCTTATAACGTTAAATGTATGAAACAAGTTGTGAGAATTCATGACATCAGATGAGACTACTCAAATTATAATGATAATAAAATAGAATGGATAAGAATCACGTACCATTTTGGACAGCCCTAATCCCCAGCTCAAAGATAATTTAATTATCATTAACATTGGAATTTTTGAATTGAAATCGATCTCCTGAGAACGCTTTCCGATACATTATTTCCACAGGTATTCATGTCCATAAATATTATACTTTACACCACAGCTACCCACATTGACAATAGAAATACTGAAGGTTTATCAAAAAAAAAAAAATAGAAATACTGAAGTGGCCGGATTACGCCAGAATGTTGACTACCATTTTTCATATGATTTTATTGCATGATTTTGCATTATTGTTCGTATATTATTTAACTCAGTTATTCAGGAATTATTTTTTTACACCATTTATGAACATTAAGGTGTAACTCCTATAGGTTGAGTGGGAAAGATAGAACAAAATAAATAAATAAATAAAAATTTGTGAATATTTTTACCCATACGCATGCTGTAGGATGACTAAAACTTATGTCTAATGTCGGAACTATGTTCAAATATCATAGCCCGACCATGCCTGCATGTAAAAGAAAAACCCTCCTCCTCCTCCCTTATTGCTGTCAAGAAATTGTGTTGGTCAATTTTCAATGTGATCTTATTTGAAGAATTTTCTATAAGGAGTCATCATAGAGTATATGGACATATAAGTATGAAACTCCTAATTCTACACTAAATAACAACCTCTGGTTCAAGAATCAAAAGAAGTGCGTCACTTAAGTTACAGTTCATTGGTTAAGGAAATAATCCAATTTTGAAAATTGAACAGAAACGGATCAAACTTGTTAAAGTCAGCAAATTGGTGGCAAAATCCATACTAGAAAATGGAGATCCGATCTTTCACAGATACCTACTTCATTTTATTGCATTCTTTGGTGACCCTACCGTCCTTTTGGTCATATGACCGACACGCCACATTCTTCAAAACATGCTTCAACACATAACATTAACAAAGCTGTACACTAATACCACATTAATACTCACAATGTTCTTGCGAATGCCATGTTTAATAATTAAGATCATCTTGCAGCTTATTTTAAACTAGCAGGGTCTGCACGCCATCAAACATCGCGGACTGTTATTTTCTGATTCTCCAGTAGTTAATGTTGAACAATGTTTGGTGTATGACAAAGCAGTATATCAATATTTCACCAACTGAAAATGATTTTCCCATCTTTTAGTGAGAGTCAGTATTGATGCATTAAAAGATAATATAGCTCCATGCATAAGAAGTGTTCAAGTTAGATTTTAATAGTGTTTACTCACTCCAGTCACAGTATAATAACTAAAAAACTTGAGATAATCTCTACAGATTTAGGTGGTGGCGGATTCAATCATGCAATTCTACATGTACTTTATGCTCGCTCAGGAATGACCAGAGACCCGAAAACGATTCTTTTGAAAGAAAACTTTCACAGTAACCCTAAAGCTAATGTCAGAGAAATCATGCAGGGCTTCTTTTTCACCTTATTATGATCATGTGATAATGGAGCCTGAGAAAGAGAGACACACTGTCATCTACGTAGTTGTTAATTATTGTCAGATAGCACCTTTTCTTTTTCTTTTAGCTGTTTGGAAATTGCTCGAGCCAACGCAACTCTCGTGACCAGTACTGGCCGCTGAGAACAGGATAAATGTCTTTTTTATTATGGTACTACGTATAAACTCAAACAAGAATACTATTTTAATATTCATTTTTCTTGAACACTCAAATACTCTATTTATTAAATACAGAGATCTCATCAATTTTTGATTTCTCTACTAACTTATTCTCTCTCCATTATTCCTCTCACATCATCATAAGTGTATACACCCATGTAGATGTTGAGATGACATTTCCAAACTCAAAATCGATACATGTAGAGTAGATCAAATACACTTAAAATAAATGTAAATTTTGGTGTTAACTAAGAATAAATTTAATCACGTCCTTTAGGAAACTAATATGTCAATTTCACATATGTAAGTTAAAATCACATTTCTTTAAATTGTGCCCACCACCATGCGATCACAACATTCACTGTCATGAACCTTTGATCGATTGAGGTCCCTACACCGTTATAAGAACAAACTATATATATGTATATATCAACCAGATTGCATTAATATGCCAAAAGATACTAGTAGAACTTTTGACTATTAAAATGTTGTTTTAGTGACCGATCCTAGTATCATTAAGTTTGAAATTCAGTAGGAGGAAGCACCCATGTATAATTCCATATGCACCCTACTACTATAATTAAATTCAAACCACGGTCCGCAATAGAAGGTATTTAATAAATTACTAGTCCTAACTAACCCTTCATATAACAATTGACAATATTTAAATCTATCCCCATTTTGGACTTAAAACTTCCCTTTGCTGTTCCATAGTCATGTTGCTGTTGTTTGAAACTTTTGATGCGTACTAGAGATTAGCCAGATGATTACTGCTTTTGTCTTGAGAAGCAAATCCATTATGCAGGAGATCATCATACACAAAATCAAGCAAAAATGCATCATTGTCTCCACCTCCATGCTCATAATAGTCAAGCCAAGTACCATCATCTTGCTCCTTTGCCAAGGAAGCTGAATCTGAAAGAACTGAACCCTTAGCAAGTGGTATACAAAAACTGTTACTCGGGCTGCAGCCAAGACCTGAATTAGCATCCGATTCCAACGGCACTGACAAAGGAACGGGAATTGGTTTTTGCTCGGAACACGAAACACGGGAATCAAAACAACATGAGTTCTCATGATCAAAGACTAAGGCTTCAGCTTGAGGCTGCTGAGGAGTGAAGGTTGACAACTGTGGATAACCAGTATTGCCGGTGGCATTGGTGTTTCCTGCCAAAAACTTTTTCTTTAGCTTTGTGTTCCAATGGTTTTTCACATCATTATCCGTTCTCCCAGGTAGTTGAGCTGCTATAAGGGACCACCTAACCTCAAAAACCACAAGCACAGCACATTCACTTAGTGATAATAATAATAATAATAATAATGCAATGAGCCAGTAAAAATGCGAAGCAACATATATATAAAAAAGAAAAAAAATAGAAAATCAGAAAATTCGACAGAATCTTGTTGCTAAAATGATATAATATGATTATTGGCTTTTGGATAAATAAATAGATTATGCAACTTTATTTCATCCCATTAAGTATTATGATTTATGTAAAAGAGTGTGTCAATATATTTTTTATCGTATGTAGCATTGCTTTATTTTGAAAAAATTGAAGCTTCATGATATTATATGTATATACATAGAATGTGCATATATTATATACATAGAAATTAAAGGAAAGAACTAGCCTGCTTCCGATGGTAGCATAAAGGGTGCAGATAACTTTGTCTTCCTCGTCCGTGAAACCTCCATGCTTGATATGAGGCCTCAGATAGTTCAGCCATCTCAGACGACAGCTCTTTCCACACCGCTTTAGGCCTAAAATTAAAGGAAGGGCACAAAAAATAATAATTAAACACAACACCTAATTACAAATAAATATAAATGACTTAGTTTCCAAAACAAAATATATAGTTAAAGGAGATCGTATATATCAGAGGGAGTGATGGTGATGGAAGAGAGAGATTTATTTTAACCTGCTTTCTGTGGGAGAGCTATCCAATTACCACCGGTGCCATGTTTCTTGAGGTAGTTTCTGAGGGTTGCATCTTCTTCAGGAGACCATGGTCCTCTTTTCACGTTGGCTTTGTCACAACATGGAGTTCTTCCCATGGCCAACTCCCTCGATCGGCACCGAAACTGAACTGAATACCACCACACAGAAAGATAGAAAGAATGAGAGAAAGACACACACACAAACACAGAGTCAAGAGTCAAGAGTATGGCTGCAGAGAGAAGTCCTCAAAGTGAGCAAACTATATATAGGTTTTAAAAAGGAAAATGTTGTTAGTTCTAAAGAGAGTAGGAGTTCTATGCCCTGAAGCCTGAAGTCTGAACAGATAAAAGAGATATAAAATTTTAATTCTTTTTTCTCCTAAACTTTAACACTCAAAATCATTAGGAGTGATACTTTAACAACTCCATATCTAAAACACTCTGGACACCTCTCTACAAAAGCAATATTAGACCTATATATGTGCTTTGTTTTTTATTTTTTTTCTCTTCATATTTTCTCTTTTTTTTTTTATGATATTGGGTGTCGAATGATATTGTATTAAAAAAAAAATTTCTCCAAAATCATTTAAGATTTGTTGTCTTTTTTTTCTCTCTCTGTTATGTAAAAAATTATTAGATATTTAAGGAGCCTAAATTAAATTGTGCTCTCCTCAATAACAAAATAACATTTTAAATAAAAGTGTGAGCTAATAATAAATTAGCTTTATCTTAAAACATCATTTTATTATTGAATAATGAATATAAGCACAATCAGTCTATAAATATAAAATAATTTCTGCATTTATATCTATATAATATATATTTTTTCGGTGGAGAAATAACATTTTTCTTTGAAAAAACTTAAACTAAGATTGGAAGTTGGAAAGTTTGAAAAGCTTGACTTTGTCTGACTGACAAGCTACTTGGGCTCTTTCCTTTGTTTCGTTTCCTTTCTGGTAGCATTTTACCTGTTCTGTCTTATCTCCGAATCAGCATGCTCAGTATTTTTTAGCTGTCTATTCTTGAGAAACAAGGCAAAGACTGGAGGAAGAACCAGTCAATGAGGGTACTCAAATGCAACAAAATTAAAGTCATGATATTCCCTCACCTCCTTCCGTCCTTTTATCTTGCTGCAGGTATATATAACCACCCATCCATGGAAACAAACAAAGACCAGTACGCAAATAAACATACAGATATTCACATAATGCCTGCATAATCTCCCTGCCTATATGCTAGTTGCTTTCTAAATCCGTGTCTGTTCAACTTCAATGCTAAATAATCATTTAATTTGTCTAACATGTATACGAACAAAGTAGGCACAGTACTGTGAGCACTAGTCTAAATTATAATTTTACAAATTACTGAAGTTAGATTTACAGAACCGTTTTTCCACATGGAACTCTTAATCTTGTGTTTAATGAATCTACTTTTGACTAATTAAATCATGACCATCGGTCAACGAAATGCATACGAACTGAACCAATCTGACCGAGATACTAAACAAAAAAATAATAATGGGTTAACAGATGACTGTGTTAGAACAAGTTTATAACCGAAACTAAAAGATTGTCCGAAAGCTTAGTACCTGTATATTATGACAAAAGTGTATTAATATACAGGACAGAGGGCAGTAAAAACTTGGCCTTTAATTCCAGTTGCGAGGGAGGGTTAATTCCATTTCATCTCTGCTATTCTGTGCAGCCTATTGATCTCTCTGACAAAGGACTATATATGGCGACGACACGCAAGTGTAGCTGTGTGGTGTGCTGTGAAGTGTGTACCATCACTGGGTGCAGAACTGAGTAATGGCTCTGGGCACCACCCAGTTTGTTTATTGGCTATCACTTTTCTTTATTTTTGTGGGTACAATTCACTTTTTCAAAAAGGGCATTACCAGTTTGAATTACGGATATCATATGACTGGGTCTGATTTTCAACAGACACCCCATTTAAAATATAAGATACAAAAATATTTTAAGACAAAAAGTAATGAACTTTGACGCTCACATATATTTTTGGAAAGGCTTAGACCATTACATATGTGTGTCTGGGGCGTGTGGGATGGAAATCTTTCTTCTTTTTTTTTTTTTCTTTTTCTTGTTACACTATCTGTTTTCTTAATCAAATAGTAATTTACGAAAAAATTGACGATTGAAAAATTATTATTAATTAAGAGGAAATCAAATACTAGTAGTTCTGTGAAGTTATTGACATTTAATTAAAATAGGATTTTGTGTATGAGTTTAACATGATGCGTAAATTTAATTGGCCTCCTAAGCAAACTGTCGTGGGAAACCAGTAATTCTGTATTCTTGATCTAAGCATTCACTATCTTATCCAAAATTCAATCATAATAACATCATGCCAAAGAAAAAAACAGAGAGAGATATAAAATATTTGCAACAATTAAATCTAGTTAATCTTATTATATATTTATAATTCTTAGTAATTGAGCTACTAACACAGGACTCCATATTCATCTTCTTCCTTTTTTCTTTTTAAAAATAAAAGTTATAATTCACAGCACTTGATTAAAATTCTTACTCGATGTATTATTCATACGGACTATTTGTAAGTCTTTTTCTTCGTCATATTGTTGTTTGTAAATTGCACGTTGCGGGTTGTGACTGACAGCAAAGGTGCTGAATAATCTCTCCTGCGCAGGCTTCAACTACATTTTTTTTATTGGTTCATCATGGGTTTGTTGTTGTAATGTGGTAGTGAGGTTCCTACTACTTGGGCAACACATTTATTACAGCCCAAATACACTTAAGTGCGTTGTTGTCTTTGTCATTTTGGGCCCGATATCCTGACCAAGAAACTGAGGCCCAATACTGGAGAAACAAAGCCCGAACGATGTAACCATGGCCATAGACCGAAAACGAGTGGAGCTATAAAAAGACCAAAAAAACCATGCAGATTATGAACTCTTATTAATTACGGATTAGAAAAATGATGTCGGCCAAATGTTTGCCCTACGTGATTGATATGGCAACGAGTCTGTAACAGTTTTAAATTTGTTTTTGAATTGTTAATGATTAATTTTATCAAAATTTCCATGGCTTGTGAGCTAACTGAAATTAATTTTTACATGCGGGAGAAATGATTTTTGGGGATTCTTTGTTGGGTGTGATTTTTACCGTTTGTTTTAAGGTTTTTTGCTTTGGTGTTCCTTGTGTGGTGAGTCTTGTTGTCACGGATGAAATTTGTGTGATGAGTTTTGGGCAGTTTGTTTGCTGTTTAGTGTGATCCGATGGTATTATCTTTGTGTTTATTAGTGTTGTTTAATTTTTTTTTGTCTTAACTCCTCTCTTTTTAGAGAATCTTAAGCCTTGAGTTCTAATCATCTGATAAAAACAAAAAAAAGATACCTTGTCTATCTAACAATTCTTCATCAAACAAACAACTTGGGTTGAGTAGTTCAACTCGAATGGCAAAATACTGCAATTACTAATTATGGGAAGAGAAATGTTATCTATACTCATCATTTATGAGATATTGTGTGATATCCTCTTATGTACCATTAGATAGGGTGTAGATCACCCTACTTAATTTAAGACTTACATATTATCTAATAGTAAATAAAAACATGTTGGCATAATATATCTTAATATGTGAATATAAATATCATTACTTTTACGAAAAAATACAGAGAAATCTATGCCCAATATTTGCTTTAATTATTTGAAAGAAGTCAACTTTGAATAGTTGATCGTTGATTGTTAATTAAATTAATTAATAATTCTCACGATATGGATGTAGTTCTTTAATTACGTTATGTAAGTGGTGGCATTACTATTTACCAGCACTTTTCCAATAACAATCATAAGAAGTAGAAAAGTACTTTGGACTGCTTTTTACATATAGGAGACATATGGATTCAGAGCAAAATTAACATATTTAGAAACTAAATCCATCCCAGTCACCATGCTAAGGAGAGGAGGAGGGAAAAAGAAAACGGAGAAACCCGCAAGTTAGTTTTCCATTAAAATATTGTCGAACAAATTAATCTCCAAAAATATTATTTTGATACATCATAATTTAAATAGGATAAGTTAATATCTAATAATTTATGAAAGCAGATCAAATTTATCCTAATAAAAATATAATTATAGAATAAATAAATCTATTGAAATATTGAAAGGGGCTAGTCTATCTTATATTTTTATTTTTGAGAGATCAAAGTATATATTTTTGTAAGCAAACTAATTTGTTTGACATTATTTTCGTGGAGAACCAAGTTCGAAGTTTATTAAAGAAAATAAAAAACATAGACACCGGGAAGGAGAATCTATCGGTGAACGTGGCGGTATGCTGTTGTTTGTTCCTATGCTCTTCTAATCTTCTTATCTTAAGCGAGAATCGAGGTTTGCAAATCCTGAAAAACTATCAAGATGGAATCCGCAAGAAAAACAACAATAGATTACAAATAAAAAGCCAAATGAATACTTTAAAGAGCATTTGCAATTTGGTACCTTCCATAAGGAGGTTGATATTCCCGTGCAGGAACTTTTCCATAATGAGTTCACTCACATCCTTGGAGTAATGGAAAAAGGAAATGGGGTAATGACTTGACACTGTATGATAGTTTGATTTGAATTTTTAGTTTTTAGATTCTGTGAAAAAAAATTTAAAATTTAGAACTTTCAAAATTTTTAATATTTTTTTAAAAAAATTAAAAAAATTAAAAATTAAAATTAAAAGCTCAAACCTAACCTAACATGCCCTTACTTTTTCGCTGCTGTAGCTTGCTTACTTGATTAAACAAACATTTAATGTTCCTTTTAAATCCATTCATTGAAGAAAAAAAAAAATGATGGCTCTACAGTGAATTCCAGATATCGATATGAAGGCATCAATCCAATCCGGAGCACAAGAGAGTGGTATTATCTTCTTGGTGGGATTCTGCCTTTTAGGATAATGTCGTCGAGTAGATTAATATTCTCTTTCAAGTTTCAAGAGGTTATCTGGGATGGACTTAGATTAGATTAATGTATGCAATGCAAGTGATGTATGCAACTAGTACTATTTTATTTTATTAGTCAAATCCATCAGCATCTTATCTCCAAAGTGCAACAACCCCCATGATCTTGTCTGTTGATGTTGAAGTGGTATTAATAATTCATTTCGAACAATAGCTTTTCTCTTCGAAGCCAAAAACCTGTTGGCTCAGAACCAACAGTCTTCCATCAGCCCGGGGGATGCTACAGGGCTTCTACTTTGGGTTTAACTCCCTTTGATGGCGACTCCGTGCACCTACTGGTAATAAATACCACATTAATTTCGTAATAAATGTTATTTTTTGGCATTTGCATAAAAATCAAAATATGACTTTATCAAACCAATGTTATTTAGGACAACAGAGAATAGAAGTTGATATATTGGTAAGATGAAAGATCCACTTAAAAACTTTAAATTTTTTTTTTTTTTTAACTATTATTTTTAGGATACTGATTAACAAGATTTTTAAAGTAATAATTATATTTCATTCATCTTCTGAAAGCATATATATATATCTTTAAATTTTTTCCTTTCTTTATTAAGTCACACTCATTTATTCTCTCTCAATTAGAGGTAAAATGGACATAAATAATTAAAAATTGTGTTTTTTTTTTATATTTTTATAATTACATTAGTTACAATAAAATTTAAACTTCAAGTTATATCCATACTATCTGAATCTCTCGACAATAAACTAGTCACATTGACTTGTAATTAAAGATTCATTGATTATAATTTAGGATTTTCTAAAAATTAAACTAAGTGTGCTATGTAAGTAATTTTTTATTTAGTGTGGTCATTTACAATGAATAATTGACATTATTGCAAATGAATAAATTAAGCATAAGACGATTGCACGATGTTTGGGTACCTCGCTTCTTGCAGTTGCGTAAGAAAAAAAAAATTTGGATTGAGAAAAAGTAAACTTATTTGTTTTACATTTTTACTTTTGATAAAAGTATCTCACTTCTATGAAAATTAATTCTAGTGAAAGTGAAAGATATTATCTTTTATTTTTTATCTCATATCGATTCTTCTAACCTTATTTTTTTAATATATCTTCCAAGCACTAATCAATTCTTTAAAAATTAATTTCTTTATCATCAATTATTTTAAAAATAATGTTACCAAAATCTAAACATACTCTTGATTTTTAAGCATCAAGACTCCGCTTTAGCCTTAGTTGCCACAAAATTTAGCATGTTGATTGTATTTTATTTTTGATTTCTCATGTATAATCTCCAAAACAATCCTATTTGAATATTTGAGATTGTGACAACTCTATGGACAATTGTTACATCATGGCCAAGAGCCAAATTGAAAATCACTAGTTAAGAGGAAGGGATATCTACCACCCCACCTATTATTCTTTCTTGCAACTTATTGATTTTAAAATAATTATTAGTTGTGTTTTGATCCCAATTTGGATATTTATTCAACAAAGAAACAAAAATAAACAAAATATTGACTAAAGCACATTTCGGGTTACAAGGGTAGGATAATAATATGGGTTTTCATAACCAATATCCTAATTAAGAGCTTTGATTAAGAATATTAAAGAAGACATGTATTTAAATTTAGTGGTTGATCCCAAGTGTTAAACATAACAAAGTTAATCTTCCCAAGAAATTTTCTCTTCCTCACTAGTAAGGTAAGGGCACTGGTTATACAAATCATAATAATATAATTAAGTTATTACATGTTAATTATCAATAAATTAGAGCTAATTAGGACCAGCTCCAAAAATTTCATCATTAATTAATCCACCATTAATAACTTTTTAAAATTGTTCCAAAAAATAAAACTTTTTTTTTGAAAAGGAAACAACAATTAAAGCTTCAACTTCAAGGGAAATCTAAATCATGCATCCAACAAACCTTATGATATTTGTGTTTGAATCATCGATTCCCCAGCCACTCATGAGCATTTTTCAATGATATCTTAGACTTGCAGCATGATAGCTATATATGCACCATGCTCTTTGAGGTGCAGATCGGAAGCTCAAATATAGTTGATTCAAATTTGTCCCAAAAAATATCTCTCACACAAAGAAAGTAAAGTCACTTAAAAAAAAAATAAAAGAGGAGAAAGTCAAGTAAAAATAATATAATTAAATTTGTACCATTCCGTTTTGAGGACCTAAAAAATACTTTCTTTATTTTTCACGTTCAAATAATAGCATTACAAAATTTATAAATTGAAGCATTTGAGTGATCTTTCATACGTTTATTATTTTTAAATTAGTTCATACGTTTATTATTAAAAAATAAAGATTTTATTCTAAATGTTATATAATTTTTGAGTTGAAGAATGATGTCGAGAAATTACCACTAGATTACTCAGCATATTAGTAAATAATAATATAACATTTTATTAAATACGTCCAAGGACCTACTTAAAAATGTTACATATATGCACAAACTCGATTACAAATTTTCAAAGCATAGTTGTCTATTTGAATTTAATAAAAAAGAAAATAATTAGAGACTAACAGATTAATCTAACCATTTTTTTTTTTCCAATTTTAACTTAGAGGGCTGCAATATGTGACGAAAATTCTTTCCTCAAATGCACACTAATAGCTATCCCGTGGTAACTATTTTGTATGCCAACAAACTAAAAATGAAATTATGCTTCTATATTTTTATTTGTAATAATTAATAACCGTTGATGAGAGAGAGAGAAAGAAAAGACAATGAGTATAGCCTTGGGAATTTCTTTTTCTTTCAAAGAAATGAGCTTTCAATACTAGTGGTGAAACCAGAAATTTTAGAGGAGGAGATCAAATTAGTTAATATAAAATAAAATAAAATAAATTATCATATAAAAAGTATAAAATGAGTTATTATATATTTTTTAATATAAATTATTAATAAATTAAGATTTATTTTATTATTTATTTTCTCTTTTCTCTTAATAAGATAGTCAATAATTTTCTTCTTAAAAATCGCTTAGGTTTAACATAAAAAATTATGTGTATCAATGTATTATTTAATATTAAAATAGAGTATTATACATAAATAACTAAGTAGTAAGTAGAAACTTCACTAAGTAGATAAAATGAGTTAATAAGATAAAAATCTTAAAAAATATATTTTAGAAATATTTATGTTTCATATTTTTATATCATTTGTGCTACTATATTAAAATATTTTTATTATTTTTTTTACATACCATAATAACACAATTTTTTAAAAGAAACCATAATATAAAATATATATAAAATTATATAAATGTGTAAAATTTGGAAGTAACCTGTGGTTAGGAGAAGGATAGAATTGAACTCCTTACCGAACACTAACAATCAGAATCTCTTGAAACATGAATTAAGAGAGTTGTCATTCAAGTTACAACTCATTATCAGTCTCGATAATTATTAGACAATCATATCCTTGTATACTACTCATATATGAGAAGAAAAAAAAAAGAAAGGGCACTATTGGATTATAATTTAGGAATATGTTGCTTGTTTTCGCCTGTTAAGTTGGCATCGTTTTTAAATTGAACATCAAATATTATGTCTTGGTTTATTCCTTAGATATGGTGTTCCATTAGCGCTTCAACATCTAGCTTATGGCATAATATTAATACATGCCTATGTTTGCTTTTCATAACTCAATAATTTGCCTCTACATAAACTCACTTTTCGTTAGAAAAAGGGAAAGAAAAAAAAAAAAATCAGCGTCAAAGGATCATATATTCGTGTACTTAACAACAAACAGGGGACCATGATCCTCAAATAGCTTGTGAATGCAAATCTACTATAAATTGCATTAGACGTTGATGCCAACAATTGTAGATGTCAATTGGACTATGTGAATTGGCTCTGTTACCTCGCGTATTTGTTGGGCTCAGAGACTGATTCACAGTGTAATTACATGATGCAATGAGTACCAAAACTAAATATGATAGAATTAAATCTACCAATTGGTGCATCGCAGCGAAAATATGAATCAGGATGAATAGTAAATTTTTCTACAGTGGGACCCGCTGGTACTATTCATGAATAATACTATTCACAAATAATATTATTCATACCGGTATCAAAAAATTTGCACACTGAATATTTAACGTGGAAACCCTCAAATACCGGAGGAAAAACCACGAGACAAACTCCGAAAATATTCCACTATATTCAGGATAATTACAAAATATCCTTTCCACACTCTCCAAACCAGGAGGTAAATATAGTGTATCCCAGTGAGAACCCTCCTATTCAAATACTACAATTTTGCAGTACCAAGGAGCAATAGAGATGATACCCAAAAATATTCCCGGTGTATATACCCATACCCTACACTCTAAGGGATTTACTCACACTCTCTATTTTTCCCTCTCACTCTCAGAAAAATAATACTATCAGTATATTTTTCTCTTACCATGCAGCTTATATTTGTTCACTGCTTCTTGTTGTGTTTTTCTACTGCATTGAATGCCTCTATTTATAGAGGCTCACTGTGTATGAACTCGATCTGCGTTTCACGGCACCTAACACAAGTGCACAGTAAATTTCACTGTTCACTTGTTGAAAAAACTCTCCTCAGTACCGAAGTCTTCACGCATAAATAGTGATTTACTATTCATGCGTGGAAAAATTTCCTCTTTTCACGTTATGGCTTCAAATTTTCAATAGTGGGACCCAACGGCTGGACCCCACAATTCTCCCCCTCCAGTCGATGGGGAAATAACCTGGGAACAATTATCTAGGAACCATGCCGATCAATTCGGCACAAAGTTGAAGCTTATCTCGTGCAACAACTTTCGTCATCATATCAGCAGGGTTTTCATCAGTGTGAATCTTTTTCAGCTCAAATTGCTTTTCTTCTATTGCTTGACGCAATCAATGATACCTGACATCAATGTGCTTCGTCCGCGAGTGATACATCGCATACTTGCTCAAATCCAAAGCACTTTGACTGTCACAATGGATAACGGACCTACTCTGCTTCATTCCCAATTGTTAAAGGAATCTTTTCAACCAAAGCATTTCTTTTCCAGCTTCAGTCATAGCAACATATTTTGCCTCAGTAGTGGACAAGGCAACACACTTCTGCAGTTTTGACTGCCAACACACAGCTCCACCTGCAAAAGTAAACACAAATCCGGAAGTAGATTTCCTACTATCCAGATCACCTGCCATATCAGCATCTGCATAGCCTTCCAAAACTAGTTCTGGTCCTCCAAAGCTCAAGCACATTCTTGAACTACCCTTCAGGTATCTTAAGATCCACTTCACAGCTTCCCAATGGTCTTTACCTGGATTGGAAAGAAATCTGCTAATAACTCCAACCGCATGAGCGATATCTGGCCGAGTACAGACCATAGCATACATCAAACTCCCAACTGCAGAGGAGTAAGGAATATCAGCCATAGCCTTCTTTTCTTCATCAGTCGTGGGACAACTCTTTTTGCTGAGTTTGAAATGATTGGCCAATGGTGTGCTAACTGCTTTAGCATTCTTCATATTGAATCTGCCTAGAACCTGCTTCACATATCTTTCTTGTGACAACCAAAGCTTTCTAGCCATCCGGTCTCGCAAAATCTGCATGCCCAGAATTTGCTTTGCAGGGCCTAGGTCCTTCATATCAAAGGACTTTGATAGCTCCTTTTTCAAATCACCAATCATCTTTTCTTCCTGTCCTACAATCAACATATTATCTACATACAGCAAAAGGATGATAAACTTATCACCTGGAAATATTTTAACATATACAGAGTGATCTGCATCTGTCCTGGTATACCCGTGACCCACCATAAATGAGTCAAACTTCTTATACCATTGTCTTGGAGCTTGCCTTAATCCATACACGCTCTTCTTCAATCTGCAAACCATGTTCTCCTTTCCAGCCTCCTCAAATCCTTCTGGTTGATCCATGTAGATTTCTTCCTCTAAATCACCATGGAGAAACGCAGTCTTCACATCTAACTACTCAAGCTCCAAATCCAAGCTAGTCGTCAATCCGAGTATAACTCGAATAGAACTCATTTTGACAACTGGAGAGAAAATCTCATCAAAATCTATCCCTCGCTTTTGACCAAAGCCTTTTACAACCAAGCGAGCCTTGTACTTCACCAGCTTGTTACTATCTTTCTTCAGCTTCAACACCCATTTGTTCTTCAAGGCTTTCTTGCATTCAGGGAATTTTACCAGCTCATAAGTATTGTTCTTTTGCAAGGAATTCATCTCTTCTTGCATGGCTTTGATCCACTGAACTTTATCCTTATGAGTCTGAACTTCTTCAAAACTCTCTGGCTCCCCCTCATCAGTTAGAAGGATATATTCTGATCTGGGGTACTTCTTGGATGGTTGTGGCACTCTATTAGATCTTCTAAGCTGTTGTGTGTTGAGCTTGCTCCCCCTGCTCAACACCTCCTCCATCTCCATCATCATCAATTGCTGGCTCATCATCAACCCCATGATCTTGGACCTCTACCCCTACTGTGGCATTTTCTTTAGGAAGAGAGACTGGTGTAAAATCAACCTTACCACCAGCTTCATCAGTTTTCTCTGGAACAGCAGAATCTGACATAGTTTCTTGCTCATGAAACACTACGTCTCTGCTTCTAATAGTCTTCTTCTTTTCCGGATCCCATAGACTATAGCCAAATTCTTCATCTCCATATCCCATAAATATGCAAGGAATGGCTCTATCATCAAGCTTTTGTCCCTGCTCTTTATTTACGTGAGCAAAAGCTTTGCATCCAAACACCTTCAGATGAGAGTAACTAACATCATGTCCGGACCATACTCTCTCTGGAATGTCAAAGCCCAAAGGAACAGACGGAGATCTGTTAATCAGGTAGCACGCCGTTTGAACAACTTCACCCCAGAATGGCTTAGACAGCTTAGCCATTCTCAACATACATCTGACTTTCTCCATAATGGTTCTGTTGATTTTTTCGGCCACGCCATTATGCTGTGGGGTGCCAGGAACTGTCTTCTCAAGCCTAATGCCATGTTCAGAGCAATAGTTCTTGAATTCATGAGAAGTGTACTATCCCCAATTGTCACTGCGAAGACACTTCAAAGGTTTCCCAGTTTCTCTCTCCACCATGGCATGAAACCTCTTGAAGTATTGAAACACCTGGTCTTTCCTCTTTAGGAAATACACCCACACTTTCCGTAAAGCATCATCAATAAACGTCACAAAATATCTGCTACCACTAGAGTCTCCACCTCCATGGGACCGCATACATCAGAGTAAACCATATCCAAAATATTCTTCTTCAGCTTTAACTTTTTGCTGAAAGATATTCTATGATGCTTGCCAAATAAACAATGATCACAAGGATTTAACTTTGTACCTTTGGCATAAGGAATGAGAGATTTCCAAGCCAAAATCTGCAATCCTTTTTCACTCATATGAGCCAGTCTTTTATGCCACAAATTTGGCGAAACATCGTCTTCAACTGCATTCAACCCTCCGATCTACTTAACTTGAGTCTTATACAAAGTGTTGTATGTTTCTCCTCTGGCAATCACCATCGAACCTTTGGAGAGCTTCCACTTGCCATCACCAAAGTTATTGTGATATCTGGCTAGATCCAGAGCATGCACGGAGATCAGATTCAGGCGTAAATCCGGCACATGTCGCATGTTCTTCAATGTTAGTGTACATCCTATATTTGTTTGAATGCACACATCACCAATCCCCACAATGTCAGAATTACTTTTATTACCCATATTCACTTTGCCAAAGTCTCCTTCTTTGTACAAAGTAAAAAATTCCTTGTTGGGATTGGTATGATACGAAGCCGCTGAGTCAACGACCCAATCAACACATGAATCTGCAACATTACATTCTTCATCTACAAAAGAAAGCACCACCACTTCCCCATTTATCACAGGGGTTGTAGTATTTTCATCATCAACCGCGTCCTGACTTCTCCGATTTTTATTGCCTTTATTCTTCCAAGCCTTACAATTCCTTTTGATGTGTCCTTCTTCGCCACAATGGTAATATTTAAACCTTCTTCTTGACTGGGACTGCGATCGATCCTTTGGTTTTCTAGACCGCCCTCTGCTCTTGCTTCTCCCCCTGTTCTCTGTGACAAGGTCCTGGGAATTATCAATTCCCACCAAGTCTTTTCTTTTAGTTTCTTCATTGAACATGCTGTCTTTGACTTGGGCTAAAGACAGTTTTCCACTTGAAGCAGAGTTGCTCAGTGACACCACCAAGGTCCCCCAGCTATCCGACAAAGAACTCAAAAGTAATAGTGCTTGTAACTCGTCATCTAGCACTATCTGCATGGTGCTTAACTGATTCACCATATTTTGGAAGTCACTTAAGTGCTCAGCAACAGACCTTCCATCTCTGTACTTGAGATTTACCAGCTTTCTGATTGCAAAAGCTTTATTCTGTGCAGTCTTTCTCTCATAAAGATCTTCTAACTTCTTCCACAGAGTATGTGCATTCGTCTCTGTGGTCACATGGTGGAATACACTGATATCCACCCACTGCCTAATTAACCCAATGGCCTTCCGGTGCATCTTTTTCCAATTTTCTTCAGACACTTCTGCTGGTCTTGCATCTCCCTTCTCTACAGGATCATATAAATCCTTATAGAAAAGTATATCCTCTATTTTTGGCTTCCAGATGGAGTAATTTGCTGCTGTTAGCTTGATCATGGTACCCATATTCTCTTCCATTTAATTTACACAACACAATCCTGAGCTTTATCCCACTTCTGACACCAAGTGGCTCTTCAAGTACTAGGGAGAAATTCTTTTCTGATGTGGAAGATCAGATTAAACTGCAACCACAGAGCATACTAAGAATTATTCCCACCGTACCAAAGCTCTAATACCACTTGTTGGGCTCAGAGACTGATTCACAGTGCAATTAAATGATGCAATGATTACCAAAACTAAATCTGATAGAATTAAATCTACCAATCGACGCAGCGCAGCGAAAATATGAATCAGGATAAATAGTAAATTTTTCTACAGTGGGGCCCACTAGTTATTCACGTGGGTCCGCTGGTTACTATTCATACCAGTATCAAGAAATTTGCACACTGAATATTTAACGTGGAAACCCCCAAATACCGGAGGAAAAACCACGGGACAAATTCCGAAAATATTCCACTATATTCAGGATAATTACAAAATATCCTTTCCACTCTCCAACCCAAGAGGTAAATATAGTGTATCCCAATGAGAACCCTCCTATTCAAATACTACGATTTTGCAGTACCAAGGAGCAATAGAGATGATACCCAAAAATATTCCCGGTGTATATACCCACACCCTACACTCGAAGAGATTTACTCACTCTCTATTTTTCCCTCTCACTCTCAGAAAAATAATACCATCAGTATATTTTTCTCTCACCATGCAGCTTATATTTGTTCGCTACTTCTTGTTGTGTTTTTCTACTGTTTCGAATCCCTCTATTTATAGAGGCTCGCTGTGTATGAACGCGATCTGCGTTTTATGGCACCTAACACAAGTGCACAGTAAATAAAAAAATTCTGTTTATACGTGGAAAAATTTTGGGCTCAAATTTTCAATAGTGGGAGCCAATGGCTGGACCCCACAGTATTTGCCACCGTATGCACGCAATCTATAAAGCACAAACTCGAATCCAGAACGCAAGGTTTGTTAATTATTACATTTCCAATCAAACTTGTTCTTCATGTTAAAAATAGTGACAGGAAGCGGCAAAGTTAATTTAAAACTATTGCGTCCGCCGTCCGTCTTTTTAACTCGCTATATGTAATATAATTCCTATGGTTTGTTCAAGTCTACCATTTGCATAAATCTTGTAGGTTTACACTTTTTCCTCCCCTCAAATCTACACTTCTAGTAAATCTTATAGGTTTACTTTTTGTTTGACAGCTGGGAGAATAAGGTAATTCACCGATATTATTACAGGATACACAACACAGCGTGGTTATCCATCATGAGATCAGAACATTCACGTTAATTGTATCTTAAATGCCTGTACCCGAAAAAAGAGTTCCGGAGTTCATACATATTAAGCCCGTTTGTTGGACTTTTATAAAAGAAATACTTTTAAAATAAAATCATGTCTACAAATCTAATATGAATAAAGTTAAGAACTAACACCTAATGTAGAGTTCAGTAAAAAGTTATATTTTTGACAAAAAAGACTATAATCATAAAATCAACGTTCTTGACACGATCGCACCCCTTATTACACTCTGCTCCGTGATGTAGCAAGCAATACAATCTCTCCTGCAGTATCTGGTATTCTCGGCCTGCACTGCAGTTCACCTTCGGTTATGTTAAGGAAGATGGATTCTCTCATCAAAATTTCACTCAGATTTTCCCTAGCCACCCGCACTCTTAAGCTGTTTATTACGAATATGAAATTGAGAGCTCGTGAACTTTTGACACCCGCACTCTTAAGCTGTTTATTAGGAATATTAGGATTGTCCACATCTGGACTTTGCCTAGTTACTTGCAGCATAGTTTCCCCATGCACATGGTATCCCATCTCAAGCGAAGAAATATTCTTGAATTATAATTTCTAATCGGATGCTTCCAAAGGTATGATCTTAGTGATATAATATACCTCTACAGAAATAATAATATATATTTAGATACTTAGATGTGTTTAAAAGAATACACTCTGAAATTAAATTATATTCAGTTACAACTTAAAATTCAGTTATTAAACTGAATAACTTTTAGAGCTTTCAATATACCAGTGTATTGATTATAAGAAATCGAGAATAGAAAGGTGAAAATTTTTAAAACTACTCAATGCAGCAGTGCTTGAAACTTCAAAATTCCACCCTCCAATAAAAAGAAAAAGTAGTACTTTTGATTCTGCAGGCACTCAGACCTTTTTTTATATTTAAAAAAAAAAACTTACATGAGATGGTATAAACAAATATAGCATGTATGAAGAATCTAATTACAGAACAAACTGATCTTGCAATAGACTACATTAACTCGTCAATGCGAAAATCAGAAGGCAAAGCATACAATACTGCAGGAATATAGAGGCATTTTTATTTACGAGCGGAAACTAGTGATGACGAGTTCAACAAGGAATATTAGTATTAAAAAGAAGTTCCGAACAAAGAAATCAATCTTCATCAACGAGAACCTCAAGAGGCAGGGTAAGAGTGTGGCAAGACCATTGATGATCACTGAGACACACACAGTTGGACCACATCCAAAAATTGGCTAGATAAAAATAAAAATAAAAACATATATACATACCCATTACATAAATAGTCAGATAACAAAGGACAATAGTTTGGATCCTACATATTTTCAGAAACTTCAAATTTGTACATAAATGAGATGAGATGAGTAGTAATTGGAAAGAGATATAATACTAAACACAGTAGTTAACACAGGAGAACAATATAATTCATCAGCTACCTGTACAAAAGCTTTTGGAGCTCTCTCATCTGGCAAATCAATGCTTTGCTTGTCTTGATTTTTCCAAGGAAATCAATCCCCCCAAAATGAGATCCTGCTCTTCTTCACCACATCCATGACCCCTTCAGAATTGATATATTTACATAAATACAAAGCAAGTTGCTTCTTCCAAAATAAAATCTTCTACCATTCCTCTCCCCTGCCTCCTCACATTCTATGCACACTGTGGGGAAAGAAACCAGCAAAATAAAAAGGAAAAGAAAGGAAAAGAAAAAGAGCGGAACAAATTTTAAGAAAACCAAAATGGCATCGGAAGATGACAAGAAAGAACGAAGTCACCGAAAACATGGGACTCACTCACTCACCCACCCTCCCTTAACACCCCCCTCTCACTCACTCCACCAGCTCCGAAACCCACCCAACATCCGGAGCTCCACCAGAAGAACCCGAACCCGATCTACCGAGGGAGTTTTCCTTGCTCAACTTCTCAAACATCTTGGCCCTTATGTCCCTCCCAGACTCCACCCTCTCCATCACCGGCTCCTCCTCAAAACAACCCTGATCCCACACATCAAAATAGTTCACACCGCCACGACCCGGAGCCTCGGTGGGCGTAGAAGGCAGACTGCAGAACCCAGGTCGGATCACGGGTCCCCTCGGAGATCCGAACCCAGGAGACCCCATTTGAACATTCCAAGAATTAGGCAAAGAATTTACCTTACCAAGTTGCAAATTACGCAGAGAAGCCACCATCTCACTCACATTCACGGGCCCAGAGCCCAAAGACCGGCCCAATGACCTAGTCACCGGCGACATAGGTGGAGACTCCTCCGTCGGAGAAACCGATCCCGGCGAAGACAGAAACGGCAGCGTTTTCGCGCAGGAGGACTCAAGCGCGTGCCTCAGAGGAGAACCGTCGTAAGAATCAACGCTCCGGGGACTGTGCTGAGGCAGTACCCTGAGTTGCTCCGGCGTGTGGGCGAAGAAACAGACCCTCCTCCGGCAACTGGTGCCGTCCTTGCATGGCTGTGTACGGTAACGCGCGGGGTGGAGCCAGCACTCGAACACGCCGTGGGCGTACTCGCACGCGTCGCCTTTCTTGCAACTCCCCTTGCGGAAATCGGGGCACGCCGTCCCGGAGTAGTGGTACTTCCTCGGGTCACGGCGGCGCGCCTTCTCGCCGGGATGTGCGTACGGACACTCCGTCCAGTCATGTGACCTGCCACGCGCGCACCTCCTCACCTTGAACTCGAACATGCGGAAGTGGTCGCACGAGTAAGCGTCCACCGGCGAGTCCGGTTCCCGGTTAGGGACAATCTCCGAGTCGGAATCGCCGTCTGCGACGTCGTTTGAGGGGAGGTAGGGCTGCAGTGCCGAGAGGGCTTCATGCATGTAGTAGGGAGAGTAGTCGCCGGCATTGGAGTCGGAGTGTACGGAAACGCCGGCTAGTGAAAAAGGGGAGAAGATCTCAGGCGTTGGATCGTCGATGAGGGTTGGCCATGGTGGCACGTGGACTGTCGGATTTGCTCGGTGAGGCTCCCCCAGCATCATGGTGGTTTTTGGTTTGCTTGGTTTTTGTTTGCATTCGATTCGATGTCTGCACAATCTCCGGCATGGTTAGGACCCGTTTATAAACTGCCTCGGTTGAGGGATTTTAACCCTGGTTTGGTTTCCCCAACTTAACCCTGGTTGGGTTTAAAATTCAATGAACTCCAACTCTGCGGTTAATTGTTGTTAGTGGGGGGGTTGGGTTTTTGCTCCGTCACTTTGCTCGTCCTGGTTTGCAAGGTGACGGGTTGCGTCCTGGTGTGCCACGTAGATGAACAGGTGTAGGTGTGGTGAAACTGTAGGCCGAGGCCACTGGATGGGTCACGTACATGTAAATGACCGAACGCCCCTGGTCTTGCCCAAAGCGGTGGAGCGTATCATACGCCACATCAAAAGATCGGTGTAAATATATTCTCTTTAACACAAAGTATCAAATTAAAGGGTACAAGATTTGCTAAAATAATAATGTCATAATTACTGGACATGGTTTTGATTTGCTGTTTTTACCCCCAAAGTCGGGGGAAACTGGTAAATGCCCACAGTGCGGTGTGGACTGGGGTGGGTGGAGTGAACAGGGAGTAGTTCAAATTCTCGGTTAGTAAAATTTAAAGTTTAAACCGATGGGCAAAGAAAAAATTGGTGTTGTCTTATTTATTGCCTTTAAAGTCATACGAGTTTAATGTGGGTAGGCATGTTATTGAATTCCTTTTTGGTTGAGGGCTTGGAAAGTAACGCATGCTATGATGAGACTTGTGGAATTTTATTATCATGCACTAGATTTACGGTCTTTTTTTTTTTTCACAGTCGGATTATATTTATGGGATTTGATTCACTGTTATAATACTCTCTTTTACATACTTTCGTCATAGCATTACTTATGAATTATGATGAAAATTACACCTAACAAATTGAATTTATTCGTTTAATAATGATGGAAATATGACTCACTGTTATAATCTCTTTTCAACACATTCGTCACGGCGTTACCTCTGACGAAAATTACACACAACAAATTGAATTAATTCAGTAACGATGGAAAAAATATAAGGAAAAACTACACTAGCTTTGATAGTACATAGGAGTAACAATGTTTTGATTTGAATGAAAGAAAATCAAGTTCTTTAAGCATACTGTCCTATATTTGATTTCAGGATCTATGTATAAGAAGAAAAAAAACACTATTAGAAGAGGTTTTGTTTAAATACCTAGTCGTATTTTAAAATATTAGCCTCTCATATATTAGATGAGCAGTACAATGAGAAATTGAAAAAAAAAAAAATATATATATATATATATATATATATAGTAGTTTAAATTATGTTACAACCATACCTCAGTTGATTTTCACTAAACACAATTCATAAATTCACTGTTAATAGCACAATTGCCATATTCTGGTATCGGATATTTTGATAAAAATCCCATGTGCAGGGTCAATGCGCGCAATAGTGCAAAGCTGCGGTATATATGTGTAAAATAATTTTGTGTACTTTAACTACTTAAACTAAACTAAAATAATTTAAATTTTGTTAATAGTGCCTTAAAAGTAATGGTTAAGAAAAAAAAAATTTTAAAAGTTTCTAGTGAATCCTAAACATTGAAAGTTTAAAGCTTTATCTTCTCAGTACAAACCCTTCATTCTCGATTCCTTAATCAGCATTTTAAGAGTGGGTATTAGTTAGATAAACCTAAATAATTGTATGTTTCCTGCAATGAACAGCATTTTGAAAGGGGGGAAATAGCTTGCGTTTGGATTGGGAATTGATATCCTTGGACTACATAACAAATCCTCGTTCGGAGTGTAAGATGTCATGCTCATGGGGCACTTGAATATATCAATGGAGGCGACCATTTTGGTAGAGCATCCAATTGGAGTGACGAAGATGTTTTGGAGGATAGCCAGATATCTATAAGAACCGCTACTCCAATATATTGTTCTCATTGCATAAATTCTATGTTACTTAGGTATCATCTTTTGGGGGGGTTGGCAATTTCAATTTACCAAGCACGCGGAAAGTCTTTCAAGAAAACTACCTTCCAATTGCAGAAATTGGCATTACCGTTCCCTTCGAATCCAATTCCAAATCCAAATCATATCTGGTCACAATCCAATCCCATTTGTGCCTGTTCCGTGAAGCACACTAATTGGTACATAGTATCAATCACACGGAGATTGATTAGCCCATCAGCGTTGACCTCGCACGCGCAAATGTTCGCAAACAATATATATGTTATAGAACTGAACTCCCCATGGAATTAAAATGATCGCATTTATTCATAATTCTAACGCTGCTCTAATGTCGATATCTCATTTTCAATAATATATTGTAAGCAGCTAGTCCGTCTGATATTTTGGCAGATAAACTCCGTGTGAAGTGAAAAACTATTAAACCACTTGCCAAGCATTTATTTTTAAGGAAATATATTCCGAATTAAAAGTGAAGAAGAAAAATACAATATTATTGATCGACGAAAAAAGAAATAAAAACTTTCTGGATTAGGTCTTTATCCTTTGCACTTTGCATTGCTGCTTGTTTGCTCCATTTACCATGTTTCATACGCTTTAATTATTCCCTTGTCGTATTCTCTTTTGGTTGAACAATGATTGATGTCATACCCAAGAGAAGCAGGATATGGTTGGATGTAAACGTGGAGGATAATCCACAAGTCTAGCAATGGATGAAATTTGAGGATTGGAGTGTGATGGCCCAAAAGCATGTGAAAAAAAGGACGAAGGGAGCAGTGAGTCTACGCGATCGAGTGGGTGGCTGAGTGCTGGTGAGGCTAAGCATCAAAGGGTTTGCCAAACTTGAAGCAGCAGCCATAAACACGAGCAATGCCTTCACTCCCTGACAACGTTTCTGGCCCCTACACTATTTGCTCTCACTGCGCCACCGTTGATCATACCTTTTTCTTTTTAGTTTCCTCCGCAAGATTACGACACATATTACATACGTGTCCTTGATTTCTTTGTCTCTCCGTCCCACACATGTATACATCTTAGTCATCGTACACCTTCAGAAAATCACATGTCCTCCATCGCATTCAAGAGAAATTTATCCCGCAAATGCTTGTAATTCGGATCATTTAACTAAAATTATTTTAGGTAATAATATGTTTGTTTTAATTTATTTGATAGACACTGAAAATAAAAAATTTGTGTGTTGGACTTCATAGAAACCGATACCTGATTCAATATTTTTGTTTGTATAGAAAATAGGAGAGTGATAATTTGTAAAATGAATTATATATATATATATATAAGTTCTTCTTGCACGACATGTGAATCGCTTGACATCATATGAACTTCATGAAACTACCGCGAAGGCCAGATCATGATGACTTATGTCACCAAACGCTTAGCATCTGTACGTTAATCTCACATGCACATTGATGCGTTTCACCTATACTCATGGTCAGGTTCATTAATTTTCAGGAACTAATGAAGTGGACAAACATTATTGCTTAGTCGAGGATTGTGCATATATTTGATGTTAACATCTTAAACCTTCCCTAACTTGCCTCCTTTCGCGCTCGCCAATGCATCGCGTGTGTATATGTGACATTAGCCTCTCATGACAGTAAGTATTTTAAAAGAGAAAGAAAATGAACGTAAGACTATTTTAAAAAGTCTAATTACCATGCCATACACTCAGAGTATAACCATTAGCTGGCACGTGGTTCATTCCAAATTAAGTCCAACTAAAATTTTGAAGAATTACATAAGATTAATGGGTTGAAAATATCTTATTAATTCACCGTGTAAAATATTTTTATATCATTACATGACAGTTAATTCATATTTTAAATGTATGCATAATTTAAAAAATTAAAAAAAATCAGGGTTTACTTCTTCGGACAAATTTTAATACAATAATGATTGGTTGTTCGAATAAAAATTCAAGAAGAAATGGCATACGAATCAGAAGCTCGTAAGTATTACTTTGCATTGTATTTTGCTTAATTTTCAAAAAGTTTAATTATCATACAATGATAGTGTAAGTATTTTTTTTACTCTCAAACAATAATAAATTGTCTCATGATCCATTTTCAAATCAAGTTTAATTAAAATTTTAATAATTGAGGATTCATCCGGTATTCATATAAAATTTAAATGTATCAATAGTTCTTAGTTATTTGTGGCAAAAAATAAATTATATGTCCCACTAACTCATTTTTTTAAAATTTATCAAATCACAATAATTGATTATACAAATGGTAACTACATCAAATGGATACCAAAATGAAAACATTAAAAAATTATACAAAATGGATGAGTTGTAAATATTTTATTAATTAATTGTGTAAAATATTTTTATACCATTAGTGTATAACAATAAGTTTCATTTTTAAAACATGTGAATATCACTCAATTTTTAGGTATGGGTCCTCTCATGTATAATGTGCACATGAGAATATCAAATGTGGATCTCTACCTCTAATTTTTTAAAAAAAAAAAAACCTAAAAATTACACTTGAAAAAATTAAAGATGAGGATCTACCCCTACCTCTCTTGTGTATTTGGCACGCAAGAGCATCCAATCCCTCGACTTTTCATCAACGCTTTATACACTCTTCCCACATCTTTGGTGACAAATGGACGCGTGCCGTTAAGTATAATTTATTTTCATATTATTTTTTATGGATTAAAATAAAAAGATTTTATTATTGAATTAATAAAACTAAAAGTGAAGTCCTTTTCACTCTTTTGATCTAAACGTGAAATTTCTCACCTTATTTTTCTCAGTTTGGATGATTTAAATTTTCTTTTATACTCTTTTGTTATATTTTTAATAAAATTTTCTTTTATACTCTTTTGTTATATTTTTAATATAAAAGAGTTTGTCATTTTCCTTCAACCATATACATGTTCTTAAAAATTTTTAAATAATGGATAATTAAATTAAATATTTGTATTAATGTGATAAAATAGTTAAATATTTATAAAAAAAACGTTTTACATTTATAATATTTTTAAATTAAACTCTTTTTTAAAGTAGATCCGCTAATCTCCTTTATTTCCAGCGGTACTCGACTTTTTTAAATCTAGTAAGTTAAGTTTTCCAGAAATGATAGGCAGAACGGCAATTCAGGTCCCCTTATTTTGGAAAGACAATTATTAGGGGGAAGGAAGAAAAGGAATAAACCCAGGTTTCTTTTTCAGAAAAAAAAAGGAAAAAGAAAAAACGGAAGGGTTGTTGGAGGTGCTGAAGCTGGGGGAGTAGTGGAAGAAGGATGGGCAAGTCACGTGAGGAGATGGCACAGAAGAAGAAGGAGGAGGGACAGATGGCCTTTGTGAAGGACATTAGGTGGCCCTTCTCTTCCGACAAAAGGACTCGCCCGGCTCCCTCTCCCTCCGTACCGTAAACATGGAATCTTGATTGCGACAGGTGTACGGATTCATCCCAGATCCACGCGTCCTCCTTTGACCAAACACGTGTGTGCTGCTGTCCTTTTCCTCCATACTCCCACCCATATCTTCTACCACGCGGCTTCTCCTTCTTCCTTATCGCTCTCGAGATTCGCGTGATCACTGTTCTTCCTTATCCAACTTTTTCAGTTTTTTCATTTTCTTCTTGTTTGTTTTAATGAGCTTTTTTTTTTTCCCCCAACAAATGTCTCATGCGTTGATCACTCACTGTTTTCAATTAAAAAGTTGTAGGAAATATTTTTTGTATGTACCGTTGATAGGTGTCGAACATTCTGAAGGTGAAGAGATCACAAATATAGACATTATCTTAGGCTACAAGACCCTTTTAATACATAATATTAAAAATTAAATTATTAGCTAGATGTATAAAGAGCCTAATTAACTATTAATTATATTAATCCTCAAAATTAAATTGTAGGAAATGTTACTATGATGTTGAAAATATTCATTTAAAATTTATGAAAATTAAGCTATTTATCACTTGTGTGGTAAATACCTTATTAATGTCACTCCTCACCGAAAATAAAAAAAAATTATTAATCTCATTTTGACATATCTTCGTTACCATGAACAGCTTGAAGAGGGATAGAGGACTTAATAAATAGTTTGTTACACTTTTATATTTTATTAGTTTATAAGAAAAGTAGTTTATTTTATTTCCTTTTTTTTTCTGTTGTCAAAGTTTCTTGTATTGAATTATAAAGTTTTAGGTTGAAATACCGAGCTTCCAAAACTTGAAGGCCCATGATCCACGTTCCATCTCTCGTGGCTTTAGAATTAGAGAAGCAGGAACAGGGAAAAACAAAAGAGAGAAAAGAATTAGAGAAGCCTAATGATTGTCTGCAAAAACAAAGTCTAATGAATTTTTTTTTCAAAGAGGTTGAGATTAAAATTTTGTCCTAATTTAAGTTTACAATATACTTTTAAGCTAATTATATATAAAGGTATTAATAAAAGACAGAAAAAAAATTAATTTTTAAATTAAACCTGGAGCATATCAACAGGATATATTCTTCTGAATTAAATAAGATTTTTTTAAATAAAGGTTATTTTATACTTTTCAACACATTTGGATTATTTTTAAAAAAAAATCATTAAAAGAACATAAAACTATCTTTTTTAGGAGCAATAATTTTAATCTTATTAAAAAATATTTTCTCACAACATTGAGAAAATCGTAGTCGTAAGTTTAAAATAATCAATATCAAAAGAGTTATATTCTCTGAAAGTTCTCAAATATTTAAATAGAATTGATTTAAAATATCATGTGATTAACTTGCAATATATATATATATATATGCAATTAAATAATAATAATTCATTTGAGATCTTATGATATATTTTTTTCACACTTTTCTGTAATTGTGATATTTATGTAAGATTAATATGAAATATTATATAATATAAATGATTTATTTCAAATATTATTTAATAATTTAATAATTTAATATATAAAAACAATTTGGTGGTGGTGGTGGTGGTGGATGAGCATCATTTTCAGTGATACATGTGAGGGCACTGGAAGGTTGTACTGTCTGTCTGGGTTGGTCCAAATTTTTAGGCAGCAATTCACCAGGTGTTGTTGCTTGCTTGTTCTTAGGTATAGCACCCAAATCAAGCTGCGAATAAATAAAAAATAGATTGAGGTAAGCCAAAGAGGGAATGGAGATAACTGAAAATTACTGCAATGAACATATGATTGGCATTTATATTAGATGAAAGCATTTAAATTTTACCTTAATTCTCTTTAGGTTCTCATTTCTAGCTCTCTGTACCATACAATTGGCATTTTTATTTTCAATCTCCTGCAAATTAGGAGTGCTGTTAGAAACTATGCATACCCAAATGTGCAAAAAAAGATAAGAGATATTTTACTTAATATATGAAAATAAAATCTCATTCATACCTTGGTTAAATACATCTTTTCCTTAAGCAGGGAGCTTTCCTCTTCCTGCAGTTCAGCAAAGGTCTAGAAGATGGACCAAAATGAATCATAATTAACACACGTCACAAGATATATTCATTAGGCATTGACCATCGAGTCTAGCAATAAGGTAAGATCTGCTTGTAAGTTAGCTTTACCTTTTTCTTTCTACATTTCTTGGTGGATGCAGAGTTGCCCGTGTATTCACTTGTAGCAGTAGCCTGAAAATTTTAGTCATAAAAAAGATATTAGCTCAAGACCACTTTGAAAACCACAATCACAGAGGAATTAAAAATTAATTTTAAATTAATGCATAGAAATATGAATTAATATTTACAAAATAAATTATATAATAAATAATTATAATTATCATTAATTATTAAAATAATTTTAATTTCACAATTTTTGAAACACACTCCTTTATACACCACCTGTATCTGTTCTGCATTATGACGAAACACCAGACTCACGAGGAGCAGCATCAAGACACCAATATTGAATTTTGAAATTATAAAACAATATAGGGAAAAAAAATATAAAACAATTATATCAAAATCAAATTTTTTTTTTTATCATTTCCCACCCTAATCCCAATTCTTAAATATAAATTTTGAAATTTTGGGTCAAACATCTTAACGAAAATTTATATTAGATACAAACAATTTAATTTCAAATATTGATTTAATATCTTAACATAAAAACTAAAAAATTAACATGATTTGAAAATTCAAATAAGGAACTTTTTAATTCCATAATTTCAAATTATTTTAGTATCTCCTCCGATTAAATTTACAAATTCTGATATTTTATTCATATCCTTCATAGTGATTTTTTTGGATTCAATGAAATTGAAAATATTAAGTATATTGAATTTATTTAAGCAAATGATAAAATTATAAAGATACATTATAAGTCCTCTATTTCTTATGCTCTATGAATTTTAAATTTGTGAATAAGGTTTATTAAAATTATTTAAAACCCTTTCTTCCCTTTTTCTTCCCTTTTTCTTCATTTTCCTATGATATATTTATTTTTCTTTCTTTCCAAACTCACAAACATAACCTAAATTGTTTGTTACCCACACCTATTCAATTATTCACAGATTTTTTGTAATTCATCTCTAGAACTAATCTAAGCACCTTGAAGCATTTGGAAAATAAAGTTTTATTAGAAATATAAAATAAGGTTCTTCTCTAATATAAGAACCTTGTTGAAGAAGAGAATTATTGTATACGAATTCTAAAATAATGATCAAATATAAAATGGAAAAAGTATTTATTACAAATATAAAGCTTTAGGTCGAAATACCGAGCTACCAAAACTTGAAGGCCTCCATGTTCCATCTCTCTTGGCTTTAGAATTAGAGAAGCAGGACCAGGGAAGAAAAAACAGAGAGAAAAGAATTAGAGAAGCCTAATGATAGTCTGCCAAAAACGAAAAAAGAGAAGTCTAATGATTTTTTGAAAAAAAAAAAAGGTTGAGAATAAAATATTTTCCTAACTTAAGTCTACAATATACTTTTAAGCTAGTAAAATAATTATATATAAAGGTATGTATAGAAGACAGAAAAAAATAATTTATAAATTGAACCTGGAGCAAATTAACAACTCGTTTGGATATGCTCTTTTGAAGTAAATAAGATTTTTTTAAATAGAAGTAATTTTATATTTTTCAACAAGTTTGGATTATTTTTCAAAAAAATCATTAAAAGAACATAAAATTATCTTTTTTAGGAGTAATAATTTTAATCTTATTAAAAAATAAATTTTTACAACAGTGTCAAGAGAAAATTATAGCCATAGGTGTAAAATAATCAGTATCAAGAAAGTTATATCCTCTAAAAGTTCTCAAATATTTAAATACAATTGACCTGAAATATCATACGATTAACTTGCAAAAAATATAATTCATTTGAGGTCTGATACTTTTTTTTCACGCTTTTTTTTAATTATGATATTTTTGTAAGATTCATATGAAATATCAAATATTGTATAATATAAATTATTCATTTTAAATATTACCTGTATCTGTTTTGCATTATGGTAAAACGTCAGGGCTCACCCGGACTGCCATCAAGGCGTCAGCCCATTCCTATTTCGCCCAAAAATTTAGATACCCGTCAACATTGATGTTGGTATAAATGTATCCGGACCCTAAAAGTAAAGACATAGAAAACGACATTGACGCTGGTATTGAAGAGACTCACAATTAATAAAATTGCACCCTTTATGAGTTTCAAAAGGTCTTTTTTATTATTATTAGATTAAGAGATAAATACTATTAAAATATATGACTGTTCAAATATTTACATTAATATAAAATTTTCCAAAGAAATCACAACACTATAGCTTTTCTTTTTTCATGGCGGTGCATAGCAAAAGGCAACCACATAAGCCAATCCTTATTGGCAACTTAATATTTAATTTAGTATAGTTTAATTTTGATATATTAATTATTCAATTAATTTTTTTTATTTATATCATCTAGATCAATTTTGACTTATTTATATGACTATATATTTTACATGGTTTATACATTAAAATTAAATATTCTTTATTGTTATATGAAACTATTTTTTATTGATTATTATATAATATGTTATCATATGATAACTTCAATTATGAGTCTAGATAATAGGGAGTGACTGTGTCGCATTTTTAATTGTGTTTTTAGCTTTAAGCATGGGTTCACCTGCCCTGGATTATCTTATCCAAGTCTTTATCTCCGACGAGGACAGAAGCTGGATCACCCGTTTGGGTACTGTTTACTTGCCTACCACGGAAGGTATGAACACATACGGAGAATCCTAGCTAAGATTTGATTTTTGAGGTAGGCACGTTTAGGATAGGCTCATTGGAAAGGGGAATGATTTATCATCCTAATTACTAAATGAAAAAAAAAAAAAAGTGTATTACCTTTTAAGATTTTAAGATATTGATAGTATCTACTTTGTATTTCATTTAGTAATTATTAGGATATCTTAGATGATTTGTAGCATTTAACAAAAAGAAACACGTTTGTGTTTTAACGTGAGAAGTCGAATTGGTGTAGATCCGGAAAAGGTTTTTTTTATGTGTAATTTACATAAGAGATAACTATGTCTCAATGTTCTCCTTTTATTTGTGTCATATACATATTTTTATTTTTTAAATATAGGAAAATCGGGGATGGAAATTCAGACATGACCTTCTTGTATGTAATTACACATGAAAATATATTTTCCGGTAAAGATCAGCTTTCTCCTAGCAGGTCGCACCCTGAAAAGCCTCCAATGGATTTTGTCGGCAGATACAACAAGGCTCATGACACTTGCCGTCAAAGGGGAAGCCAGAGAACATTCTACTAACGCGTTTTCAACTTTTTATCGTTATTGAATCAACTTTGTTCTATACATCGATAAAGTTTCTGGATTTTTTTTTTCACCGCCAACCATTCAATTAGAACGTTTAACGTGCATGTCTATACGAGTTAATTTTTGGGAAATGTTTTGATTACTCATACGTTAGTTATGCTGCTTAGGCTTTGGTACTTGCCTCGGGACGTAAATAGTAGAGACATTGTGGCGGTAAAGATCGAGATACGATATAGCAGACAGAAATGGAATTATGTTTGTGGTGTATATATCATAATGATTGATGAAAAAATAAAAAAATTTATATTATAATTGATGAAAAATTAAAAAAATGAGAATGATAAAATTAAAATATGCAATATTTAAAATAAGATATATTTATTAAAAAATATTTTAAATTCATATTCTAAAAATATATTTCTAGTGTTTCATATTTTTTTGTGGGACAGAAATTAATTAAAAAATTATCACGAGGCAGAGACAATTGTGAAATTTTTATCTTTATCCTTGTTTTTAAATATATTTATGTTCTCAATATTTTCGTTTATGTTTTGAGACATTTATCAAATGCTGACAAAATAATTTTATTAATTTATACTTTACATATGGTAATTTTCTCAACCACAAACTTGATTGTAAAATCTTTAGTGCCATGTACTAAGCATCATGTCAATTTATACGTATGACTTTAGGTTTGTATGTCATTATTGAGCATATATAATTGAACGTTATCAGGAGGACATATTTTCCCCCCTGCAAAGCTTAGTTTTAACCTTTTAGAAGGAGACGGAGTTTGTCATTTTTGTTTTCTTGAGGCACCTATTGTTGGTAATATTCAGTAAATCTTTTGAGATGAGATATCTCCTAAATGATAAATCTCTGGTTATAAATTTTTTTTATACATATTACCAAAAATTAAATATCTGATTAAATATTAAAGATATCTAATTAACTATCAACAGAACTAGGCAATTGATTATCAATATTATCCGTATGGAGGCGGATGAACTTATGTAACTAAAGTCTGAAGTGGGGAGTTTAGAATGATTGAAAACGAAAGCTCAGCTTTTGAAATGATTCCATTATATATGGCAGTGACATAACTTTTGTTTTGAAAAAACTGAAAAGAAAAGAATAATGGACCTGTGTATAATTATGAACAGTGAGCTTTGATCGGTAGCTTTATTCATTTAAATTATCTTCCCAATCACTTTTTAAAATTAGTATTTGATTGAACAAACTGTGTATAATAAATATGAAACATTATAATTAGCAAAGAGAAAGTTCTAAGAAAATTAAACAATGTATAGCCATACATTAAAGAATTTATTGACTTCGTTGTTGGACTATATATAAGATCCACTTAATTAAGTTCCGCTCATCGCCTTGGTGGGAGACCTTTGGTCGATATTACGGTGCACTAAGATGAAAGGAACTTGCCACTTGTGGGGCTGTCAAGATTAGCGGGATTTGCAAGATCTTGTGACCTGTCCCCCTGAAAGTGAATGAACCAAAAGGAAAAATGAAGTACAATCAGAAGAAACTGAGACAATCACAAACTGATATAGTTGGAAATTTGGTGGTGCATGTGTTGACCTGCTACCTTATTATAATATCCATATATAAATAAATAAGGGTTTATTAAATCAGGGTTCTAAAAATACCGTTTAAGAAAGTAAAAAACAAAAACAAAAAACTTCGACATTAAAAAGATAAAATTTTATATTTTTAAAATATGGGATCTATTAAAAAATTTCACAATATACTTATTTTAATATTCTTAATCAATAATCAATAAAGGCATCTGATTCAGAAAACCCAACAAATAAATAAATAGGTCGAGTTGCCAGTCGGCAACGTTTTGTGGTACGAGGCTGTGGTCTGTGCTCATGTCTGCATAGTGTCCGTGCATTTCTTCTTTTATAAAAATAATATAATACAACAGTGAATGAATTCCATGATAGCCACCACCAAAACGTAGATAAACAACTACTAATTATACTCAATTATAGTAGGATATTATAATTATATTGTTGCTTTACTAGTCAATCTGACAAGGTTAATAAAAGAAAAAATAATATTATTCTGACTCATATTTTATGAGATATTATACTAATATATTTATATTTATTATTAAATTAAATATAGATCTTACTTAATTTAAGTTTTACATTATATTTAATAATAAATATAAATATATTAATATAATATTATATTATATAAAATATAAATCAAAATAATATTTGTTATAAAAAAACAAAAAGACTGATATAAGTAAAGGAAAAAATATCATAGACGACCAAGTCATCTTCAAAATAATGTTGAGAAGACTGGCCAGTCGCCAGTCTCATCGCCTCATGTTTCTTTACTGAACATTTGCTGTGTCTCAATAATCAATACCATTACCATCTTGCAGGTTTTCAGTCTAGACTTGTTTGGTTTTGCGGGAAAACAGTTCCAGGTCTCATTAACGACAAGGTAATAGGGATCCTTTGGTGAATTGACGGATCACTTCAATTTCCTCATGTATGTATATCCTTTTAATGATGAGAGATCAGAGACGAGGATATTTTTTAAATTATATATATTTCGGCCTTTTTTTTTTAACTTTTTCCCAATAATTGATAATCGCTAATTAAGAGCTCTCAACGAGCAAATCTCAGCTGTCATTATCTGTTTATGTATATGACACACTGGTGAATAACATTTTTTGTCGTCTTATATTTAAGAATTAAGAGAGCTTGTAAACACTCAATCAACGTGAAAAGTCTTGGGTGCAGTAAATTAGTAGATTAGGAAGGAAATACAAATTAAGCTTCTACCATTACATACAAAAAAATGTGCATTTTCAATATTATGACATGTATTAATTATTAATAAAAAGTTATAAATATTTTTAATTGTCACTTTATGTTAAAATTAGTTTTCTTAATATGACTTTTATTGATACTTTAATTATAAAAAATTATTAAAAATACTCATTTTTGAAGTATATATTATATATATTCAATCATACTATATATTGCCGTCAGGTCAGATGCTAAACAGTATAATAGAACAGTCGCTCCTTATCAAAAGAATGAGATAACAATAGTGAATCGTGCGAAGAATGATGGATGGATATTTGCTCTTTACAAATATATATATTGAAAATCCTTATTTTATAATAAAGTGAAAATAGTACTAATTAACCAGTAACCACAGCTAATTAAAAAGGACAATTAAGAAATGCAGGGCGTTATAATTGCAATTGGGACTAGCTTAGGGATGCTTAATGATTGCAACTGAGACTCGCCGGTGGCTGCATCTTATCTCTCTCTCTCTCTCTCTCTCTCTATATATATATATATATATATAGCCGATTATGGGGATCGGAGTTACCTAAAGTTTGACTTGATTTTGTCAAACAAGTCCTCTCTCGTGCATCATTTGAGAGTTCGATTGCCTTACAATAAGGTCCAGGACATAGATCAATACTTTGTCACCAATTCCATTTTCAGTTTCAGTAGCAACCTGTTAGCTAAAATCCATTCAATGCTTCTGGTGATGATGACATACTCCTGCTCGTGGGTTACGTTGTTTCAGAGAGTTTGAATTGAATATTTTTTCAAAGCTTCCTGCCTAACATTTTAGAACTTAATTATATGCTTTAGCTGTTGAGGAAAAAAATACGAGGATGAAGAAAACAAAAAAGTTTGGTGAAAATAAACTCGAAGGGGGGAAGGGGGGGATTACCCCCTAATTAATGTGGATACAAGTTTAGGCATTAATTAATTGTCTTCAAATTGAGATATACTATATAAGTAGTAAGTAGGTTATAGGTTCACGTGATTTTATCTGAGGGCAGGATTGCCGTGGGGCCTCGAGGCTGCGGCAAGGAAGTAGAAGACAAGAAAGCACTATACATTTCACTTTCTCCCAAGATCCATTCTTATCCACTTTTTTAACTTTTGTTATTTGATTAAATTTTTTAAAAAAAAGTGATAAGAAAGGAAAAAATAAGTGTATCTAAATGATTTCTATCCTTTCGTTTTATTTGAAGTTAGAAGCAGCAGTGTAATTTATCATTTTTGCGTTCTAATCTTTTCTTCCCATTTTTTCTTTATTTGTGTGAGAAAAAAATTTCTCTGCTGGTTACACGCACATGATTTTTTACTCTCTCCTTTTTATTTTATTTTTCTTGTCAACTAAACGAAAGAAAAAAATTTCAAAATTTCCTCATTCTGTTTTCTTTTGAGTTTTCCCTTGTGATCTTTACTCAACCACAACAAGTTACAGAGCTATCGTTTGATGCTATATGTAGTTATCGGAGAAGATATTTACACCGACAGGTCTTTGGATGTAGACCTCAAAGCTAAAGAGCCATTTACTGTGTATACAATTAGATTTCGTGATATTTTATGTACATGAAAGCTGGGGCATGCATGCATATGGTTTAATTTGTTCTTTGATTCAGCTAGACAGCTATCCAGTAAGCGAGTGTTAAGTATCAAATACGCAATAGTAACGTCGATGTGATATATTTGTTCCATTGTCAAAATTCTTCCCGACAAACCCTGCTGCTTAGTAAAATTTGATGATTTCATGTACGAACTTTTCAACCATGGTTTTTTATGTCCAAATTTCTTCGCTATAACCCTTTTTGACCGCTTAATTATAGGCAAGTATAAATTAATAAAGTCTTTCTGAAAATTGAAACAATTGAAAATATTGACCTGAAAGCAAACTAATAACAATAATAAAAAAAAATCCAGTCAATAATATAATTATTCATTTCATTTTGTGACACAATCGATAAATTATAATTCAGTTCATACATTATTATATACATCTAACGTCTTAACTTGACTTTTTGAAAAATTTAATGCGACATCATCTAAGCTAAACTTCTGCTGAACTACAGAAAGACTTTTCGATTAGGATGCAGAGAATATATGATCAAGTGCGTATATAGGGTAGGGTTGTGCAACTTGATGTTAATCAAAAGAGAAGGAGAGATGAAGTGTGGGTTTCAGTTAGAGTTTGTTTTGATTTTATAAAATTAATTTTGGTTAAAAGTAAGTTGATTTTAACGTGATTTATATTTGATAATTTTATATTAAAATTGATTATGATAGAATGAATATTATTTGGATGATATTAATCAAAATTACTTGTGGATAAAAAATTAATGAAAAGGAAATGTGTTTATATACACTTCATCCTATCCTTTTATTTTAATTTAATTTAATTTTAAAGATATTTGAATAAAATATTTTAATATTATTATAAAGAAAATTATATTTATTAACTAAATAAAGAAAATTATATAAATAATAATTTAAGATATTATAAAAATATTATTATGAAGATACTGCAATAGCCACGGGTGTTAATATAAAACTATAAATGAAAATAACAAATTATATAAAACAACGGCGTAAAAAAACTAAGTTAAAATTGTAATTAAGGGCATTGTAAATTAAATTAAATATAGTTTTGATGTAATATTAACATTAAATTTTTGCACAATTAACAAAGTATGTATTGTGGCATAAATAAAGTATTGCCGGTTTGTCTTTAATCCTCGTTAGAAGGTTAAAAGTGACATAAATTAAAGGTATGTTTTTTTTTTGTTTGCACCACCGGTATCCAACCCTTCGGGCCGACTAATCCGGTTTCGAGGATCAGTTTTGAGTGGTTAGACTTAAGTCCCCTCCCGATTGGTCTTGCGGGGGATCGAACTGTAGTCCTCCCTACCAAGTTCAGCCCCAATCAATTAAAGGTGTGATTAGTTTAAGGATAAAATTACTTGAATGAATTTTATATTTAAAATAATATATGAAAATTCATTTATATAATTCTTATCCGTATCACCTCTAATCAAATATGGGCAAACAAAAAAGTTCAGGCCAGAAGCAAAAACTTTTGTCCACACTCGGTTTGGAGTAAAAGCCCATTGACTTTGAGCCACACAAAAACCATCCGAACAAAATTTCACATCATTCGAGAAACTTCTACCCGCATTTGACAATGCAAGCGCCAAGACGATCGCACCCGAAATTTTTGTAGGGTTAGAGATTGAATCAGAAGTCAACTTAGTTATATTTAGTTATATTTGTGGGTTAAAATTTAAAAAAAGAGGAAAAGAAAATAAGAAGTTTATAATATAAAGTTAAATTTTTCTTTTTATTTCCTCTCCTTTAAAATCATAACTCACTGACATATTCTTAATGTTTACAAGGTTAATTTTGGAGAGAATAGGAGATTATGGTGTTCACAAAGTTTAATTTTTCAAAAGGGGAAGACATATGAGATTTTTTGTCAAACCCCCAAAAAATTTTATTTTGTAGTTCTCCAAATCGACATGTTTTGAAGGAATTATACTCTAATTTACTTTATTACTGCTACTAAAAAAATAAATATCATTTTAATCAATCAATTTCAATTTTATGTTAACTTTTTATCATGGATTTAATTATCATACACTAAAAGTGTTACAAAAATTTACATAATTATGAAATTATAAAGAAGAGAGTTATTGTATATAAATTCTAACATAATGATCATATATAATGGAAAAATATTTATTACAAATATGAAATGTACGAATGATTTTTATTGGTTGATTTACTTTAAGTAACTTCTCCCAATTTTTTTTAGTCACAGTCGATTTTACATTAACATCACTTTAAAGAAAATGAGTATTTTCAACAATTCAAATATTAAAATGTCAATAAAAATATTAATAATAAAACTAATTTTAATATAAAGTGAATTTTTAAAAATAGTTATAAGTTTTTATTGATAACTATTAAATGTCAATAAAAATTTATAAATATTTTTAACAGTTATTTTATGTTAAAATTATTTTTTTCAATAATAATTTTATTTATATTTTTAATATTAAAAGTACTTGTTTTTCTTCTACTGCATTGATACTCAATTCTTACATGTTGATTTCGTATCAATTCATCACACTTCTGTTTTATGAATTAGGATGATTGTTAGATGTATCTCTTCAATGTAGATATATTCCTTAGCATTAGTTAAAAACAAACTGTTCAATCCTCCAACACTTGATGTTTCAGATAATATTATATCTATCTATAATTGGTTCTATATTATTATTGCTTCAGCACCAAACATATCCATGTGGAGCATAATGGGAATGCATTATGTCTTAATCTTCTTAAGGTTTGCCTTATATTTTAAGATTGAACCTAGAAAAAGGAAAGGGGCATTCGAGTCTTATCTTGCCCAGGAAAGAAAGAAATATGAAGGATAAATTCTCAAATATTTGTAGGATGAAAAAAAATGTTCCTGTTTATTTATTGTTTAATATATAAGCAAATATGGATAGTTAATGGCACAAAAATAACCCATACTTTTTTTTAATGAAAAATTACTCATACTGATAGGGCAAACGAAAAAGAGATCAGAAACATGTATTTTGTCTTGCTCTGTGACCCATTAAGAATTCATTGCATGGACCTTTCTTTTTTCTTTTGTTTGAATACTCTGCCGAATTTGTGAGTTATTCTTTCCTCCCCCGGAGGAAGATTGGATTTATTCCACATAGTGTATCGGCCTTTGATGCTTTTTGGGTGAGAAAGAGAGAACTATCAATGATGGAAGTGATGTCATGGAGAAAAATGGATCTCTCCCGGAGTATTATAGAATTTTTCCGAATTTGTCATCTCGCCAACAGCAATATTTTTTGTGCAACCCGCTCCAGTAATCTGTTTTTGCTTTTGCCCGTGAGCACAAGTACTTGATTCTATAGGATAGCTTAGTGGGTTGGGCCAGGGTAGATATTGCTTTGGACAGGATGAAAATAATAAAAATTGTGTAGTTTTGAGGTAATCATAATAGTAATAATGAAAAGCAAATTTTGAAAAAGTTGATGTGCTTCCAGGTAGGGTAATGGGTAGTGCGTAGTGGGCTGGACCATTCCCAATAGAAGTACCCTTAATTGCTGAATTGGCTAATAGTTAGTTTGTGAGTTTAAATTTTGAAGAGGAAGGGAAAGGAGGGGAGAACTTATAATATAATTCTACACTATAAGTCCTTTCCTCCCCTCTCTTCTCCTCTAAAATATAAACTCACAAACATATCCTAAAGGGTGATCAAATCAGTAGATTGTCGACCACAAAAATATAAAGATAAAAAAAAAATAAAAATCAATAGATTATCAAGGAGGGTTAGAGAGCCAAAAGAAGAGGTTTGCCTTATTGAGATAAACTGGCTCTAATAGCCCTTCCAAGCCAACCCCCAAAAGTTACGGTTTTGTCATCAGCTTAGCAAAGGACCGGTTGGATAAAGTTGGCACCCATAACAAACAAGCACGTTATTTGAGGGCAGTGTCTTTTTTTCTTGGGTAGGCCTAGACTTTTTATCTTCAAAAATAATAATTAATCCCCTCAAAACTTTTACCTTTGGCTATGGGATATTTTCATATATATATATATATATATCCCTAACTACAAGTTTAAGTGCTGCATTCCCATTAAATCATGCACGACACACTATTAATACATGTCTATATATATTTCATTTAAAAATTATTTTATTTTTACTCCAGTATATAAAGACGCTATAGATAAGGATAGTTGAGATTTGAAAAAGAAAATATTACATAAATTTTTAAGAGTTCAAATACAAGTCTGGTTTAATTTTTGCATCCTAAAATTTTACATCAAAAGAAAAAGAAAAGGCATCTCAAAATTATGGTATGGACTTTAGGCTAATATGGACAACAAATTAGCCAAGAGGCACACAGCCCACTGGGACGAATCTCTGCAAGTTGAACACATCTCTGCAAGTTGTGGGCCGAGCTATATATTGTGCATCTTCTGGGCCTGCAGTCGGTTGGTCTGAACACTAAGCCTTTGTGAAATTTCATCCTTTGACCAAATATATAAAACCAACAAAAAAAAAATCACCGGTGCAGCGGAATTGTCCCCCAATGGCGTGTGAAAAAAAAGACAAATAGCGTTGTCGGTCTGGTTCTCGTACGCGGATGAGTATAATAATTGTGTCTGTATGAGAATTATTTCATGGCGGATAGAGGATACAGTTGAGGGTCAATGCCTATATTGCAGTTGCTTTGATGGAAGCACATGGGCGTGACATGTTTTAAGACCATGGGTGCTTTTAGCCAGATTTTGCAAATGTGGCTAAACAGTTTGAAATATGTATTAAACGCCACTGCAGTCTCTATCCTCCTCCCTGGCTCTCTCTTCTACTTCCATGGCTGATGGCTCCATCCTCAATTTGGCCATCTCCGCCATACCCTTCCCTCCTCCAACAACTCTTCCCATCCCAAACATCTTTATTAAACTCTCACAATCTTGGTATATTCTATTTCCATAAAAGATGACCCAATCGAAAATAGTTTCAGTCCCAAACAAAAGTTCATCTATTAAAAAAAGATACGTAAAAGGGTCTCTAGAAGAAAAAACATAAACTTTACAAAAAATTAGAAAATCACAACAAAAATAGAGAAAGAATCAGTGAAAAGTTGCAGAGTTTGATGTTGGCCTGTGGACAATCGGCATAGAGCTCTCCTTGGTTGGGTCATTGGCCTGTGTGAGAAGCTCTGCTGCGAGCTCATAGTGTTCTTCAGCGAACACCTCTTTCATTTTCGCTTCAATGACAATGATAGAAAAGGGCATAACCACAATGGACGATGGGCACAGCAGAGGAGGAGGAGCATGACACACGAGCTCCTTCGGCGGCACGTTGAAGGCCGATGCGGCGGAGCTTTAGGAACGCGTTAAGCTCGTGGATGGCGGCAATGCGCAGCTCCAGCGGATAGGAACAGTGCAACGGCTATGACGACTACACTTTGAGTGGTGTGACTTCCATGGTGGTGAACGATTGTACTGTGTAATTGCTGTTCTTTAAAAAACAAAAAATAAAAATCTAATTATGAGACTTTGATTGTTTGATTTGTTGGTTGGGGGTTTGAAGTGTGATTATTTGAGTTGGAGTTTAGCTCACAAAGTAGTAGAGCCATTTAGGAGGGGTGTGGTGAAGGTTGGGGGAGTGAGAGTGTAGCATGGAAGTAGAAAAGAGAGCTAGGAGGGGGGAGACTATAATGGTTTTTAGCTACATGTTTCAAGCCATTTAGCCACATTTTCAAAATGTGGCTAAAAGCACCCACAATCATGACACATGGCGTGTCTATGTGCTTCCCCTAATGTAGCATAGGCATTGCCCTCAACTGTATACTAGCATCCGCCTTATGTCATAAGTGTTTTGTATAATTTAGATCAATACTTCATTGATTTCACTCCAACTATCCGAAAAAAATAAAAGAATAAATACATTAAAAAATAATTTATAAATCTCCATAATAATATTTTTTTTTATTTCAATCTACATAATAATATAAAGTTATATAGGTGTACAAGATTTTCCAAATAAAATCCTTTTGAAAAACAAAAATAAATAAATTCAATAAATTAAATCCAAACAAGTAATACAATTTATTGTACTAAGGGTAGTATTGGTTAATAAATACTTTCTTAATATGACAAATGGATAGATATTTGGAAAAAATAAAATTTAAAGAATGGACAAATGGCATGAAATAGAAGTAGTAAGAACCTATATGAAAAAAATTATATTATTTATATTCACAAATATATGGGACAATGTGCCGACATCCCATTCACCATTGAATGGGATATGGACCTTATTTAAGTAAGGTCATTATCTCATCCAATAATAAATGAAATATGAGTTGACACAGTGTTCCATGAATTGTGAGTACAAATAATATTTTTCATATGAAAATGTTCTTATTTTTTAAAATAAATTTAAGTTAATTTTAAAAATAAAAAGAGAAAAACAACATGTTTGAGAAACATATCCTCAAAACAATTTTAAATTATTTAAAAACAAAAATCCTATTTGACATATGATTACTTTTAAAATTCACCTTCGCTCCATACTTAAGATCAACAAATTCCACAAACTCAACTTCGCCTAGTACCCACAATCACTAAATCCCAAACCAAACCATGAAACTAAATAATAAATAACCCGAGCCCATCCATAAGTTGTATGGACACAATATTAAGAATTAATCCTCAAATACACTTATAAATAAGTTAGTAAGATGTATTCACTATGTATAAATATTGTATGTGGTTAATAAGTCACATTTTAATTATGTAGGTTGATGTTATTGAGGACATATATTTATATGAAATTAACAAAACTATAGCAAATTTAATGTTCGTGATTTATTTTAGATTTTTGTGGCTTTTTAATTGAGCAGAAAATAAAATAAGAACAATAATTAATAATCGAGCGACCTAATCACTCAAATCAAACCAACCTAATATTAGTTATTTGATTTAGTCACAAAAAATCTTTGAACCCGAATCAAAACAAACCAATCAATATTGATTGGTTTGGATTCATTTTCTCCCTAAACCCAAATCAACTTGACCCGATACAACCCTATGCAATATGCCATGTATGAGTTTATTATTGACAATATATAAGTGTAAAAAATTAATAGATATGAGATATTCTTTAATAGAGAAAATAAGGATACATAAGTATAATTCTTTTTTTTTTTTCCAAGAATATCCACGCACCTCGTAGATATGGGACTAGTTTCCCAAGGTACGAGTATGCGCCTCTTCTTTCCATTAGTGTCTTTTCATATATATGAATATAAGGATCGAACCCAAAAGTCTCATAATTCTTTTAATTGGGATATTTTTAATATTTTTTAATGAAAATTTACGAATAATTATTAAGAATATTGGAGTTAATTTTATTTTATAAATATTTATGAATATAAAAACTTGTTAAAATAAATGGAAAATCTATAAGAAAATTATAACTTTGAGAATATAATTGCATAACAACTTGATTAAAAGTAACATTAATTTTATATTTAAAAAGTAAAATCATTGTAAGCAAAAAAAAATGATAAAAACAATTGCGCTGTAATCCCATATAGCACTAAAACTTTGAAACTCATATGAATTAAGGAACGCTACATTTAAAAGCATTAATATTTAACATATCTAACACATTGTATAATGTGAAATAGAAAATTTAAGTGAAGAGCAAATTACTTTAATTTACTTATTTTGAAGAAAACCTCCCCATACACTACATTTTTTTGTTGTCTTGTTGAGATTTTCATTTTTTTATTTAAAATTAGTAGTTAAAACCTATTTTTGAAATTTACTCTAGAAATAATAAGAAGTAATTATAATAGTAAAATTTAATCAAACTCGTATATTGAAAAAAATAAAGCATTTCAATGAGCTCAACATTAAAAGTAAAAACAATGGCACTACAATAATAAGTCTTGAATTGTATTGGGCATAGATAAATAGATTAGAGTGTTTTGGTTTTTTTAATTTTTTAAACTAAGTCAAAAAATCATTATAGTTATTACCCATAATTCACATAGCCCCTAGCTTTAATTTGACCGCCCCCTAAGTTTAAAAGATAGCTATCTATAAAGTAAGACATAGATATAGATACTTTTGTAAACTCTTTACTCATTTTGAACATTTTTTATTTTAAAATTTGTGAAATCAATACTTGTCCATGAATAGTATAGCTACAATAGGCTTTGGAACTCTTCTTTTATAGTATATATAGATAGAGTATATGTTGTATTCATATAAGAATATCTCTGAATCATAATATGACCACCGCATATCCTTTCATGAGGTTTAGAGATGGATCTAAAGGGGCGCCGGCAGGCCTTGACCCTTGTTATTTTTTTAAAAAATTATATTATATATAATTAAAATTTATATAATGAAAAAAAATACATTTTAGTGTATATATAAAAATAGAAGGAGATTGTTAATTTTTTATTTTTAGATACACTCAAATTAAATTTTATTAACTCCTTTTAAATTTACAAAATAGCTTAGACAGTATTAAAAAATTGTAATAAAACTGGTTTGATATAATTATTTTGAAAAAAATATTCTACTTATTATTCATTCATTGGTAGTGGAACAAAAAATATTAGATGAAAATAAACAAAAAGAATGTGAACTGTAATAAAAAAAATTAGAACTATCAAATAATTATTATGAATGGTACTCATTCAAGATATATATAATATTTATAGTTAAAATAATATATTATTTTCGACTCTTCCATAAAACTTTTTCTTGATCCATCCCTAATAACCTTCTTTGTAACCTTTGTCTCTATTCCCCTAAAGCAAACAAGTAACACCATTCCCATTCCCATAAAACTTCTGCCCAACTAGCTAACAGAAAAAGGGGAAGTTTCAAAGTTTTTTAGTCAGCATTAGGATAACAGTTAGTTAGTTAGTCATTAAGTAGTTAGTTAGTTAGTTATTTATTAATCATTCTCACATACACTCCTTAATTCTCTCGAGTAAGCTGTGCTATATATGTCTGTTTCTTCTCTTCAGTAACAACAATTTAGTTTCATTGCTTTCTTGATTCTGTTGATAGCATGGTATCGGTTGTTTAGTCACAAAGCTTCCGCAAGAATTTTTCTCTATATACTCAAAATATCAAAATTCATATGTATAGAATTCCCTTTCAAATTTCTTAAGGGATTTATATGTGTATAGTCATGTGCTCCTTCCATTTCATAATATAAATCATTTTAATTTTTTTATTTCAAATTAATTATTATTTTCACATTTTAATGAAGCATTAATTATTTTATGCTCAATTTATTCCATAAAAATAATGTGATATTATAGAGAGAATAAGTTGAAGTGAGTTATGATTAGTTAATGAAAAAATGATACATAATAGGTACGAAAAGAATATTTTATCTTTTACTTTTATTTTTCAGAAGATTAATAAAATTATGTTATTATCATAATTTCTATCTATCTTCAAAATTTAGGGAGTCTTAGGGCTGTTTAAAAAGTGTTTTGCAGAACAATTTTTAATTTTTAAAATCAAAAAATGAAAAAAAACTTGTTCAGTTGATTATTTCTTTGATATTGATTTTAAATACAAGAAAAAAGCAAATTTTGTGTTTTAAAAGTAAAAATTAGAAAATAATTGAAAGATGCTTTTGGAATTATATTATTGAAAACAAGAAAAAAATACAGTACAGTGACATATTTATAATTAGTTAATTTTATTAATTGTTAGCCAGCTGGATTCTGACATAAATCTAATCCTTAAATTTTCAATGTCTCTCTCATGAGTCTCACCCTCTCGTTCTACATGCCTATCGGTGACGTACGCTTGAGGATTGTTTTGCTAATAAGAATAATCTTATTTATTTGTATAATTTTATACTATTATTAAAATTTATTTCCTGTTTTTTTAATTTTTTTATAGATAAAACAAAATGGAGAGAGTATTTAGATAGAATTAATTATTTATTTTTTATTATCTATTTTTTCTTTTTGATCTGTATTATAATTATCTATGGCTTTTTTACCCCAAAAAAAAAAAAAGATTATTAACGGATCTCTATCTATTCTGATATTATTTATTAATATACACACTTTTTGAATTGTAGCAATAAGACTTATAAATTAATAAAATACATCCCATAAAATATTTAACTGTCAAATAATTTAATTGATGATATGTTAAAATGTGCAACATATTAATAATATGGCGGATTCTCACACGCAGTTGAAGGTCAATGCCTATGAGGCAGTTGACATTTAACCACATTTCAAAAATGTGGCTAAACAAAAAAATTTATAGAGTGGCTAAACATTTGTGGCTGAACGACAACACAAACAGTCTCTCTGCCCGCTCCCCAACCTCCACCACTGCTCCTCCCCAGTCCTCCCCTCACTTCCAATGAAAAATGATCACTCATGGAAGCTACTCACGGAGGTCTTCTCCATGCCACCCTTGCCATTCCCAAAGGACCAATCAATGGTCACAGAGACATTGGGAACAACAACACCATGAGAAACAGCAAGATCCCTCATGTGTTCCTCATCAAGGGAAGCTAGCCTTGAACCCGAAGCCCCTTTATAGAGTCCCTCATAGAAACTGGGTTTTCCATGGTCGAGCAGGAGGAAAGTGAAAATGAAATGATTGGAATTCGAGTGATTGTGAAGATGAACAACAAATCAATAATAGCATTTGTTTATTTGAACAAGAACAATTTTACTACGAGGCGCGGCTACAACCTCTCCGTTCAGATTTGAACCACGCCGTCGTGACCTCTCCCCTTTCGGGATCTGAACCATCGCTGTGAACCAAAGACCGCCACCTCAAGATCGATCGATTTCTTCATCTCCTTCTCCGTGCCGTTGTTCTTCCCACAATGGCGAAGACCAGCCGCTGTAACCCCCTTTCACGCCGTGCCGTTGCTGATACCCTCACCTCCCGACCACTATGCGAACCACCGCCGGCCACCCAGCCATGGCACCGCGCCCTCCTTCCTCTGTCCTAGCACTGTGCCGCACCACCTCTTCCTCCACCGCGAGGCATCTCTCTCCCTCTTACGTCCACAGTGGCCTCCTTTCTCTCTCTCTTTCTCACCCCTTGCATGCTTGCTCTTTCTGCAATAAGGAACCCCTAGGGATATTATCAGATTTGTGTTTGATTTTGAGGTTGGGAGGTTTTTAATTTGTCTTTGATTTTCATTGGGGATATGGATTGCAAGATAAAGAAGAACAATGGTATGCTTTTGGTTTTGGTTTGCAAGATGAGGGACCAGGTGGGGGGTGGTGATAGTGGTGGTGGTGGTGGGAGGATGCAGGAGGAGATGATATTTGCCAACACATTCAATTTCAGTTAGCCACATTTATGAAATGTGGTCAAACGTCAACTGCAGGGCAGGCATTGACCCACAACTGTAGGGTAGTAGTCACCTAATAATATACGTTGGCCTGTGCGGCAGGCATAATTCGCCAACCACTAACTGTGTTGCAGATAAAAAAACGCTTGGCAGCTCAGCTATCACACACACTCACTCGCGTGGCCATCGTGCACATCCAGTCCCGAGGCCAAATCTTTGGTGAAACTTGAAAGTGATACAAAGATTGGGCTTTGTACTGCCAATTCCAATTTAGAATGGACCCTTTCCCATCTTACGATTGCTGTGCATTAATGGAGGGAGAAAACGCGGGCGCACATTCCCATCAAGCTCAGTTTAGTCGCCATCTATAATCTATAATATATCTATAATATCAATATTTTAAATTCTTATAAAAAATTTTTTGTGTTATTTATAGAATAATTTAAAACCTATAATTTTTATTTAGTATATGACTTATCAATCTACATTTATAACACTTGATATATATCAATTATAATTAATTATTAATTATGATATGTCAATTATAAATCATAATTTCACTCCACTTTATAAACCAATTTCAAAACTTCTTATTAGATGTTGCAATATCACTTTGTAAATTTTTTTTATTGGTTGACTTTGTAGATTTTTATTCTATATTTTAAATTTATGAAACAGTATTTTTTTTCATTCTAATATATTTTAAATTGTTTTTTATGATTATATTATTTGACTTATTTATCAAAAAATTATTTGACTTAATATATAGCCATGGTTTTTTTCAAATGTATTATAGTTCTATACGGAACACATAATTTATATATTATCAATGAATGCATAGTTTGAAATTAATTTATCTAATAATTTTTAATCAATATGTAATTATCAATTTGTAATTAAAGTAATCTATCACAATGATGTCAATCATAAATAATAGATGGATATTTTAAAATTATATATTTTATCTGAAAACATGCCTATCAACATAAATAAATTAAAATCTTCTGGAATTAATTCAATACTGATTTAAATAATTCAATCTACCTTTTCGAATATATTTTTACTTTTAAAAATCTATAATCTATTTGTTTATAATACTAATATTTTAGACTCCTATTAGGAAAACTTTTACAGATGTTGCTTCTGGAGCAATTTAAGAGCTATAATTTTTTATTTGAAATTTAAATCCTCAATCTATGTTTAGGACCCACATCTTTATTTTTTGAATTATCTATATTTGAAATTCTTTTAATAAATCCATGAATATGCACATGGATTCAAATCCTCGTAAGGAATGAGGACTTGTGATGGTGATGAGGATAGGGGATAGGAGGCAAAATTCTGAACAGGGAGACGAGAACATGGGACATGTCTTTTTTATGGATATCCATTGTCATCCCTAAAAACAGCTCATAATATAATAAAATTATCCACTTATTCTCTTTTATTATTCAACAATTTCAACTTTCGAAATGCGTAAAATTTTCATAAAATGGGCTATTTATTGTTATAGGTCACCTATTATGATTTTTTTAACATTATAAAAATGATATTAAAAATAAGGTATAAAATAGAATGATATATTTATATTTTATTAATTTATTTATTATTAACTTGTTTGCAAAATAAATTTATATACTTAATTTTCTATAAGATAAATTTAAATAAATTATTTATTTTTTATAATGGTCAACAAACTATTTTTATTATCATCCCGTGCATCACACAGGGCAAATAACTAGTTTTCTTTATATATATGTTTCTTCTTTGTGAAATCAAATCAATGATTAATATTTGTTAGATTTTCAGAGCATTTATTAATTCAGATTTTAAAAAACACTACTATATGGCTATTTGTATTTTTAATAGCTGAAATAAATTTCGTCTATAGTTTAATTCTTCAATTTAATTACTATAAACTTAATTTTAAATTTGTAAATCTTATATCAATTTAATTGTTTTATATATCCTTAATTCAATATTTTTTATAAAAGACTATACTGATGCAAAATAACTATTTGAAAAATGAAATTGTAAGCAAAATGGTTTTAAACATAAGTTCATTTTTTTTTGGAAAAGATATTGGCATCGCATTCATTTTATCACTAAATAAAGCAAAACAAGGACAACTAACTCATGATATTAATCATTTCAAAGCAAAAAGTAAAGTATAAAGATGCATATATATATATATATGTGTGTGAAGAAAAGGAGAAAGATAAAACGAAAATATGAGCACACGGGCTGGCAATACGTTACGGTGTTGAACATATTACTTAAACGGCTCTCATGGTATCATTTTTTTTTTATTATTATTAACAATGGAGCTAACAAAGCCCAAAAGAACTAAACATCAAAGACCCACGGCCAGCAGTGACCTGAAAAATCATTAAAAATATCTAATGGTACTATGGGTTTTGACACTGCAACGGTGACGTCCAGAGCACTTATTACGTTGCATGGTTAGCTGTTTAATAAACTGATGACACATCTTGAAATTCATTTAGCAGTGAAACATATCATGTTTATATTTCATTTTATGATCGGCTGTTTTGCTTTATTTCAAAAAAATATGTATATTGATAAATAATATCTGAATGAATGGAGATCCGTTAATATTTTCTTTTATTTTTATAAAAAAGCCCATTATCTATTGACTTTGCGACACAAGCAATGCGGGTTTTTACTTACAGCCATCGTGTGTCTGTACACTGTATCTTCAATTCAATGCATGCAGTAGAAGCGCGTCACGCGGCAGACTGGCAGGTGCTTACTTTTCTTTTGTTTTCTTCTTTATTATTATTATTTTTTGGTAAAAGGCAAGTCCTTTCTTGTAAATGATATGAAAAATGAAACGCACTACATCTTCCACTGTACTACTATTACTCCAGTCTTAAAAAATTATTTATTTTAAACAATTTTATCTGAAAATAATTATTTATTTTAAAATTTTAAATAATATTAATTTTTTTTGTTAACACCCTTATTAAATATTATTAAAGGAGGAGATAGATATAGTTAAAGAGAAGAAAGAAGTTAGAATATTAAAAAATAATAATTCAGTAACTCATTTTTATTTTTTTATTTTTAATTATTTTCTTAATTTGAATTTGTATTTATAATTGAATAAATATTTAAGGTGGGAGAGAGTACTATCATAGTAGAAGTAATTTCGTTGCTGGTTCTCTTACATAATAATGGATGCATTTGGTTCATGGTGGACAGGAAGGACCAAAAAAGTGAGGTGGTAGCGAGAGAAATGATACCGGAGAGCAATAGAATTGTAATGGATAGTGACGTAAGAGTAGATAGTAATTAATAAAATGATAAAAAGTATGTTATAATTTGATAGAAAATTAAAAAGAGAGAAGGATAATAATAAAATATAGAATGTTTACAAGAATATTTTTAGAAAAAATATTTTAAATTTATATTTCAAAAAAATATCATTAATGTCCCTCTTCTTTGAACTTTAGAAGATATAAATTGGTTTAAAAATTATTTTAAAATGAAATTTTTTTTAAAATTTTTATCTTTATCTCCAACTTCAAACACATTTCTATTCTTAATATCTCCCTTTTTTTTTTTTGTCTCGAAACATTTGCCAAAAGCTATCAGCGTGATATTATAACTTACTTATAATGCAGTAGTGATAATTGTACTGTACGTTTATTTGGCAAGTACTGATAGTTGTACGTTTGGTACCCAATGATACATCACGTCCTTGTCAGATCATTTAACACAACTTTAATGTGAAAGACTACCACTTCAATTTCAAATAAATGATTAAAATGTTGTTTTTAATTATTTCACATAAATTAAGATAAACGTTATTTTTATAAAAAAAAATTAAAATATTAAATATTTACTAATATTTTCTGTTTATTAACTCATTGTAAGTTTGTAACACATTCATTAATTTTTTTCAGATTAATTAATATATACATGGACAGTGTAAACCCAATTTATATCGTTAACTAATTTAAACTTGATGCATAAGTTAATTGGTGAGAAAAATTAAGAGAAATAGATAAACTTGGTATAAACTAATTAATGATGCATTAAAATATAAAAATAATAATTAATTTGAAATTAAAAAATCGATATTTATTTTAAAATGATGGAGAGAATATTGTCTAATCTCTTAAAACGTTTATATTATCTTATTAAAAATAGGAATGTATAATACTATGAGTTTTCAAAATATATTAACTACTTTTATTCTTAATAATTAATAAAACTTATTATTGGGATTTCAAAATATTCCATGCCCATTTTGAAAAATCTCTATTATTAAAAATATAGAGTTATTATAGTACTTATAATACAATTCTAATAATTTTACAATTACTAAAATAAAAAGTGTTTTATAAGTACGTTTTTAAAACACTGTTAGCCTTAGTATTCTTTTTTCATTTATTAACTGGCCTGAGTATTCTAAATAGTTATGACAGATACAAACTTGTGAAGATAACGTAAAAATAGAATTGGATTTTGTCATTGTAAATTATTTTTTATTACCACTTAATCACATGTTAAGATGTACTTAAATAATAGCAGGACAAATTTTCTTGCTAATAATGTACTAAAGCTAAATTTAACTCAATTTAAAACGTTACTAAAATTAGCTTGTGATGAAAGTTGAAAAAGTCAAAACATGACTATGTTATGAGTAGATACGTCGTCAGAAGGGTTCCACGTCCACGGAACTCGTGCGCAACTCAACCTCAACCTCAAGATTGATTCCCACGTAAGGCAGACTCACGCTCATGAATCACGACATCTTCGGGTAATATTTTTATTAATTATTTTACGTATCCAGTCCTCAAGCAATCACCTATTTCGTGTGCATCCCTTGCCAGGAAACCAAAATTTCGTAAATTATCAGCTATTTTTGGTGAGGCCAGTTAATTGCTAGCGAAGCCTAAAGCGTTTAAATAACAAATGATTAGATTAGATTGGAATGGATTAGATGCGGGTAAACACACCAGTAGACTTTTATTTGTATGTCAAAGTCACTAATGTTAAATTGAAAAATGTTATTTGCTCAGCATGAGACATTATGTCAACTCACATATCATTTATCATTAGATGAGATATGAGCTTTAGTTAAATGAGGTTTATGCCCCATCCAATAATGGATAAAATGTAAATCGACTCAGTGTTGTGTTTATTATCCGTATAAATAGTATAACCTTTTTAAATTTGTATTTGTTTGGAAGTAGGTAAGAATAGTATCTGTACGGTTGTAATTGTTAAATGAATCCACAAGAAGATATTTTCAGTAGAGGACTCCAACCCTCCAAATTCCCCGGAAAGGACTTTATGCTGTGCTATATAAACCCTATTGTCTAATGGTTATGCCGCAGCCATTTCATGGGGATTTCTTCTCCTATTCTTTTGTTTCTCTGCGCCCCACACTGATCCTTTGTCTGTTTATTATTGTCTTAAGAGCTTCTGCTTAATTGGAATTGAAAATGACCATCCTCACTGAGCAACCTGCCCTTGGTATGACTATTATGTTTTTATTCTAGCCACCCCTTTTGTTTCCATTTCCGTTTCATAATAACTAGTGCCACATTATTATTGCATGCTTTCAGGGCCACAATTTGAAGAGAAGAATGTACACTCTGAAGAAACAAATGAGCTTGTTTTGGATGGAGGATTTCCATTGCCAAAGGAGGTGTCATGTGATGGATATATGGCCCCAGAAATCAATTCATTTGGCCAATCTTTCAGGTTTCAGTTTCATTTCGTATACTTTGATTTTTTCTTTCTTTAGGATAAAAAGTATTTTTAATAAATGAACCATTATAGTTCACAGCCACAAAAGTGATGTTTATGAAAAACTAAACCCATCGGGGGCCAATGGGAATATTTGGCAGGAATTATGATGCTGAAAGCGAAAGGCAAAAAGGTGTGGAGGAATTCTACCGGTTGCAGCACATCAACCAGAAATATGACTTTGTAAGCAAAGTTTATTCCCCCTCAAACATGTATCTGCTCACTGTCTATGAGATTTCAAAGGATGGATCATTGCTGACCAAAATTTTCATTTGCTAAACTAAATGCTATTGATATAGGTGAAGAAAATGAGGGAGCAATATCAGAAAGTGGACAAAGCGGAAATGGGCATATGGGAATGTTGCGAGCTGCTCAATGAAGTGGTGGATGAGAGTGATCCTGATTTGGATGAACCCCAAATTCAACATCTGTTGCAGTCAGCTGAGGCCATCAGAAAAGACTATCCTAATGAAGATTGGTTGCACTTGACAGCTCTCATCCATGGTACATGCACTTGGAAGGTTTTTTATTTATAATGTTCCTTCTGTATAGGGTAAACGCTCAATTGAAAGTTTCAGTCATAATCATCTATGTTCTCATTGATCTAGTATGCTCAACTCTTCCTGCACGGATATTTTGGGTCCCATTATATTTAGAAACACGGCTTCTTTTGTTTATTGAGAGACACAAAAGATTTTCGACCAACAGGCCAGGGTTAACAAATTATTCTTGGCATCTTTCAGATCTTGGAAAGATTCTCCTTCTTCCTAGCTTTGGTGGGCTTCCTCAATGGGCTGTTGTTGGTAAGAACTGTTCCTGAAAATTTATCAGTATAATTTTTCCTTCGTATTTTCAATTAACTAGGTTTGGTATATAGCTTTTGATTGAACATTTCCACTGAGTGGTTGAATCTATATTTGCAGGAGATACATTTCCTGTTGGCTGTGCCTTTGATGAAGCAAATGTTCACCACAAGGCATTAATTTCTGCAAATAAACCTGTTAATATAATGACAACACTATCTCATCTTTAATAATTGATTGACGCAAATTTCATTCCCGCTGCAGTATTTCAAGGACAATCCGGATTACAAAAATGCCACTTATAGCACTAAAGATGGGATCTACGCTAAAGGATGTGGACTAGACAACTTGATGATGTCATGGGGACATGATGACTATATGTATTTGGTGAGTCTTTATATAGTTCATCATGCAGATGTTTTGAAATCGCTATATTTGTTCTGTCCCATAGCATTTTATTGAAGATCTAATAAATAGTGCACTCAAATCTGCAGGTTGCTAAGGAAAATGGCACCACTTTGCCTTCAGCAGCATTGTTCATTATCAGATATCACTCTTTCTATCGTAAGCATTTTCATCATGTTCAATCCTTCTATGTAAACTTTGTGCTATAGGTTTGGCATTCCATGTCCACATTAATTAATGACTCTGCTACTCATTACCTTGCAGCTTTACACAAGGAAGGTGCGTACACTCAGTTCATGAATGAAGAGGATCATGAGAACTTGAAGTGGCTTCACATATTCAAGTAAGCTCCGGTTCTATTCTAACTTCAATGCATTTGTGAATTTGTACACATCTTGTACTACTGCTTACATCTCTTATAATATAATTTTGTACAGAAAATATGATCTCTACAGCAAAAGCAAAATTTTGGTTGACGTAGAAAAAGTTAAGCCGTACTATCAATCACTCATTGAGAAGGTGAAACTTGTGACTCGGTCTTTTTCATTATTGGGCTTCTGCTGTTGTTTTACAATGTGGAGTTCTTACTTTGTTTTTTGCATGGTTTGCAGTATTTCCCAGCAAAGGTTAGATGGTGAAGCTTCAAAACAAAGGATCGAGGTCAAGGGCCTGGGGGGAATTGATTTTTAATTTATTATTCTTGCGAGCAAGTTAAGATTGTTGAGATCAGACTGTTTCTTTCATTTATACTATGTATGTGTTCATCTGCAAACCACCATAAATAATTGATTTCATATTATCAATAGAAAAATATTTGTTGTATAACTAAATTACATAACAAATGAACGCCACATACTTTATTACTATTGAATGTGATGTATGGTCCCTACCCATCCCACTCATTTATCTTATCCAATGGTGATAAGGTATGTTGTGTGTATTTTTTATGCAATTTAATTGTACATCTAATATCACTCTATTTATAATTCTTCCAAGATTCAAATTATCCTTAACTTGCAAGGTTCTTGTATGATACTCTTGCTTGTAATACACTATACCAATAACTCACATATGTAATTTGCCCGATCAATAATCTAATAATAAATAGGATTTTCATGCGATTTTCACACCCTTTACTTGAGTGGTAAGCAAATTGAAAGATTTGACTAGAACTAGATAACCATATACAATGGTATCCTTTACTTGAGTGACTGGTGTGCATATCGAAAGATTAGATCAAATGATAACTATGAAATGGTCTGTTCATCAAAGTTAAATGAATAATGTTTGGTGTATAACTAAATTGCATAATAAATATATATCACATATTTTACCACCATTGGATGTGATATATGGTACCTACTCATTCCACTCATTCATTAAGTTCAATGGTGATGAGGTGTGTGATGTGCATTTGTTGTACAATTTAGTTATACATCTAACATCACTCAAATTAAATTGCAATAATTAATATTGTTGCAAGTTATAATAACTATGAAACAAATAATTGATGAAATCACTGTGATTGAGCTAGTGATGAGAAGTTTGAGTAGTTTATTATTAGATCTCATTTTCAATATATAAGAAATGAAATGATAACCACGAAATATGGTGTGGTGATAGTTTACCTTAACCATATAGTCGAGGATTTGATCCTCACTAATGGGAATAGAGCATATTTTGTGGTCAGTTGTTTGCCTATATGAGAGAGCTTCGGTGTGAGGGGATTGGTCATTACTACTAGTAGTGGATACCCTGATTTCACTTTAAAAAAATGATAAAAGGAATCATAACAATCATAATGCTGTGCGACTTATTTATTGGTGATATATGTATTTGCATTTCAAAATGAAATAAATAATAATAATAATAATAATAATCTATACTATATATAAAGGAAAATTTTCCCTTTAACTATCTTTTGGTGTCCAAATTTCAAATTTCCCAAAATGCTCATATTATAGAGGTTAAGGGAAATAAAAACAATTGAAGGAAATTATAAAAATGTTAAAAAAAGTAATAAATTTTAAAAAATATATAATAAATAAATACATTTTAATTTTTTCCAAAAAAAAAAAGAATTGGGTGTCCCTACCAATTCACACTAGTAATAATAGTAGTAATTCAATTTTTATATATTAACAATGTAATATGTTTTTATAGTATCATCATCAAGTAATAAGTATGACAGCTGACACTATGTATGATTTGATAACAACATTAAAAAAGGTTTAATTATTCACTTAATTTCTAATTAAATCCCTACAATTTAAGAGTTTGTAAATAGGTCCCTATATTATATAATTTTTTAAATTAGATTCATGCTGTTAACCACCATTACAAAATCATTTATAGCAATGTTATGGTGCACCTAATAAAGTCAATTTTACCATAAACCTTATTGATCTAAACCATTAAATGCATATAGGATGGAAATCTATGGATAAAAATATCATGAACTGTTGATACAATCCCTTAATATAGGCTAATAAAAGGAAAATATTCAAAGAGGTTGCTACGATTTTGGGAATGCATCAAACTGGAAATTTGGGAAAGTATCTGGGGGTTCCTCTCCTTCATGATCGTATTTCTGGTGCCGATTTTAATTATTTTCTTGACAGAATGGAAAATAAACTCAATGGTTGGAAGGCTAATACTTTATCTCTAGCAGGGAGAGTAACTTTGGCGCAATCAGCCTTGGCTATGATACCTTCTTATGTGATGCAAACAACAAAGCTTCCTGTTAATATCTGTGCTAAAATTGATAAAATTTGTCGTGATTTCATCTAGAATGGATCTAACGATAGAAAGAAAGTGCATTTGATTAGCTGGGATAAAATTTGCAGGCCCAAGGATGCTGGTGGATTAGGTTTCCGTTGTTGTCGGGAGATGAACAAGGTATTTCTAATGAAACTTGCATGGAATATTATTCATAATAGAGATTCTCTCTGGGTGCAGATAATGAGAAACAAATATGGGTGTGGTACTGATGTCCTCCCAATTGTTAGAACGAAACCAGTCTCTTCTAATGCTTGGAAAGGCATTACTAATGTGTGGACTTACTTTTCTAATAATCTGATTTGGAGATTGGGTAATGGTCAGCAGGTTGATTTCTGGAATCAACATTGGATTCCTAATATCTATAGGCTGAAGGATTTTGCTTCTATTGAGGTTACAGAAGAGATGTCTCATCAAAAAGTAGCTGATTATGTTTCTCCTCAAGGTCACTGGGATTGGTATAAATTATCTCAGGTTTTACCTCCGGGCTATGTTGATCTTTTTGTTCCTATTAAGCCTCCCTCCAACCTTGATTTGGTTGATTCAGTGGCTTGGTTTCAATCTGTGGATGGTGTTTTTTCTTATAAATCAGCCTATAATACTCTGACTTTGCTAGATTCTACGAGGCCTGTGAAAGTTTTTAAACTTATTTGGCATTTAGAGGTTCCCCAAAAACTAAGAGCTTTCCTTTGGTTAACTGCTAATAAAGCCTTGCTTACGAATGAGAGCAGATTGCGTCGGGGTTTAACTGACTTAACTACTAGTATTCTTTGTGATGATAATAATGAATTAGTGCTCCATATCCTTCGTGACTGTAAAGTAGCAAGGAATATTTGGATCAGCACTGGCATCAGTTCGATCATTGGAAACTTCTTTTCCAGCCCTCTTGTTAACTAGCTGGAGGATAATCTCAGTGATCGAACTCGTTCTCCTCATGAGGTTAATTGGCCTCTATTTTTTGGGACTTGTTGTAGTGAACTCTGGTACCACAGAAATCGTGTTATATTTGATGGGCTTCCTCTGGACGTTCATGCTCTTAAACAAAGAATTTTCTATCTTGCCAGGGAATACGATGTTGCTATTCAAACCTTTGCTAGTATTGGATTTTCTGTTGGTGATATGTCTATTATAAATGTTGGTTGGTTCCCTCCTGAGGAAGGTTAGATAAAGCTGAATTTTGATGGTTCTATCTTAGATCATGGTGTAACTGCTTGTGGGGGGATTCTTTGTGGCGCTAATGGGGAGTTTATTGCTGGATATAGTTGCAACCTTGGTTTATGTTCTATTACTCTTGCTGAATTATGGGGAATATTTCTCGGCCTTCAAATGGTCCTTGAGAAAGGTTTCTCCAAGGTTAGCATAGAGGTTGATTCGATGGCTGCTGTGAAACTTTATTCTGGACAGATTCTGGAGACTCTTACAGCTGCTCTTTTAGTTCGAGGTATCCTCCAGCTCATGGAGAATTTCTCTTCGGTGCGTCTTTCCCATGTCTACAGGGAAGCTAATTCTTGTGCTGACACCTTTGCAAAGCATGGCCACATGTGCTCCTTTGAGGTTACTTGTTTTCAGGCTATTCCTCCGTTTGTTATGGTTGCGTTTATTACTGACTATATGGGGACTAAGTTCCCTTGTTTTCTTTAGTCTGTTTGTTGGTTTGGGCTTGTAAGCCCCGTAGTAAATAAAAAAACAAAAGGAAAATATTATTTCAACACTCACATGAATGTATATACCCATAATGATGTGAGAAGAGTGATGAAGACAGAATAAATTGTGAAAAAAGAGAGTGGTAGGACCTATATATTTTATGAGTAGGGTATTTAAGAAAGTTAATAGGGCATTTAGAAATCCCTGGAATTCAATTCTATCAAGAAATTGAATTGAATACCATAATTTGGAAATAACTTAAATGAAGGAATTGAAATCCCATGAGAATTGAAATCCAACAAGACTAAAGAATTGAAATCAGATCTAAAAGGTGCGATTTGGTGTGGGAATTGAATTCCAACAAATGAAAATACTAAAATAACCTTAGTTGAATATAATATTTTATTTCTAACCTATTAATAAAGGATAAAATAGTAAAAATAATTAAATTAATTTATTTTTAAATTCTTTCCAAACTAAAGAATTGAATTGAATTCTTTAATTTACCAATTTATTCTAAACATAAGAATTCAATTCAATTTTATTTTATTAAAAGTTTTTCAAACGCTTTGTAAGTGTTGAAATAACATTATTGTTGCTAAAAACAAGCAAACCCCATCATCCCACTCCAAATCCCTAACACCACTGATCCCTCAACACCCCCCTTCTTCTCTTTTCCCCGGGCCGGCCTCTAGCCCTTTTCCTGCCTCCGCCATCTGTCTCCGGCCCATCCCTCTTCACTGATTGCCCCCTTCATTCACTCCCATTCACGCACGCTTTCCTTCACCCGCACACTACCCATTATCTACATTTATATCTTACCCCTTCATTCCCACCCAAAACACCACCACAACCACCCACCACCCCACTATGTCACAATTACCAAAATCCCTGCTTTTAATTACCCTTTTGAACGGATAGATAAAATAGAAGGGGTGAAAGACAAAAGGGAAGGGAATGGGAAAGCGTGAAAGTGGAATAGGAAACCGTGATTGCGCCTTTGTCTTTTTGTTCTTTTCTGTTCTCTGTAAATGTGTGTGTCTCTATTTCTCCGTGTTGTCTCCAGATGGAATGTAATGAGAAGATGTTCGCACGGTCAAGCAAAGGAGCGGGTCTTCCTAATCTCAAGCAGTTGTATATGTCATCCTTGAAAAAACGAAAGCACCGTGATGGAGGGAAGGGAAGCAGTGTAACGAGGTCGAAAGAAGCATATGCACAGGCTGCGTGGAAAATGGGAACATAAGACTGAAAGCCATCCTTTTTTCATTATTTACTCATGTTAGGATTTGGCAAGGATAATGATCTCCTAAGGAAATAAATATGCTGAGTTTGTTTATTTTCATAGTTTTTGGTGCTTTCTTGGGTTTGATTATGATTTGGGATGATTTCTTATTGATTCCGCAGAATGGGCATTATTATCTAGCTGTGCTTTTGATGTTTTTGATTGTTTGAGTTGGTAGAGTTGGTGGGTTACGGTGGTTTGGGTGATGGGGGGTGGGAAAGAAGTTCTATGGAGTAGAAGGAGATATAAATAAATAGAGGTGGAATATATTTGGAATATATATATATATATATATTTGTAACTATTGATATGGTTAGGGATTTGATTAAAAAGTTTTATATAATATAAAGATTTATTTATAAATTTTAAAATTATAAGAATTTAATTAAAAATTGATTAAAATTAAATAGACTTACAAAATAATTAAATTATTAAAAAAATTTATTTGATAGTATATCAAATTAAGATTAAATTCTTATAATAATTTGTATTTCTCCTAATCTCATCCCCGAAAAGGAGGCCTATTATACGTATATGACTAAATTAAAGCTCTAACCCAGAAAAAGATTAGGATGAGCATCTTATACGGAAATTTCCGGCCCGCAGGTCATCTCTTTTCTATTTCGGATTTTCATCACATAAAATATAAATATTTTTTAAAAAATTTGAAACTTAGAATGGTTATTAAATATATATTATTTATCTTTCATGTAAGAAGAAATAATTAGTTGGAGACATGATTTGATCTCAACAAATTTCCATACGAAGTATCCTTTTTAAGAGGGGAGAGGGATTAGATGCTACTAATATTTTAGTGCATGTTTCGTGATAGCTGAATTAATTTTGGAAGTTAAAATAATTTTTTGAAGTTATTTAACGAAACTTTTATTATTACATTTTTTAAACTTAAAATATAGATCTAAAAAATTTGTGGGTGTACAAATTAGTAAATTACAGTTTATATTATTATATTAGTATTAATCATCATATATAAAAGTTACAATATAATATTATTAATTCAAAATAAATGTCAATTTTGAATATTTCATAATCTAAAAATGTTTCTAAACCTAAAATAAATAAGGAAATAATAATAAAAGTAGCAAATTACTCATTAAAATAGAAGAAGGTGCTTGCTGATTATATAAATATTGAAATTAAAGGACAAAATTGCAAAATGTTGATTACCGTGTAAGGATGGATGGAATTATAGTTATTAATTACTGTCCTAACTCCGATGCGCTAACCACTTAGAATTGACGCAAAAGGTTTTAAACAAAAAGCTCGGAGACACTTTCTTGTTATCGACTCATATATTATTTATTATTAAATAAGACATGAATTCTATTTAAATGAGATTTATATTTTATCATTGGATAAATGAGTGTAAGTTAACATGGTGTCTTACAGTATGTGAATACAAATTTCACTATTCTTTAAATGATGAATAGTGTTATTTTGATTCATATTTTATGAGACACTTTGTTAACACACTCTTATTAATCTCTGGATTGGATGTAGATTCCACTTAGTTGGGTCCCACACCTCATTCAATCGTGTCAACACACTCTCATCAATCTTTGGATTGGATGTGGATCATACTTAATTGAGATATTGCATCTCATTCAATAGTGGATGTCAGTGCATCGACACAATATCTCATAAAATGTGAATCAACATAATATTTCTCTTCTTTAAACAATGGCAGTTTTTTCAATGAATTGATTGTTGCAACATTTTCAATGTTCACTTTTAATATGGAAAATGGAGGAAGTAAGACAGTATTCCTATAATGATGCATGAACTAACATATCCTAATAGTTATTGATTATGGAGCATATCAAATTGATGAAAATAAAATATTACATTAATGATTATTAATTACTTAAAGATATTATTGGAATAAAAGAAATCTATTTTAGTGAAATGTGAAATTGACAGATATTTTAAAACATGACGTTGACTCAAAGTGATTAGATACTCTAAAAGAAAGTAAATATATTTTATAAAATCCAAACAATAGAACAAATAAAAATCTCATTTCACTCCGATATACTGTATCCATCCAAACACACCCTTAGTAAAATGCATGTCAAATGAGTTGGCCAAAGATTCATAACAAAAGGATGAGTAATGAAAAAGTGATATTATTTTTCTTGAGGGGTGTTTGTTTTAAGGTTTAAAATTAGGTTTCCAAAAATGCGATTCCTGATAATGATATTCTTGAGAATATTATTCTTGGGTATCTTTAAAAAATTATTTGTTTAATATTAAACATTCCTAAGATTATTTGTTAAGATTTTCAGAAATAAATTTAAAATATGTTTGTTTTATAATCTATATTCCCGAAAATATATGTCATAATTTTTAAAATACCTTTAACACAATCATAAAGAGAGAAAAAGTCAAATAATTGATGGATTATTTAGTAATTATGCTTAATAATTGTGATTTCCAAGTCATGAGAAATTTTTTATCTATCCTTTAACTTGGAAATGAGATATCACTAAATTATAAGAAAATATTTTTTCAGGAATAATTAATACTCGAGAAAAATTTTGTAAAATTTATAACAAATATAGGAATACATCATTCCCAACTACCTATTTCTAGGAATATTTAAATATACTCCGAAACAAACCCGTAGAGTCGAGGAGTGCAATCCTATCCACATCAGCCAGGAAGGCCTTTGAGAAAGGGAACCAAATCTTTTGTCCCATTTTTGTGTCTCATTTCTTATACCTTCAATAAAATTTGGACACATGTAAAATAGTAATATCATCCATAATTTTTTATCCTGCTATTATCTTTCAACTACCCATGATTTAAATATATGATAAAACTTAATTGGAGGAACATGTAATGGAACTGGAGATTTGGATCCGAAAGAAAAGAAATTGAAGATCTGGAGACCAGACCCACCTCTTCGAAATGTAATGTCATGTTGGTTCGGAATCAAATCGGAAGGGTTTCAATTCATGCATTGTGTAGCTGCAGCAGCGGTAAACTTAATTAAATGGGAGCAGTAGCAATATTAGAGATCAGGAATGAATATATACATGATAGAGGACGATAACTTATATTAATTGCAGGATGGGAGGCGCTCCAAAAATTAATTAATATTACTACCTTGTGCTTGTGCCTCTCTCTAGTCTCTAGTAGTAGGACTATGGCGGATCGGAACGGAAGCGCTAGCAGTGAGTCAGATCTAGGCTGGTCCTTCCTTCCTGGCTAGAACTAGAATCTGCTTCTTCTCTTCTATGTGACTCCATCCTCATGAAAGCATGCATGCCTAGAATCATCAGAATCAGATAGCGAGCCTTCCCTCAAGCAAAGTTAGTTAACCAATTAACCTTAGCTTGCGATTTGCGAAAGTAGCAACTATCATATATATATATATATATATATAGTGGAAGCTAGCTCTTTCAATAGTACATATGGGGAGGGGAATCTTAATTAGCAGATTAAATGAACTGTCACCGTCACAACCCGATCTTATCTTCACGCATTCATGCGTATTGTACTCTTATCCCCTACCTCCTTGATTTGGGCTTGGGCTTGCCTATCCACTCCCAGCCCTATATCTCCCACTGTTTAGTTGGGCCTTTGTTTTCGCTCATTGTACATCGCCTGACCCAAAAGCAAACAAAAAACAAATAATGTCAAGTGAAAAAGTAACAAACGGCAACGAACACCGAGGAAAGATGAAGACTGGAGGTACACGTGGCAAGCGTAGATGCTGCCCCACCGTAGCCATCGGTTCAGGCCACTAGGCCAGGGTACCTCTTGTTTACTTTGTCCGTCACTGCTCGTTGCGTTTCGTTTCTTTTCTTTTCTTTTCTGCGCCAACTTCCTCTCCTCTCCTTTCTTTGTGTGTATAAAAGCTGCCCTCACCATTTGTTCTTGATCTTCTATTAGTTCTAATTCTTCCTTAATTAATTCTCCTTAATTCCGCGTCAGGTGTTTTTATACCGTACTTCACTTTTGCATTTTGTTGCTTTTGCTGCTGCTGCTTCTTCTTCTTCACAGCATGCATGCGAGCATGATTTCGATATCTCCATTATCCATCGATTCTTCGGATTTCGTCTCACTCGACCGCGAAGAAGAGGGCTGGGTCTCTTGGATGCGACCTCAATTATACATTTATATTCCACTTTGGTTTTCGATAGGGATATCGTGTATATTGATGTAGGAGTCGGAAGCTTCATCAAAACATGTACTTTCAGGTGCGATCGATTTGACTTGCGCCTTATTATTAGATTTAATTAGTTTTTCAAAGTGTTTTTGTTTAACAATCGAATGACACTGCTTTAACGCCATCGACTAATGTCTTATCCTCTTAAAAAATTTATTACCCCAATCACTAAAAATAGTAGTATATAATAATACTCTCATGAGTATTTAAACAATTTACTGCTTTATTTCAAAATTTAACTTTTACGTATTTAATTATTAGTTTATTAATATACCTCATTTAATATGTGTAAACATTCTATGCCCTTTTTGAAAAACTCTGGTTTTTACACTACTCGTAATTTGTTCAGCATTTTATAAAACACTTCTAATAATTTTATAATAAATCTATTTATATCTTATTACATAGATAAATATAATTACTTCTCACACCAACTATTTAAAAGGTGAGCAAAACAAAGGGATATTTAATTTTAATTATATGTGTATCATATAATTATGTATTATTAGGTTGTCACGTAAATATGGCTAGCTCTACCAAGAAGGTGTGGGCCTGAGTGGAAAGAGCTTGAATCTCTTAAACATTAGGTTTTGACTTTTATTTCAAGATTTATGTATGTAAAATAATATTATTAGTATGGGCTTTTGTTTAGATGTCAAGCTGCATTTCATGATGTTAATCTATTACCAGTATGATGATGATGATGAGAGGTGGATGTGCTATGGGAAAAAAAATTTACTACTATACTTATTATTTGGAGTTATGTTATTTAAATATCATACAGATTTACATCTTATCCAATCATTTGTGGATTTTATCTAAATAAAGTTTGCATTCCATTTGAAGATAAATAAGATGTTAGTCGATATAATGTTATATATAAGTTATATACACATCAAATAAAAAAAAATTGGATTACAATATATATATATATTACGTAAACCTAAAACTACACATTTATTTTTGGGACGCATACAAAATGTGTGAAGGCAATGTAAAAATATAACTTGATTTTAATAAGTTGGTATTGTAATTTTTGCCGGCACCAACCAATCACACGCTAAGATAGAGTTAAGTATCATATAAAGAAAAAGATATAGTTAAGTAATTACATGAAAATCAATAAAAAAAAAAAAAAGTAGCCTGAAATTTTCATGCCTGCACCACAATGTTAGTTAAATTTAAAATTTTTTATAACATCCCGGCTCCTAACTTTTATCTACCGAAAAAAAAATTTTATAACATTACTCGAATAAAACATTAAAATTTGTAACAATAAAAGTTGAAAAAGTCAAAACATGAGTCTGTCATGAGTAGATGCCTCGTCAGAACTTAGAACGGTTCCACCGAACTCGTGCTCAATCTCAGTTTCGAGATGTGATCCCCACGTTAGGCTGAGTCATGCTCATCATCTGCTACGATATCTACGCGTTATTAAGATTTCTTTTTATTTATGTAGCCAGCCCTCAAGCATTCACATATTTCGTTTACAACACTCATGACGAAACCAAGATTTTGAAAATTATTTAGCTATTTTTGGCGAGGCCAGTAAAGTGCTTGTCAAATTTAGCGTCTAATTTAACTATAAATGAATAAAATTGAAAACATTATAAGGATTAAGTATTAACAACATAATTAGAAATTCCCAGTCCAAACATTGGCTAAGAGATAATGAGTTTTTAATTTTTAATATCATTTATGTTAATTTAACCCAAATTTTATTTGTCATGTTAATTCTTAATTTTTATGAGAAAAGGCCATATATATATATATAATAGTAAATATGCCAATTGCCACAATAACAGGCCAAGCTGTAATAATTAGTATTTTAATATAAGGAATAATGTATATACAAATTCAGAATTTCACTCTGCTTAGTATTGATTAATGATAATATGTAGTAGTACAATTTAAGATGCGTTTTTTTGTGATTATTTTGATAAATAATCACTTTTCGTATATTTGAATAATTTTGAAAAAATTATTGAAATTTTTAATAAATTAGTTTTTAACATTTTTACTGAAGTTAAAATTGGTAGTTTATGGAAAAATCAGTTTCAATTTTTTCAGTTATATATAAAATTTAACTTTTATAATTATCTTTGTTAAACTATGAAATAAATAAACCCTTATTATCTGCAAAGTCTCACAAGAATTTAGATAATTTGTTGGATTATGAATATAAACGGTTGGATTGGATGTGGGAAACACATTGGCAGTAGGCGCTTAGAAAATACTTCCAACTCTCCACGTCCACGTCAGTGATTTTGGATTTGTTTGGAAGTTGCTAAAAATAGTACGTTATCATTGATTGTTTATTTGTTTAATCCACAAGAAGATTTTTTCAGTTGAGGACACCAAGGTTGCAAATTCCCGGGCAAGGACTTTATTTTGGACTATATAACCCTTTTGTCCGAAGTTGTTGCCACAGCCATTTCTTTGGCATTTCTTCTCCTATTCTTTTGTTTCTCTGCAACCCCTTAATTGATCCTTTTCTGTTATAGTGTGTTACGCTGCGTCTTTGGAATTGAAAATGACAATCCTCATTGAGCAACCTTCCCTTGGTATGTATGATAATATTTTTCTGTGTCCCTTCCATCTGCTGTTTTTTGTTTCAATTTTGGTTCCTGGACTAGCACAAAATTCCCATATCATAACTAGGGGTGTCACATTAATGCATGCTTCTCAGGGTCGCAATTTGAAGAGACGAATGTGCACTCTGAAGAAACCAACGAGCTTGTGTTGGATGGTGGATTTCCATTGCCAAAGGAGGTGTCAAAGGATGGATTTGCCGCCCCAGAAATCAATTCATTTGGCCACTCCTTCAGGTTTCAATTCCATTTCGTTTCCTTTGATTCTAAAGTTTCTTTATGAGTCTTTTAAATTTCATAAATGGACCATATATTTCACAGCCATAAAACTTATGTTCTTGGAAAAATGAAGCTGACGCAGGCCAATGGGAATATTTGGCAGGAATTATGATGCAGAAAGCGAAAGGCAAAAAGGTGTGGAGGAATTCTATAGGCTGCAACACATCAACCAGACATATGATTTCGTAAGTAAAGGTTTTTCCTTTTTTTTTTTTTTTTCCTTCCCCAAACATGTAGATACTCACTGTCTTGGAGATTTCAAAGGAAGGATCAATGCTCACCAAACTTTTCATAATGCTAAACTAAATGATACTGATATAGGTGAAGAAAATGAGGGAGCACTATCAGAAACTGGACAAAGCGGAAATGGGCATATGGGAATGTTGTGAGCTGCTCAATGAAGTGGTGGATGAGAGTGATCCTGATTTGGATGAACCCCAAATTCAACATTTGTTGCAATCAGCTGAGGCCATCAGAAAAGACTATCCCAATGAAGATTGGTTGCATTTGACCGCTCTCATCCATGGTACATGCACTTGGAAGCCTTTTATTTATAATGTTCCCTCTGAATAAGCTCCGCCAAAAAGTCAAATGAAAGTATCAATCATCATCATTTATATCCTCATTTGATCTAGTATTGTCAACCCAGCATGCTAGGATATCTTGGGTCCCATTATAATTGGAAACATATGGCTTCTTTTGTTTGTTTAGAGACATTTAAAAGATTGTGAACCAATTGGGATTAACAGATGTTTCTTGGCTTGTTTCAGATCTTGGAAAGATTCTCCTCCTTCCTAGCTTTGGTGCGCTTCCTCAATGGGCTGTTGTTGGTGAGAACTGTTCCTTAAACCTTATCAGTATAAATTTTTTCTTCATATTGTCAATTAACTAGGTTTGGCATATAACTTTTAATTGAACATTTACACTGAGAGGTTGAATCTATATTTCCAGGAGACACCTTTCCTGTTGGCTGCGCTTTTGATGAAGCAAATGTTCACCACAAGGTAATCAATTTCTGCGAAGGAAACTGTTAATTAATGACATTATTTTCTCATATTTAATAATTAATTGACATATATTTCATTCCTGCTGCAGTATTTCAAGGACAACCCGGATTATGGAAATGCTGCTTATAGCACTCAAGATGGGATCTACACTAAAGAATGTGGACTAGACAACGTGATGATGTCATGGGGACATGATGACTATATGTATTTGGTGAGTCTATATATAGTTCATCACGTGGATGTTTTGAAATCGTTATATTTGTTTTGCTCTATTATATAGCATCTTATTGAAGATCTAACATATGGTGCACTCTAATATGCAGGTTGCTAAGGAAAATGGCACCACTTTGCCTTCAGCAGCATTATTCATTGTCAGATATCACTCTTTCTATCGTAAGCATTTTCATCATGTGCTATCTTTCCTTTCAAACTTGTGCAATAACTAATCATTCTCTGTCCAACAAGTATAATGACTCTCTGCGATCTATAACCTTGCAGCTTTACATAAGGAAGGTGCATACACTCACCTCATGAATGAAGAAGATCGTGAGAACTTGAAGTGGCTCCACGTATTCAAGTAAGTTATTGTTCTAACCTCGGTGTATTTGTTTGTTTGTATTAATCTGTTTCTACTGCTTACATCAATTATAATGTACTTTTGTGCAGCAAATATGATCTCTACAGCAAGAGCAAGGTTTTAGTTGACGTGGAAAAAGTTAAGCCATATTATCAGTCACTCATTGAAAAGGTGAGGAGAAATTCGGATTATCTTTGTGATTTGTTTTGTTTTCTTCTGTTGCAATGTAGGGTAGTGGGGTTCTTACTTTGCTTTTGGCATGGTTTGCAGTATTTCCCAGCAAAGCTTAAATGGTAAAAATCTTCGGCATAAGGGATCGAGGTCAAGGGCCTACGAGAAATTAGTTTATTCATCAATGCTATTCTGTATACATCTATGCAATTTATATGCAATACATGAATGTACTCATTTGGAAAGCATAAATAATTGATTTCATATCATTCATATTTCTTCCAAGGTTCAAGTGTTCCTTAATTTGGCCAGATTGCTCATTGCTATATATGACTCTTATTTGTAATACACTAGACCAATAACTCGTATTGAGATTCGCTCAATCAATCATCTAACACTTAATGAATAATACTGCAAGTTGTAAATAACTAAATACAGATAACAGATAGATGTTTACACGTTTCTCATAAACCAAAAGGGAGTTCCACCAAACGAAACATAACAGTAAGTGAGTAACAATGCTGCACATCTTATTTATCTGCGATATATGTACTTGCATTTCCGAAGGAACCTAAAAATAAATGGGAAATGATAAATGTCCACCCCCAAACATACACCACACATTTACACCTAGTATAAAAGTTGTAAACCAACATGAAAAAAGTTGTAAACCAAGGTGCAAAATGTTGTAAACTAATTTCCAAAAGGTTTTGCATATTGGTTTACAACTTCTTGTAAATTGGTTTACAATATTTTACATGTGGTTTATAACTTTTTGTACACAGATTTACAACATTTTACTAGGTGTAAGTGTGAGGTGTATGTTTGTGTTAGGAAAATACACCACTTCCCCTCCTTGAGAACCACCATAAACAGAGAAATAAAATAGGAATACAATCACAACACAAGAATTTAACGTGGAAAACTCCAAAACCGGAGAAAAACCACGCCCGCTGTCAAAAAGACAGCCAGAGAATATCACTATGTGAAAATTATTACAACACACAGACTTCTCTCTTAAATACCCACACCCCCGTACATCTACACTCTCCAAAGCAAATATTTAAACTACACCTCACAACACTCTAAAACAAGAGTACAGAGGAAGAAAAGTGGATCTGAGCTTAAAGTGTTTTACATTTGACAGAGATCTTGAAATGGAGGATTTAGGCTCATATATATAGCCTTGGCAATCCACTTCCATCCCAACTCTTAGCAATGTGGGACTTCTTTCACCAAACTATTTCAATCAATACTAACAATCTCCACCTTGATTGAAATAAACACAGCTTCAGCTTCCATTGTCAACAGGCAATTCACTTCTGTCATTGTCTATCACAGGCAATCATAGTTCAAAGAACTATCATACTCCACCATAAGAAGTATACTCACTCGGAATGAAACAATTCCAAGAATTTCACCCTGGCACATGTCGAAACCTTGCTGAAAATATTATGGTGCAACTTCCATGTTGGCTTTCCCCGGAAGTTCCTCAGCCATCGACATAACCCCACCACACACCCTGCATCTCAACGCCAACCAATGCCCGTGTGCAACTGTGGATCCGCTTGCAACAACTTATCCTTTTCCATGGCGTGCAGAATGCCATGAGGATACACTTCTTATCTTCTAGAAAATATCATCCTCTCCCTCTAGGAGAGCAATGTTGCAAGTATCAGATTGAGAACCCCTCTCCAACACCGCGCCACTTGGACAATTTTTCTTTACATGCCCAGGTTTTCCGCATTTCCAGCATGTCACACTCCTTCCACGATTCTTTTTATAAGTGTCACTTCTAGCTACGAACAATGAATTTGATGAAGTGCTACCCTCATTCCTCATTCTTCTTTCTAAACAATGACTTTACTAGCAACTTCTTCAAAATTCAGAGTTTCCTTCCCATACATCAAAACAGGTTTGATATGCCCATAGGAAGATAGAAGAGACAATATAAGCCTTAGTGCCTTATCTTCATCATCAATCTTCACTCCAATTGCCTCTAATTCAGAGACAATACCATTGATAGCACTAAGATGGTCGGAGACTTTCACGCTTTCATCCATGCGTAGTTTATGTTGCTCCTTCAACAACCCGATTTGAGATACCCTTTGCCTGATATAACCCTTCGAGTTTCTCCCAAAGTTCCTTGGCTGCTGATATTCCTTGCACATTTGCAAGAACATTCTTAGCCAAACACAGACGAATTGCACTTGCTACTCTCAAATCTAGTTCCTCCCAGTTTTCATTATCCATATCGACATTCTTTCCTTTCAACGCCTTGTGCAAACCTGATTGTATCAACACATCCTTGACTTGTATCTGCCACAAGCCAAAATTGATTCTTCCATCAAATTTCTCTATGTCATACTTCACAAAGACTTGAAAAACTTGACATTGTTGCAGTGTCTTTGAAATAGTGTAAATCAGCGTAAGCCAGTACGCACAGGAGGGTTCCCAGGAAAGAGAGGTGGGTCACAATGGACACGCTTAAATACCAAGTCTTTCCTTAGCCAGAACCTTTCCAAATTGCACTCACAGTATCACACTATCTTCGACACGGTAACCAAGGATGATGCAAGCACGGGGACAAATTCTTTTACGATGTGGAAGATCGGACTAACAACTCCTGAGCATACTAAGAATAAATCCCACCGAACCAAAGCTCCTGATACCAATTGTTAGGAAAATACACCACTTCCCCTCCTTGAGAACCACCCTAAATAGAGAAATAAAATAGGAATACAATCACAACACAAGAATTTAACGTGGAAAACTCCAAAACCAGAGAAAAACTACGCCCATTTGTCAAAAGACAGTAGGAGAATATCACTATGTGAAAATTATTAAAACACACAGACTTCTCTCTTAAATACCCACACCCCAATACACCCACACTCTCCAAAGCAAATATTTAAACTACACCTCACAACACTCTAAAACAATAGTACAGAGGAAGAAAAGTCAGATACAAGCTTAAAGTATTTTATGACTGGTGTATCTTGAAATGGAGGATTTAGGCTCATATATATAGCCTTGGCAATCCACTTCCATCCCAACTCTTAGCAATGTGGGACTTCTTTCCCCAAACTATTTCAATCAATGCATCACTCCTCAAAATAAATTGATAATACTTCCTCTTCTTCCAAATTCTCGAATCCTGAAAGGAAGGGCTAGTATATAACATGTCAAGTTAGTGTGGAGTTTGTTTGTGTGAACAATTTTGGCATACACCTGATATTTCTCTTGTTTGCAACATAGAGAGCGACTTGATACTATGTTATGGGGAATTTTGCAGATATAAAATAAAAAAGGGCTTATTTTTCCCTTTACGTTGGTCATCCATAATCTGTTGCATTCCATTTTGAAACACACAAATTCGGCATTGGGTTCAGTAAGTTTTAATCTCACCAAAAAAGCTTGTCCAACTTTTGAAGCTCCATTCTGACATGAAGAATTAAAGCTTTGACTATGAGCATCTTAAGGTTACCCTATTTCTAAGAGGGTGGGGGAATTATGTGTAAGTTTTAATTTGATCGAAATAACTTGTCCAAATTTTGTTTGAGTGGCGTAAAGTCAATTTTGACTTAAAAAGATCCAAGAAGAATGTCGAAAATTTACTATTGTCAAATAAGGAGGAAACGGTGGAGTGCAAAAGTCAGAAAATGTTGCACCGAATCTAGAAAATTTAAGTGGTAAAAATCAAAGTTTGTTGCGTCATTTTGGTGCAAGGAAGAAATTTGGATAAAGAGAGGAGGAGGTTCTCGCCTATAAATAGAGGTCTTTCCTTCAGTTCAATTATCCCATGTATTTTTAAAAGTTTATTCTATTTTTATTGAAAGAAAGGTGTATTCTTTTAGTATAAAAGAATATGTTATTGTTCTCTCTTAATATTTAGAGAAATGTGTAATTTTATCTTTTAAATAGTAAAAATTTTTCTTAATCTTATCCGTGATTTTTCTCTCATCATTAAAAAGTTTTCTATGTTAAATATTTTTGTTTCAGTTCCTTATTTTAACTCTATTTTAGTTGCATTGTTATATTTCTATGACTCTGGTACCTAATATTTTGAAGCTCTAGTATGATGTGAAGGACTAAAGCTTTTGACTATGAGCATCTTAAGGTTACCCTATTTTTGAGAGGGTAGGGGAATTAGATGCCAACACTCTAGGGCATGTTTGGTAATCGTTTAATTTTGTTAAATAATTCTTTTTTTAGCTCATTCCACAACATTTTTAATTAGAGACTCTATCAAACTGAAAGTTTTTATCCACTACACTTTTATTAGCATTCCATGTTCAAAGAGGGATGCTTAGCGATTTGGAATGGAGAATCTGCTTGACTATGACAACTTACAATCTCTCTCTTTTAAAATCCTGGAGAGAATCAATATAAATTTTAAAAAAATTGTCTGTAAAAAATTACAGTTTCTACAGTTTGACTTACATGAACATGAGAACATTGGTGGGCTAGTTTCGTATTATGGTTTGAAAAATCTGCAGGTTACGTTGTCTGCAAGAAAAGAATAAAATCAGGCTGAATTTTTACTTTGCATTCGTTTCTTATTTTTTGAGTAATTTTTAGTTGTTTACTAATCAAATACAATAGCCAAATTATATCAGAGATATTGATGGAGTAGAATTTGATCAAACATAAAGTACGTTTAAAACTATGTATAATCAATAATTACTACTATACTTAAGCACCAGAAAACGGACAATTTTGCATCACACAAGGAATAAATATAAAAGAAAGTAAAAGTGAGTCTATATATCATCTTACTTTTGAAGAACTTTTAACCCATTTCGTAGCCACATGCAACTTGTATCGATAGAGCCAGTACATATGGCAAACTACTTAGCGTTGAATGACTGATTAGTGGAGATACGGCTGGGCTGGGCCACAAGCATAAACTGATGGGCCGGGCTGATGTTGGGCTTGCTGAGGCAGCTTAAAGACCAGGCAGGACATATAAGTGAATGAGCCCATCAGCCCATGACGTTAGAAAGAAGGCAAGTGTCAACAGAATGTGAAAATGACGACCGAAAAAATACGGAACGTGAAAATAAGAAAATAACAAACAAATAAGAATAGAGGGCACACGTGGCACCCACCTGTTAAGGGTCTTGCCTTCTTCTTATTCTGTGTCAGTCCCTGGTCTGTTGCTTTTCTGCGCCAACTTCCTTTCCTTTCCTTTCCTTCACTTTACTTGCCCCATTCCGTTCCATTCCCTTTATATACCAAAGGCAACTAACAATACTCCCTTTAGCCCTTTCCATTTTCTATCCATTTTCTCCTTCTTCTCCTTCTTCTTACCCGTTAAGTTTTCTTATTCCTGCATCCAATTCACCAGTTCCTCTCCCAAACCTGGATGCTATTCCACAAAACCCATTTCCCAAAATCCCTTCTTTCCCCCCTAAAAACCCTACCCAGTTAGTTTCACTTCACAGTTCACACCTTTTATCCATCTAATCCTATGTATCTGTGGTGATGAGTTCGCCTCCTTTTTTAATGGCTCGCACTCTTCACAAACTCCATACCCTTTTTTTTATACTATACTTTACTTTCTCTTTTCTTTCTTTTCCTTCTTCTTCTTCAGAACCACACCATGATTTCTCCATCATCGATTCTTCGAATTTCGACTCACTCTACGGCGATTACACTCCTCCGGCGCCGCCCCCTCCTCCGCCGCTGCCCCACCCTCCCTCCCTCTCCTGCCAAGACGATCTCAAGGGAGCTGGATCCCTCCGAACATCCTGCGACATCAATTCCACTCTGGTTTTCGATAGGGACGTGTACATAGAAGGAAACGGGACCTTGAACCTGCTTGAAGGTGCGAGCTTGAGTTGCCCAATTTCGGGTTGCGTGATTCTGATCAACGTGAGCAGGGGATTCGGCTTGCAAGGTGGTGCATCCATTACCGCTGGAACGGTCTCTGTGGTGTCTCAAAATGCGAGCTTGCTTACTGGGTCGGTGATAAACGCGACCGGTTTGGCCGGGGACCCTCCGGCTCAGACCAGCGGCACGCCGTCGGGGACTCAGGGCGCCGGCGGAGGCCATGGCGGGAGGGGTGCCAGCTGTGTCTCTGACAACACCAAGCTCCCCGATGATGTGTGGGGTGGGGATGCGTACGCGTGGTCCTCACTTGATAAGCCATGGAGTTATGGGAGCAAAGGTGGGACCACTAGCAAAGATGAGATTTATGGTGGGGAAGGGGGTGGCAGAATCAGCTTTGAGACTTCTGATTCCATTGAAGTCTCTGGGGATCTTCTGGCTAATGGTGGTGATGGTGGGATCAAGGGTGGAGGAGGTTCTGGTGGCAGCATTTATATTAAAGCTCGTAGAATGTAATATGTCCTTTTCTCTGTTCTCTTCCTTTTATTCAATAGTCCACTTTTTGAATTGAGTATTTTCATGAATTTATTTTCCACCAATGATACTGTAATGTTCCTATTCGGGTTTATTATAGTTAGTGAGTGTATATTTTTGCATCACTGGTTAGGACTTAGGACATCACCTCTTGATATGCTGTTGTTATCGCTTACTTGCTTTTGCTGAAATGGTTGTGGTTCTCTTGATTCTGCTGGTGTAATGTAATTGTTTTGAGTTCTTGGGATTGGTCGTGTTAAGGTGCTTTATTGTGTTTGATATCTGCAAGCATGAGTAGTTGATCACATTTGAAAATTTTTCAATGAAATAGTCTTTAATATGCAAACATTAAGCGAACATTGTCATTCCCTTTCATGAGCTTCAACTGTTCTCTATTTGCCTGTCTAATTTTAGATTGCTTGGGCTAATAAAATAGTTTGCAACTAATTGCGTCCTCTGCAAAGTGCAGGACTGGAACTGGCACGCTCAGTGCTACAGGAGGTGGCGGGTTTGCTGGTGGTGGAGGTGGAAGAATCTCAGTCAATGTCTTCAGCAGACATGACAATACGAAATTCTTCATTCATGGTGTGACACCGTGACTATTGTTTTAAAGATTCAACTCTTGACCTCTATCTCATGTTGATTATAGTTTTTGAGAACATTTTTTCTTCAAATAAGTGACAATTATTTAAGAAAAATAATTACAATTGTGTTATACTTATAAAAGGCTTGTGCTGTTGTTTTAAGGAGGAGAGAGTCTTGGATGTTCTGGCAATGCTGGTGCTGCTGGGACATATTATGATGCTGTTCCTCGGAGTCTTACAATTTGCAATTATAACTTGTCTACGCAAACTGATACACTTCTGTTAGAGTTTCCTAAGGTGCCTCTTTGGACAAATGTTTATATCCAGAATAAGGCCAAGGCTTTGTTTCCTCTATATTGGAGCCGTGTTCAGGTGATTGGAATGCTGAGCCTATTACCATCAAAATGACATATTGTATTAATTAAGTAGGGAGAAAAAGGAGGAGTTTGTTGAAGAGAAGAGAAAAGTGGGAAGATTAATGTAAGAAAGACAAAAGAAAACCCATTACAAGCATTCAAAAGAGGATGGCCAATAGCAGTTACTATTGGAACTTCAGATAAAATCTAACTAACATGATTTGATGGGCTACATGTTGCCCTGTTTGATTGGCCAATTGTTATTATAACTTTTCTGTTTGGGGAAAATATTTTGAGATAGTTACTAGGAATTGGATGACAATAGACAAGGCAAATTTGATATGATTAGTTACTATTGTCTATTAGGACTTCTTAAAAGTTTTTGTCTCTTGATTTGGAGGGCTATATACTGTGGTTTTTTTAATGTCATCTTTTATATCATCACAACTGAGATTAGAAGGATTGCTGAAATACTATGTATTTTCATGAACTTACAGGTTAGTGGGCTAATTCGTTTGACTTATGGTGCTGTTTTTAGCTTTGGGCTTGCTCATTATAGTTCATCAGAGGTTGAGCTAATGGCAGAGGAGCTTCTAATGAGTGACTCTGAGATCAAGGCAAGTAGAACTGGATGGCTCTTTTTTTGTCTTTTTCGGTTGGGGTAGTACTTTTTTACTGGGATATTGGGTGCTCATTTTATGCCATTTTTATAAGACTTTATTCTTTCTTTTTTTGTGGATAAGAAATACCTTTTTTGTAGTTTGTTTCGATAAACTTCTCAAAAAAGTAGATTCAGAATGTAATCCGTTTTTTAGCTTTGTCTTCAGCCTTTTGTTGTAAAAGTACTTTCTATTCAAATTTCAAAAGCACATACTGTTACTTTCATGTGCTGCTTTTATGTTTGACTGGCTGGATGTAAACCTCGAACTGTAGATATTTGATGTACGAAATACTTCTAGCCTTTATCCAAAATTTATCAGAAACCATATCCTACAGACCAAAACAATGTTGAAGTTTGAGGGAGGCAGTAGTTCTTATTGGTGTACGGCTTTGGATTATTTTGGCTTAGTATTTATATAGGATGTTTATTTTAAAAAAAATTAAAAGTTAATGTCCTTCTTTTTATTTTCTCCTGTCCTTCTTTATTTTTCATTCAGCTATGAGCATTGCTATTTGTTACAAAAGTTTTTTGTCAAATACTGTACGAATTACAGGTGTAAAAAAATTAGGCTGTTGATCACTACCCACATTTACTGTTTAACATCAATCTGAGATGAATAATAAACCAAAACAAGCCATTCACACATATTCGTCAAACAGCTTTCGTACTAATATGTATTTTCCTTTAGGTATATGGGGCTCTTCGTATGTCTGTCAAGATTCACCTGATGTTAAATTCCAAGATGCTTATAGATGGTAATGGAGATTCATTTATTTCAACATCAGTATTTGAAGCAAGCAACTTAGTAGTTCTCAAGGTAGTTATCCTCTGTATTCTTTGCATTGACATCAGAACCTTCATCTGTAATGTATTGCTCAATCAATGACACACTTCCCTATGTGGTGGTCATCAGGATTCATCTGTTATTCATTCTAATGCAAATTTGGGAATTCATGGACAAGGATTTTTTAACTTGTCTGGAGCTGGAAATTTGATTGAAGCTCAACATCTGATTTTGTCATTGTTTTATAATATCAATGTAAGTCAAAGAATCACATTCAGTTCTTATGCTTCACTGTTTCTTTTAATATATTTAAATGAGTATGAACGAGTGTTCAACTTTAGCTATGTTGACATAATGTTTAGGCTCACCTGTTATGTATCATGGGACAGTTATAGGTGTTCACTTTGATGGAAGTTCTTGTAGGAAAGCTTATGCAACCAATGTTAGATAGTTGTCAAGAGTGTGCTCTTGAGCGTAGGAGCGTACGCTCTTATGAACCCAGGAGAAGCTGCTGTTCCCGTTCCTGCTGCTGGTGCACTTTGGCCAGAGCGGTGTCGGAGCGCCATGTTGGTTCGCAGGAGCGGTAGGATCGGGCACTCCACGTGATCCCCCTCTTTAGTCACTTGAGTCTCAACTTCTCACTCTCACTCTCTCCTTCACACACAAGCTCCCTGTCTATGCGCTGTCGCCGATTCTGCCTCCGCCCGAGCCTCTGCTGGCCGTTGTGCAACCTCTGGCCTGCCGGTCTCCACCATTCGCATCTGCCTCGCAAATCTGCCCGTGTTTGCTCTTTGCTGTCTTTGCTTCTTTCATTTTTAGTTTTTGGGGGTCCGATAGTTAGATCTGGTTTTATTTCTCTCTCTCTAGGTTTAGCATGTGTTGGATTGGTGAGTGGATCTTTGACACGTGTGTGGGTTATTTTTGAGTGTGGAGTGTGGTTCACCTTTTTTAGTCATTTGCTGGTGGGTTATTTTTTTTAGTCATGGACTTGGTTTAGGTTGTGTGGGTTTTTTCAGGTTTTTATTTTTATTCTTGGGTGTGGGCCGTGTGGTCTCATGTTATTGTTTCTTTCTTTTTTTTTGGTACTGTATTGTTTGTGTTTCATTAAGATTAAAATCTTCCTCTAACCTAAAAAAAAGAAAAACTAAAAACTTCTACATATTTTTTCTTTTTTTTTATTAGGTATTATTTGAGAAAACAAATATGTCAGGGGGAGGAGCTAATGAATGAATTACTATGTTAATTGTGAATTTATGTATTTAATTGAAGTATTATTATGTTAATTGTGACTAAGTTTGCATATTTGTTTGTCATACACACACACACACACACACACACACACACACTTGTATGAATATATTTTATCTATCCTGGTAGGAACTTACGTTTCGTGCTATGTTTCTATACTCTTCGTTCTTGTATCCCTCTTCCGTTCCTACGTAGGAGCTCACTCTTGACAACCTTGGTTAGAAGTTTCATTTTGTTGGTATTAGTATTACGGATTTAGGTTGGAAGCTGAAGAATCAGGAAATTTTAAGCAATGGGTGAGGGTTTAATATTTATCAGAAAGGGTAAAAACTTGGTGAATTGAAGGTTTGTGGTGGGGATATTTTATATTCAAATTTGGTATTACAAATTTAGGTTGGCAGCTGAAGAATTATGAATTTTAAAGCAATTCATGAAAGTTGGGATTCAATGATATTTGAAAAAAGCCTACTGATTTTGCAGGGCGAAGGTTTAAATTGGGGTATTTTTTTATTCAAATGGATGGCTGATAATTGATAAAAACCAAGCTGTGACTATGCTGCAAAGAATGGAATGGAAAGTTGATTTAGTTTTGAATTTAATTCGAACTTGGAGCAAGCATGAAGGACTTAACAAAACTTCTATATCGACATAGAGTAGATTAAAATTTTAGACAAACATTCTGTATGAGGCGCTTCTTTTCTGATATCCGAATTCTAGTCTAACATACAATGCTTACATTAACTTACATATATATATATATATATTATAATTTTTCTCTGCCATTCATGTTGAGATTTTTCAATGGTTTTAAGCTGTTCAAAGAAGCCACTGAATTTCTGCTATTTTGGTTCGTTATGTACCATGTTAAGAGCAAGAAGTTTGACTTCAATAAATATGTAGACTGAGACCAATTACATAGGCACATTGTCACTTGCAAGAATTGACATAGATAACTTTCATGTTGTCTTCTTATTCCATGTATATTTACTGTTTTTCTGTTTTGGTAATAATAACTATCACCTTTGAAATGTGAAGGTTGAGCCTGGATCTGTTCTGAGAGGTCCTTTGGAGGATGTTGGTGGTGATATGTAAGTCTAGGACATGCATAGTAAGAAAGCTTTAGTATGCATTTTATTACTTGGTTTAATATATTCTTTTCCTTTTCCATTTTTTTTAAATGATAGGGCCCCACAACTCTACTGTGAACATGAAAATTGCCCCGTGGAGATGCTTCATCCACCTGAAGATTGTAACGTGAATTCTTCGTTAGCTTTCACTCTTCAGGTTTTTCATTAGTTCAATCAAAATTGAAATCACTATATTGGTCAGATCACCTCTATATCAAGAATAATAACTGTCTAGGGTTGCTGCTGTAGATATGCCGGGTTGAAGTTGTTAATGTGGAAGGCACCATAACTGGCTCTGTTGTGCACTTTCACTTGGTTCAAAATGTACATGTCCAACATTCTGGAGTAATCAGTGTATCTGGGCTGGGTATTCTCATTGACTCTAAATACTATTCCATGGCAGAATTTCATGCATCAGTTGATGGTTTTCAATGCTTTATTGTTGCTCTATTAAATTGTAATTTGGAACATTTGCAGGCTGTACTGGTGGATTGGGTAGAGGAAGGTATTTTGAAAATGGTATTGGTGGTGGAGGTGGGCATGGAGGATATGGTGGGGATGGATATTACAATGGTAATTTTGTTGAGGGTGGTAGCACTTATGGGGATGCTGATTTGCCATGCGAACTTGGTAGTGGCAGTGGAAATAATAGCCTAGCTGGTGCAACTGCTGGTGGTGGCATTATAGGTAAAATCTGAATTAAATTTTTGTCGTGACCTAACAAGATGCAGTTACTCAACATTCTTAGGCAAAAAAGTGGTTTTATACAATTATCATCTTGACTTTGACAGTGATGGGTTCATTGGAGCATTCATTGTCAAGTTTGATCCTGAGTGGTTCACTTAGAGCAGATGGAGAAAGCTTTGGAGAAGACACAGGACAAGATGGTAGAATTACTTCAAGCATTGGTCCTGGTGGTGGCTCTGGTGGAACTGTTCTTCTGTTTATTCAGACATTGGCACTTGGTGACTCTTCTATAATCTCAACTGCTGGTGGACAAGGTAGTCCTGGTGGCGGCGGCGGCGGTGGTGGTGGAAGAATTCACTTTCATTGGTCCAATATTCTAGTTGGGGATGAATATATCCCTTTAGCAAGTGTTAATGGAAGCATTATTACCAGGTTGGTGCTGCATTTGTTTTTATGTATCTGTATCTGAAGAATTGTTTTGATTGGGGGTCATGAATTATTTGCTAGCTGTGAGTTAGAAGCAGTTTCATGACTTAATATTGGGCATGGCATTGCTGGGTTGGGTATACATTATGAATTATATGATTTAGTTTCACATGTTTCTTATGGCTTATGGCTTCTTGGCTAAAGTTATTGCTCTCTACCACAAAAGACCAACTAATGTTACTCTTTTGTGTGTATACATATATTATGGTGGTAAGCTGGGTGTTATGATGAATTTATCTATACTTCATTAGGTTACACATTAGGAGAAACTGGGAAATAAGATAGACCCCTTACTCATTTGTTTCCCTTTATAACCAGGATTTTCAGCAGCAGAATGATATTTTTTTTTGCTTTCGTCTTTTTGGGGGAGGGGACATGGAAATTTGTAATCATGTGATTATGCTGTTGCTTCGAATTGCTTCTGAAACTGACTTGCAGAGTTCATTATTGTGATTTTGTAACCTAAAAGGTCATCCTTTCACTTACTCCAGCATTTTGTGCTGGAACGTTCTCTGCTTATAACTGACAAATATCACCCAACTAACCCTGCCCATAGGATTCGACTCTTTAATTTTTGTGGCGCTGATTTTACCTAATTTGAAATGTGTGTGCATATGTGTACATAAATTATCATCTATCAAGATCATTTTGGTTTAGTTTTTATTTCTGATTTCAGAGGAGGATTTGGTGGAGGTCAGGGTCTTATTGGAAAAAATGGATCTATAAGTGGAAAAGCTTGTCCCAGAGGGCTTTATGGTATCTTCTGTGAGGTATACGAGCAATCCTCCTCCACCATCTTCATTCAATATTTGTGTAATTGGAATGGGATTTTGAAAAACTTAGGGCCTGTTTGCTTTGCTGGGAACAGTTTTCAGTTTTTAGTTTTCACTTTTCAGTTTTTGTGAAGGAAAAACTGAAAAAATTGAAAACCACAAATTTCAGTTTTCAGTTTTTTCAGTTTTTCCTTCACAAAAACTGGAAACTGAAAACTGAAAACTGTTTTCAGCAAAGCAAACAGGCCTAATAAATTGAAAACTGGAAACTGAAAATTGTTCCCAGCAAAGCAAACAGGCCCTTGGGTGCCTTGGCTTCATAAACTTTAGTTCATTGTGATCTTTTTTTCTGTTACTCCCATAGTATTTGGGTCTGTTAGTTCCTGTACTTATAGGTGAGATGAAATTTTGAAGATCAACCCATCAGTTTCTTTAACTAAGTAGCTTTCATTTTAAATGAATGTTGCAGGAATGCCCTGTTGGTACTTTCAAAAATGTTAGTGGGTCTGATAGAGACCTTTGTCGTGATTGCCCGCCCAATGAGCTTCCACGTCGTGCCATATATGTTCCTGTTCGAGGTATTTTTCATAACTAAAATTGCTTTCATCACACCTGAAACAAAAGCTCATTTATTTATGTATGTGATTTCACTTGAAAGGTTTCGTGAATAGTCCCATAGTCTTTCAAACAAAACTTTGGCCTACTGCAGGTTAATCCTGTTTTAGTATGACAATTTGTTTATGACATAATTTCAAATTGATCAGATTTCCTAATTCCTATTTATTTTTCATAAGGTGGTGTGGCAGAGACTCCATGTCCATACAAGTGCATATCTGATAGATATCACATGCCAAACTGTTATACAACATTTGAAGAGTTGGTATACACTTTTGGTGGGCCATGGCTTTTTGGTCTTCTTCTTTTAGGTGTCCTCATCATGCTTGCTCTAGTTCTCAGTGTTGCACGAATGAAATATGTTGCGGGGGATGATTTACTCACCCTTGTGCCTTCTCGAAATGACGCTCGATTGAACCACTCTTTCCCTTTTCTGGAATCGTTGAATGAGGTCCATAGCCAACTTCTTCCTTGTGAATTTCATGATGGTTACCACCTTTGGAACTCCATTCAACATTACAGTCCATTTTGACTTCACATTCCTGTGACCTTTCAGATTATTGAAACAAATAGAAGCGAGGAGTCTCAGACTCATGTGCACAGGTTGTATTTCCAGGGCCCAAATACATTCAGTGAACCTTGGCATCTATCTCATTGTCCTCCAGAGCAAGTAAAAGATATTGTGTATGCCTCTCTTTCTATAAAATATAGTGGATCCTCATTTAGCATCAATTTGGTTAGAAAAATGTTATTTGTAATCATGGGATGCGAGACATTGTACCGACTCACACCCCATCCACCATTGAATGGGATGTGGATTCTATTTGAATGTAGTCTATATCTTATCCAATGGTGGATAAGGTGTGAGTTGGCACGGGGTCCCATATCCCATGAGTACAAATAACACAACTCATTTGGTTATGCATACTGTCTAAGACGCTATTGAATGTGCCCTTCATATTGCAGATATGAAGATGCCTTCAATAGATTTGTGGATGAGATTAACAGTTTAGCCACTTATCACTGGTGGGAAGGGTCTATATACAGTATCCTTTGCATCATTGCATATCCCCTTGCTTGGTCATGGCTACAAAGGTGCCGGAGAAAGAAGTTGCAGCAACTTAGGGAATATGTTCGATCAGAGTATGACCATGCTTGTTTGCGTTCTTGCCGTTCACGGGCCCTTTATGAAGGACTGAAGGTTCTGCAGATCTTGGCTTACTAATTTTATGAATTTGTTCCCTTAATTTAATGAAGATCTTGCGGCTTACTAAATTAATGCCTAAAACCATTCATTACTTCTTCAATGGTTGTTTTTTCCATTCTGATTGGTTTTAACATGGAACCTTTTCTTGCTTTACTTTCTCATGTGGCCAAACAAAGGGATTATCATTTATTAGAATCATTCAATGTTATACAGGTGTGTAACACACTATCTATGATGTTACAGGTAGGTGCAACATCTGATCTGATGCTGGCTTATCTGGACTTCTTTCTTGGTGGGGATGAGAAAAGACCTGATCTGCCTCCTCGTCTTCATCAACGATTTCCTATGTCTATAGTTTTTGGGGGAGATGGAAGTTACATGAGTCCTTTCTCTCTTCATAGTGATAATATTCTTACTAGCATCATAAGTCAGGTTTGCTCAACTCAAATTTTAGCTTTTATGTGAAATGTTAACAAATACTCCTGGAAGTCTGTTCTGTTGGTTGATGATTATCTTTTTTTTTTTTTTTGCTTTCTAGTCTGTTCCATCAACTATTTGGTACCGATTAGTGGCTGGTCTTAATGCTCAACTACGCTTAGTTCGCCGTGGACATCTAAAAATAACTTTTGGCCCTGTTATTAGCTGGCTTGATGCATATGCAAACCCTACATTGGCTACATATGGTGTACGTGTTGATCTTGCCTGGTTTCAGCCCACAGCTTCTGGATATTGCCAATTTGGACTTGTGGTACATGCTACTGGGAATGAAAACGTGTCATCATCATGGGAAGGTTATGAAGATTCAAGAATAACTGAAAAACAGTCATGGTAGTGCCAACTTATTATTTCTTTTGTTGACAATTAATGGATGTAAGATTAACTTCGTATTCTTTTTATGTGCAGTATTCTTAGAAATCCCAGAAATCCAGTGTATCACATGACAAACAGTGAACACCTGATGATGCCTAGAAGGATGTCTGGTGGGATATTAAACACCAAGAGCCTGAGAACACTTAAAGAGAAGAAAACTATATATTATCCCTTTGCTTTTATTATTTATAATACAAAGCCTGTTGGTCATCAGGTATTAAAATATTTTTCCCGGTCAACTTTACTACATCTTAGAAAATATGGTTAGTTTCCTTGCACACTTAGCTGACTGTTTTTGTATCATTGCAGGATCTAGTTGGTCTGCTTATCTCTATACTACTCCTAGGAGATTTTATCCTAGTATTGCTTACATTGCTTCAGATGTACTCGCTGTCCCTGCTGAACTTCTTTTTAGTTCTATTTATCCTTCCTCTTGGTGTACTGTTCCCGTTTCCATCTGGAATCAGTGCATTGTTTAGTCAAGGACCTAGGAAATCTGCTGGGCTTGCACGTCTGTATGCTTTGTGGAATCTTACGTCCTTGGTCAATGTTGTAAGTTGTTCTAATGCCAAGCAATGGTGATCATTACTGAACGTAGTTTACCTGAGTAGTTCTAATATGCAGTACATAGTTTTCTATGTATTTCATTTTTTTTAAACTGCTGTCAAATAGGCTCCAAATCCTTGTTTTAACGTTTCCGTGAAATGGGTCTCTTGAACAGGTAGTTGCCTTCTTCTGTGGATTTATTCATTATATTTCACATTCAAATAACAAGCTCACCAACTTTCAATCCTGGAATTTTAGTTTGTAAGTAACTTCTATCTTCTGCCATAGCAATGACGGTAGCTAACAATGAACATTGATTCTGCAGATAAATTTAGGGTGTGTTTGTTACAGGCTTTTGTTTAACAAAATTATATTTTTTTCAACTAAAAATTATTGTTCATAGAAATTATTTGTATCAGCTTTTATTCAAAGTTAAAAACAATCACACCCTTAATGTTATTGTTTTTAACTTGAGTAGAACTTGGTATAAATAGCTTACATGAGAAAAGATTTTTTAGTTGAAAAAATTGTTTTCTGCTATGAAAAAAAGCTTCAACATAGGCACCCATAATGTCACTATTTGACAACTTACTGTAGGTCTTTGTCCTATTGCAGGGATGAAAGTGAATGGTGGATGCTTCCCTCTGGTCTAACCCTGTGCAAAATTATTCAAGCACGTCTTGTTGATTGTCATGTGGCTAACCAGGAAATACAAGATCCCTCATTGTATAGCAGTGATTCTAACGTGTTCTGGAATTCTTGAACGTTTTTTACTTCTCTCTGTATTATCCTCTCTCTCTCTGTATATTTTAGTGTAGAGCTTAATTGGTGGAGAGCAGCCATATTTTGTGGCATTGTGCAGATTTTACTGTGGTAGGGAATCTTCATCAAATGACAGTGTTATACACTTGTATGTAAAGAACTTACCATCTCTTGTCAGCAATAAAATGGGTAGTTTCAACCTGATAATTTAGCTCAACTGGTCAAGTAAAATCCTATATGGCCTGAATTTGACCATTTGAGGTTCAATCTCACGCCAGGTACAATATTTTTATAAAAACAAAATTAAAGCACATAATGTCTATCTATAGTCAATGCAATCAGGGAGGAGAGAGAAAAAAAAAGAATAAATTAAAAAGAAATTGAATTTTATTTATGAACAAAATGGGGGATTAATTGCTGTAGTTTTTTCACTGTATTGCCTCCATAAGGTAACATAAATTAGAGCGTACAAGAATATTGAAATAATAGGATCCTCTAAATAGAGAGTAAAATAAAAGAATTTTATTTTTAGAACAATAAATTTAAAAGTGAGGCTCATTTCACTCTAATAATTCAAGGGTGAAACTCCTTATTTTTCTTTCTAAAATAAGGTGATTTAAATTTGAAAAAATAACTTGAAACGTATCTACCTTTTCTTTTCTTTTTCCTCTTTCAAGATGTTTTATACATCAGCTGAATTGGAGTCAGAACATTCTCTTTGCTTGTCTCCACAATACAACCATTCATGACCGTTTCCTCCAACATAAAATGCACCTTTTCTAAATGGAACATGATATCTAGCTCGCACTGCAAGTTGAAAAGAAAAATTGGTAAGAGCAGGAAATGCAAGGAAAGAAAGGAAAAAAGTAAAATAGATGGATTTGTTTGCTTTTTATTATTATTATTATTATTATTATTATAATTAGGGGCGGCCGTTTTTGGCGTGGTGTGTGTTGTGGACTTGTGGCGTTTTTGTGGTGGTGGTGGTTTGTGTTTTAAAAAATGAGATGAAAATGCATTAATGAGATTCATGACTTAAAAATGAAAACGCAGCAGAACTCACCACATTTCCAAAGTATCGATCCATGGTTTCAACTAAGAGATGTATGAATTCCAAAATAGCAAGCTCATTCTGCAAAATTATCCACACAAGGTAGAAGGAACAACCAAACAGGTTTTCAAATGATCCCATCTTTTATTCGTACCCAAATAAGTGGTTCATGCAAAGGTTTCTTTAAGTCACATGTGGTTAACAAGACAAACATGTTTTGGGAGTAAAATCAAATGCAGGGTATTAAACACAATTATTCAAGCTATGAAGAGATCAAGCTAAGATTCTAGTAGTATCTAAATTAACCGCTCATAATATATCAAGTGATTCAGCGTCATTAATTGCATGAACCAATTCAGAATGAGACAATGTAGGAAAACGATGAATACCTCATAATGATCAACTCCAACCAGGAAAAACAAAGATGCATAGCGCCTATATACAATTCTGTAGTTGCGATGCTCAACAAAGGAACACTGCCCAGAAGGAGATCCAAACAAAGATTGAACCTTTGTTGGAAAGGGTATTCAATTCATTCATAAATGATAGTAATTATGAATACCTGGTTGTCGTTACGGGCGAGACATTTGCGAACGATCTCGGGTTCAAGGGCGCGCCTTTCTTGGAGAGCGAGGTCCTCATAGTATTGCGCCACACGTGTCTGACCTTGCTTGTTCACCAGCAATATGAATCTGATTCCCATTTTTCTCCTTTTCTCTTCAGATTCTGCTGTTCTTCTAACACATGCCCAACAAAAACAGTGAACAAGGTGAATCAATCAATCATCAATGAGCGACAAATATGGCACTTCTCTGTCTCTTTGGTCGTTTGTTTGTTTCTGTTAGAAACAGGATTTGCGAACGCCACTTCACAAGGATTCAAGAAAAAGATTATATCAAAATTGAGTTAAATTTTTAATGGGTTCAATATTTTAAAATTTTACTTCCTCTATAATTTTATTTGATTATGCTTTCTTCGCAAAATTATTGTTCATTCTTTAGTTTTTTCCGGAATCAAATGAAAAATTATTATTTGGAAAATTTAATTTTTGATATTTACAAAATTACGCTTGCCTTCAATTATGTATTATTATATTGTTTATTATTATTATTTTTTTATCCTGATGCTTGCTCATCTTATCCTGATTCATAGGTGATAATTAAATAAATTATTTCCAAAATAATTTAATCGGTGACTTTAAAGGAAGTATTTCTTATTTGAGTATCGTAGAACACTTAAATAGTAAACATATTTGAAACGGTGGAATGTTAGGCTCCAATTTGGTTTTCATTTGGTACATTATTTGAGTATCCCCTCAAAGCCTGTATTGAACATGTTACAAATTTCCAAGCTTCTTATTTGTCCACACTTATCTTAAAGTTGAAATCATACCACTATGCTAGTAATGGATAATAATAGAATAAAACAATAACTCATTTGCAAAGAAATAGAAAAATTCCTCCAAATTATCAGCATACAGGACAAAACATAATAAAGAATATCATCCTCATGAACTATGCTACTTAGTTACAACGCATGATTAGGGTAAAAGTGTTGGTAAAATAGCTCCTACAAACCAATGTGATAAATGCACCTAACTTCTTTCTTGACCAAACGGTTATTGGGTAAAGTCTAATTGTTCTTCTTCCTTCTTTTCTTCAATGGCAACCTTATTGTGTATCGAAAAGCTGGGCTGATTTGTTGAACCTAAAAGCCTAGCCCACATTCTATCAGTTATTATTACCTTGTTTTGTCCCTCAGTGATTCTCTGCACAACAAACAACCAACGTATGAGAGTCAAGCAATTACAAGTTATCTCATTCTCATCTTATCATCACTCAAAGATAAATTTCAACTACAAAGTTTATATTTATTCAGTTTTTATATATAAATCCTATCTATTATGCAGAACCAACAAATATCAAGCACGGTCAAAGAACTCACATAAAAAGGTATATAAGTTTGTCTTCCATTCACAAGCCCACATGTAAAGCCAGTATAACCTGCCATTGCTCCATGAACAGCACTTTGAGCAAGAAGTGTGCAGTATACATTGTCAGAAGCGTTGCTTGGGACAGCTCGGATCATATAGGTTGGATCTGTTACGGACAAGAAAGAAAAGACAATACTTCTCAGCATACATATATACATCGTACACACAATACACATACTTTATATCTTTGCAGACCTATATATTTGAGGTTTATGGTCTTTGTCTTCAGTTTGGCAAAGTGATCCTGCAAGATCAAAGATTCAAAATGCTTAATATAAGCGGCAGAGAATTTATTCATAAACATTCTTCAATTATGAGAGATAAAAAATGTATATGGAAAGTAAAGCACATTTGGTGATGATCTACTTTGTAAGCACTTCTAACATATCTATCTGTGTGGAAATCCTGTCAACTTCCATCAGTGACTAATTGGTACTAAATATTCACAAAATGACCCTTCAAGACTGCCACAATTTCTGAGATTCTCATAAACTAAATGCAAATGGAAATGGTTCTTGATTACAACTTTTCCCAGGGCTTCACACAAAAGTCATCAATTGGAAACCAGAAACAATTGAAAACATTTTGAAGTTCATCAAAACGGACACTGAACTTTCTTTCAAACCTGCAAACCAGTGGTGCAGGTGGACCAGATAAATTAACCAGTAAGCTTACTCTAAGATGAACATGACAATAAGGAAGCAAACCAATCAAATCTGTATTCAAGAAAGAAATTAACAGGGTAATTCTGTGAAAGTTGACAAGAGCACAATGCATCCAGCACAAACAGAACTAAATAACAATCCACACCTTAATCTTGTGGGATATCCATAGCCCAACATCTTGAAGAAGCTTGTTTCCGGAAGCATCCTGCTTTTGCATGGATTGGATGCTCTCAGAAACAAGTTCCTGTCCTGCCCCTTCAGCAATCACGATAACCATGTGCCCATTTTCTCTGAGTCTTCTCTCTACGAATTCAAGCAGTCCACCTGGACCTTCCAGGTAAAAGGGTGACTCTGGAATTAAGCAACAGTCCACATCTCTACTTGCAAGAGTAGCATGCATTGCAATAAATCCTGTACCATGCATCCAAAAAAAGCACATGTGGTGGAATGTTAGGCTTGCTAACCACATCAAGGATATAATTTATGAACTTCACATTAGCTGGCTTGTTTGAATCTTATAATTTATGCATGATAATTCCAACAAACAGACCAATTGGCATCTAAATTTGGTCAAGTTCAAATAAGAAATGGAATACAACTTATGAGCTTCTTCATCATCCTTACCGCTGTATCGACCCATCAGCTTGACAACACCTAAGCCATTCTCAATACTTTCAGCTTCAACATGTGCTGCATTTATGGCACGCTGAGCCTCCTCAACAGCTGTGTCAAAGCCGAAGGACTTATCAATAACCTATTGAGAGATATCAGAAAACCATTTTCCAAGTTAATTTTGTTTAAAATGGAATCAGATTATTTGAATCGACAACATAGAAGAGAAAAATATGTACCAAGATGTCGTTATCAATGGTTTTGGGGATTCCTACCACAGCAACTTTGAGACCACGCCTTCTAATTTCCTGCAATGGATAATCAGTATATTCATTGTTAATAAGTTGCAACTTCGGTGCAATTAATTTAATGGGAAAAGGCTCGTTTATGTTCCTAAACCCACAAGTTTCATATCCTAGTTATTAAAATTATTATACATACCTCAAAAATCAAATTCGCACCCCTCTGAGTTCCATCTCCTCCAATTATATACACCTGAAATTTCGTTGAGATCTTAGTACGATGTACTGCATACATTGTGAATTTTACATGTTCTGGCAAGTGTAAGGAAATACAGACCTGATTGATTCCCCGATCTTGAATACTGTCCACTATCTTAGTGGTGTCATGTCCTCCTCTTGATGAACCAAGGACAGTTCCCCCACGTTTATGTATATCATTCACACTTTTGGGAGTTAGAGCAATTGTGTTGTGAGCATAGAAGCCCTTGTATCCTCCCTTCACAACACAACATCTTTGTTAGTTAATGAGACCAATCAAAAATCAACTAGGCCAGGTAGCAATTCATTGTTATTACAGACTTCCTCTGCTTCAAATTTTGGAGATCAGAAGAAAGAAAGGGAAAAAAAAAAGATTTACTTCAAAACTAAATAGTAAATATATTTAAAAAATAAAAGTTACATTTAACTATCTTAGAAGACAAGGTTGGGAATGAACTTGTAATTACATTGTTCTACATCAATTTTGTTCCCTCATTTGTATGAAATCCAAACAACATGTAAAATGAGTTGGTTTGAGAAGGTATGTAATCGCCATGAGATCCATAACTTACATTGATTCCCATAACTTTCTTGACGCCATACATATGGTATAGGCCACATACCAACTCCCTAATTACGGTGTTGAGACCAGGGCATAGACCCCCACATGTCACAATGGCAGCCTGAACTTGATCTGATTCGTAATACACCTGAATGAATATCCAAATTTGTTAAGCCATAAGCACATGAAGATGAACTGATGGAGGTACCTAAGTATATATATTAAATTCAACATAAACACACGCACGGAAACGCATACCCTTTGACGAGGTCCTGCACGCCGAAAATGTACCCCTCTTGGACTGTCTTTGTGAGAAATAATCTGTCAGGAAACAATGGGAAGCAAATGAAATGAATTAAAGAACCTGTGCATGTATGTTCAAGCCTTGAAGGTGACTTAATAGTGTATACTATAATCCATGAAAGATGGTTTCATAGATTAGTAATCATATGGAAAGAAAAAAAAAATTCTAACCTTCTGAGGAACACTGTCATCGACGTGCACGAAATACTGCCTGGCAAGGGGCAAGCAAATTCAAATATATCAATGCAAGCTAGTTGTATTATAACGCAAATTGTAATAAGGAGAAAGGAAAACATTAAACTTATTACTTGACTACTGAGTAAGCAGGATTGTCTTGCAAAGGATTAGAATATGTCTGCCAAACACAATTTATACAAATGATACATATATTAGTCCCGTAAATATAATTAAAATAGTGCTCTATATAAAATAAAATGAAGTCGAGTTGTCATGTTTTTGTCATTTTGGGTAAAAGCTGCATATATAACATTATAATCGTGATGAAGCCATTTCATTGATTTTATTGCAATGTTGATTGTAAGAGAAAGAGAGAGAGAAAGAGAGGTACTGGAAGTTCAGGGATGTAATCAGAGAAATGTGGAACATCCTCGAGGACATAACCAGCTGGGCCTTTTATGACCTTTGGCTTTGAATTCAAAGACGAATCCATCACCAATTCAAGAAAATGATACAAGATACCAATCAGAGCAACCGTTACCGGAGAGAGCAGAGTTTGTATTGTGGTGCAGGAGGAGTAAAAAAAAAAGACAGAAGGTGTTAAAAAGATTATCTAGTGTGTGTGTATTGTTGATCGATATTCAGAAAAGAAGATGAAGGACGCAGAAATGAATGTACGTGGTTAAACGGAGCAACGAGTGGATCAGAGGAAAGGAGGGTCACATTTATTTATAGTAAATGTAGTTGACCATACGAAAGAATTAGTTAGTAATGATCAGAGTCAAAGATAGGAAACTGAGAGTGCCCACCTAACCGAAACCAAGGTTCCCGGAACTCAGGGCCGATAGATTTGGTTTTGTTAGAAAAACAAACAAACAAATATACTATGTAGGAAGTTTCTTTTTACGTACGTAGGGGTTGAGATTATATAAGGGGGATATGTAAAAGGAACAGTGAAAACCAAAACAGGTGGCAGAATGGAGAGGCTTAATTAATTCGTCTGGTTTTGAAGGTCCACGCTTGTCAAGAAGAGAGAAGCGTTGGTGATTAAAATTTTACGTTGTTTGTTGTTTATTGCGCAAGAAACAAAGCTCCCCACTCTACTTGCTTGTCACGTAAAATATATAGACATACATAATGAGTTAATGTTCATTTTAGTCCCTCACTTTTTATTATTGAGTCATTTTAGTCTCTGACTTTTAAAATGAGTCAAATTAGTCCCTAACATTATAAAATGTGAGTCATTTTAGTTCTTTAACTCAATTGTAGTTAATTTTCTATTAATTAAATGATGATTAATAACATTAAGTGATACCTTAACATACCATATGTCATCTAAAGTAGAATATATTTTAAAATGACTTATTTTGATGTTTAAAATTATACAAAATAAGTCATTTAAATATTCATTATACATTTTAAATTGACTCATTTTGTACAATTTTAGATACCAAAATAAATTATTTTAAACTTCATTCTACTTTAGATGACACATAGTATGATAATATATAACTTAATGTTACATATCATCATCTAATTGATAAAATGTTAAATAAAAGTGGAATAAGGGACTAATTTGACTCACATTTTATAATGTTAGGGACTGATTTGACTCGTTTTATTATTACATATTTATTATTATATAGGGTCAAGAAAGTCTCATTATTCTATATATATATAACATAATATAATATATGCCCCGAGAAACAAAAAGGCTGCTGGTGCTCCCTCGGCCGTCGTTCTTTTAACAGACTAGTGAATGAAGCGATCCCTTTTTTGAGGGTGCCTAATTCAAGGGTATAATTGAATGAAGAATTTTCAAAAGAAAAAATTACTTTTAAGATTAGATCTAGCGGAAAGAGGTGCTCAAGTTAATTGACCATATCTCAACATTAAAATTGTCTCTAGTGGAGAAGATATGTGAGAGTATATATATATATATAATTGTGCTTAACAAATATATTTTTATCATCATCATCTTGGCTTCCTTGATAATATTAATATATTACAATGCGTTAGTCATAAACGTTATACCCGTGTGGAAAGCAGTGTCCATTGTTGACAGCACAAAAGCATTGAATCACATGGACTTGATGAAGTGTTGATAAAATGTAGAGAAAAGCAATGATCCCATCGCATGGTTGAGACTTGGGAGTGAGAGTAAGGAAGAAAAAGCCAGGAAGTTGGCAAAGTACGTGGACCAATAAAACCCTGCTTTTGACGCTCCGCCAAAACAAAACTCATTAAGAAGTGGTTCCAATCCACCTGGCTTTATGCTTACCGCCAAGGTTTAAGTGTTCGCCATGCCCATGCATGCCCAATTTCATCCAACAAAATTTCCTTCCTTTTCAAGTCTTTCTATATATATATATATATATATTCCCCGCCATGTATATAATAATATACTACTAGAACATCTGAACATGTCACTTGGACTAAATCGGAAATCCGCTTCCTAACAATACATTCACACAAATACTTTCGACATAAATACTTTCGACGCACGTCATTAGTATCATGATACGAAAATGAACAAGTTAAATGAAAAAAAAAAAGGAAAAAGAAAAAAGGCTCCACATGAATTCGGCCTGACCAAGATGTTTTTGTCAATGTTTTGGGCTGATCCAAATATATAGTTCAGACCTATTTTGTTTTATTGGTCAGAGTTCAGGTGTGCACTAGACACTATACAGACAGAAGGGGTGATGTGGGCCGGACCTGGTGGTGAGTTTGTATGATAGGAATGGAGGCCCAAAGTCCAAAAGCAAAGTGAAAGAGATGGACAGCAAGAACTTGAGTTGGTGTCGTTCAACGACAGGAAAGTGTCGCGGCTGTCCAAGCTCCCTGGTGGTGTGGTGTGGTGTGGTGTGCTGTGCTGTGCTGTGGTGTGCTTCGTCCTACGATTGACTAAGGGAATCAACTATCTCTGCTTTCAGTTAGTTGCTTCACGCCATGTACAGGAACGTTGCTTCACGCCTCAGGGCCTTCAGGGTTAGTTTCTTACTTTCTGCTATGATCTCCCATATCATCATCATCATCATGCCCTAGATCTCACCATCTTATATTTCTCACCCCTTTCCCATTCAATTATTGTTCAATCTTCGATCACATACCCTACCCTGCATTTCACTATTTCAAATTCACTTGTTTCTGCCCTACAAACTCCCATTAACTACTGCGCTCTTCAACCACCTTCTTTACCTCTAGTTCATTCATTCACTCATACATACATACATACATACATACATACAATACAATACAATACAATTTATGTTCTATTCTGCATCTTGTCTGCTGTTGTTGATTTTGAAAGTTGGAAATTTTTTGTTATGCCTCTGCTATTGAATCCATGAGATTAGGCACGTTCGATCAATAGGGCCCCTGCTAGATTTGCAAGTTCAAGTTCGGTTGCCACAAAGCAATCCTCTTCTACCTTAGGTGGTTTATTTGGCTGGCTCACCGGCGACCGATCCAGCTCTGTGCCGCCCCTCGATTCCCCACTTCCAGGCGTTACCCTCCCTCCTTCATTGCCTGATTATGTTGCGCCTGGTAAAACTATTGTTACTACACTCCCAAATGGAGTCAAAGTCGCCTCTGAAACATCCGCGGTATGTATTGCTGGTTGTGTGTTGTTTTGATGTGTACACTAACATGTGCTCACAAAAAATTAAAAAAAGGTTGAAAATTTTAATGTATTGAGGACTTTCTGTTGGTTCTTCAGACTCCTGCAGCCTCAATAGGTTTGTATGTTGATTGCGGTTCAATCTATGAGACTCCATTAACATTCGGGGCTACACATCTGCTGGAGCGGATGGCCTTCAAGAGCACTAGGAACCGGAGTCACTTTCGAGTAGTTCGTGAGGTAGAGGCAATTGGTGGCAATGTGCAGGCCTCAGCTTCTAGAGAGCAGATGGGTTATGCCTTTGATGCCTTGAAAACGTATGTTCCTGAAATGGTGGAGCTGCTTGTCGATTGTTTGAGGAACCCTGTGTTTCTTGACTGGGAGGTCAATGAGCAGGTACTTTCCCATATCCTTCTGAAGAATTTCAGAATGCTTGTATTGATTGTTTTTCACATAGTTTAAAGCAGTGCTGTTGAAAGTCTGCTGCTTGAGATGCCAAACCCCATCTCCCTAGGCAGATCCATTTTTATCCGGAAGGAAAATATGTTTAACTTATAATATCACATACGTAAGACCTGAATACTATGTAAGTCATAACAAAGTATCAAAAACAGAAAGTAATGGTCTATAAAAAAAAGTAGTTCTATTAGATATATTCAAAAAAATAATATAGCCCTTATTTTAAGTGAATGTGAACCTTAATGGGAGTCAGCACTAATGTGTAGTTGGTTAATTAGATGCGTGTGTGTGTGTAATTATGATGCCCAATGCAGGATTTGAAGGTTGAATTATGCTGATAAAATAGTCTCAAAACTAGCGTGCTGCTATGATGGGTTTAGCTGAAGATAAAGTGTAGTAATTTGTTAATGTGTTTCAGCTAAAGACAAGAAAGACTCTGTCAATAAATTCTGTCCCACCCAATCCCTCTATCTCCTCTTCGATGTGGTGTTATATCTTGCTTTGATGGTCCTCTTGCCTTTTTAGAATAGTACAAAATGTGCTGGCAAAACTCAGTTTATTAGTGCAGTGGATCAGATTGATCCTTAGAGGTTGTGGTTCGCTTGGTGGTTTTGAAGGACGTTGTCAGGTTAACAGCGACTTCTTTGTTCCTGCTTGGTGCTAACATGTTCCATAGTCATAGTTTTTTCGAACATTCTGCTGTACCTAATATTGCAATTATATTTAGCTTGCGAAAGTGAAGGCTGAGATTGGTGAGGCTTCCAAAAACCCTCAAGACTTGCTTTTGGAGGCAATTCATTCAGCTGGTTTTTCTGGTGCCTTGGCAAATCCTCTTTTAGCTTCAGAATCAACAGTAAATAGACTCAATGGTTCAGTTCTGGAAGAATTTGTGGCTGTAAGTTTTCAAATTGACAATTGTAAAACATTTAAAGATTCTTTGTTAGCTGTTCTTTATCTTTTTATGAGACTTAAAATTTTTATGAAACATCAGGAAAACTATACTGCATCTCGGATAGTACTTGCTGCTTCTGGTGTTGAGCATGAGGAATTGTTATCTGTTGCAGAACCTCTCTTGTCTGACCTCCCCAATGTCCCACGACCAGAGGAGCCCAAATCCATATACACTGGTGGTGATTATAGATGTCAAAGTGAATCGGGGGTATGCATCAGAAAAACATATTTTAACTTTTATGATTCTGTCAACATCTTTTTTTATTTTTTATTTTTAAGTTTAACATTTTCAGATTAAACATTTGTTAATTCAAACATTTATTGAATGGCCAGATGACCCATTTTGCTCTCGCATTTGAACTTCCTGGTGGCTGGCACAAGTTGAAGGATGCTATGGTTTTGACTGTTCTTCAGGTCTTGATAATGTTTTCCATTTGTTCCATTTTTTTTTTTTTTTGGTTCAAGATTTATTTCCCTTCATTTAAGGTGGCTAAAAATAGGCTAAAGAAAGCATGTTTAGTTGGCTCCCTAAAGTTTTTTTTTCCATTTTTGCACAGTTTCTGTTTAAAGTTCAGCATATAGATTTCAGAAATAACTATATTATCTTACTCTACTATAGATGCTATTGGGAGGTGGTGGATCATTCTCAGCTGGTGGACCTGGTAAAGGGATGTATTCACGGCTATGTAAGTCCTCTCTATTCAGTTTCTGTCACATCTGGCTGCATAACTGAAGCTAGGAAGTTGGAACAGAGAATGAAACAACTGATGCTCAGTTACATGTAGTGGCAGATTATTTCTGCTGATCAATGCTTAATTTATAACTCGTAAGTCTCGCTACCTGAGAACCTTGCTTCTATCTTGTGCAGATCTCCGTGTTCTGAATGAGTATCCACAAGTTCATTCGATTTCAGCATTCAACAATATTTACAATAACACAGGCATTTTTGGTATACAAGTCACAACAGTAAGCCCCTCTGAATTCTGTCCCTCACAAAATCATGGTTTCGGGATATATTGGAATTCAATGTTTGCATGTTACTATGGGTGCTTTATTGAACCCTCAAAAGTGACCAGATCGAAAATTTCAGATTGTTTTGGTGCTGAAGATAAGTCTATGCTTGCATAATAATTTTATTCCACTTAAATCACCAAAATTGATGATGAACAAGAACTTGTTACCCTGGAATATAGATGAGCTTGCTAGTTTGGTTAGGCCTTGCTTGGTTGGTTTACTATATTGCTTGAGCAGATTTGTGAAACAGAAAGAAATGCTTTTGTTTAAACTTATCAGTGGCTTTTGATCCTTCTGTGACAACTTTAACCTGAAAAAGTTGTATTGTTAATGTTTATTACCAACCACATGTTATTCACTCAATGCTATGGGAATTATACATAAAGTTGTTCTCTATGCCATGGTTGGAAGATTTTTACTTTCTTTGCATGTGAACTACTATTAATTGAACAGTTAAAATAGTATAGCTCAGTTCCCTTCTCTTTTCCTTGCACACAGATTATGTGACACATGTTATGCATAGATCTTTGCATAGCCTGGTAACAATATTATAGGCTGTACTTCATTGAGTAGGGAGAAAGTGGGAAGGTAGGAAATAAAGGTTGGAATGAAAAACATTTTCACACAAAGTTCTTCACTAAAGTGAAAATCAATATCATTTTTTTTTTCAGCTGTCTCAGTTTTATCCTGTCAAGAAAGCAGAAAGTGATTTTTATTCCAAAATTTCCACCTTCCCACAGTCTGTTGCTCAACCAAGCAGATTTGTTTATTTCCTTTCCCTGCATAATCTACATTAGTATTCCTTATCTATATTTGTATCATGTGACTGTCGTATATGTGCTTATGTATTGTTAGGGCTCAGATTTTGTATCAAAAGCCATTGATGTAGCGGCTAATGAGCTTCTTGCAGTTGCTACTTCCGGACAGGGTATGCTGTTATGCTCTTCACTTCACTTGACTAGTATTTTGCCTTTTTATTTTACAACCTTTGGATTATTAGCCTTATTCTTTGGTTTTATGAATGCAGTTGACCAGGTACAGCTGGATCGTGCCAAACAGGCTACAAAATCTGCAATTTTGATGAATTTGGAATCAAGAGTATGTGAATCTGCCTCCAATGAAAATTTCACATGGAGATTATAGCCTGAATGCTTCTTTTTCGTTTATGTCTTTTATTTTCTTTTTTAAAATTGTGCTTTTAATGTTTTATTCTTTTTTCAAGCTATCTACTCACTATTAAACTTAATATGTTTTCAGATGGTTGTTTCAGAAGATATAGGAAGACAAGTTTTGACTTATGGTGAAAGGTATGGCTTAGTAATGACATTGTAAATTTGCTGTAAACTTGATATGTTATTTCATTGGTATTTTTTATGTTGCTGGATGAACTAAATTTGATGCCTTCTTTCTCAGTCTTTTGCTAGCTTTTTATTGAATCTTTCTGTTTGTTTGCCTTTAGCCTTTCATTGCGTTGGGTTTAAACGTTTAGTATCTTAGTCTGAAGCAATTTGTGCAGTGAAGTTTAAGGATGCAGAAATGTTGAAAAGATATTTGTTTGACTGCTAGAAAATTACAATTACCAATTGTTGCTTGATATCATTGTATGCTTGAGAGCCTACTGTCTTTGGCTAAAGATGTCTTCCCTCTACTCAGGAAACCCGTAGAGGATTTCTTGAAGGCAGTTGACGAAGTAACTTTAAAAGATGTCGCTTCAATTTCTCAAAAGCTCATTTCTTCCCCTCTCACAATGGCATCATATGGAGATGGTATTTCCCTTTTTATTTTTGAAAGAATTCTCTGCGTTTATTTTTTGTTATCATGTTGGTTAGTAAGTAATGTTGCCTTTGCATGTTCTGCAGTTATTTATGTTCCAAGCTATGAATCAGTGAGCAGCAAGTTCCGTTCAAAATGAGAATACTCTTCTTATCCATCATCATGTATTTGGAGGTGTGACATACAATCAAATCAACTCTTGTACGGATGAAGAAAGGTGTAAAATTAAGTCAAAACCCTTGTTGTAGCCAATAAATTGGTAATTATGCGCAACAAAGCAGCATCTGCGTAACTCATTATTTTTGGGGTACATAATCATTGCCTGAATGGGTTTTCACTTTTCACATGGTGAATTTTTTGATGTGATGTGAGGCTGAAGCTGAACTCAAACTGCTGGATTATTTTTTTCTCGATTGAATCCCATTGCCTGAAATCATAAAAGATTGATCGCTAATTCATTTTGAATCAAATGTGTCACTAGTTGAAATTCAGTTTATTTTGTTTATGGTTCCAGCATTGGATTTATGGCAACTACAATCACCGGGTGATATGTACTGTGATCTGGGCCCTTTGTTTTTTTAATTCCTTCATTGTCGCTGTCAACTGGGCGCGGTATGAGCGCGGAGTCTCAGATCCTTTGGAAAAGTACGAGGAGAAAACTAAGATTAACCAAGGAATTTAGGAATTTGGGACAGCCCTCAAGTCAAAGGTAACAGGTTGCCGTGTTGTGCTGAAAGTTATGAAAGCTAGACCGGACATTAAATTGACGAGGGTAAGGTCCAGTGTTTTAATTGAGAGTCTAATTGGAATATAATTGATATATAATAAAATTTATATTTATATAAATATATAAAAATATAAAATAAAATATATATTATAAGTAACTAAAAATTAAATTAGACATCAATAAAATTCATAAAATATAGCATGGTTTATTTTTTAATTAAAATAAATATAATCTATATGGATCAAATCTCTCAAGTTATTAATTTATATACCAAAAAAGAAAAAGAATTAAAAAAATTTAGGTTTTAGGCTTTTTTTTTTTTAAAAAAAAACTCCAAAATGATGCTATTTTGCATGCTTTCTATATAAAAAAAAAATTGTATGACCAGTTTGGCTCGGCCGGGCTAGTTTACTGGTTCCCGAGGCGGCTCGAAGTGGTTATTTATCGATTTTTTCTTAGGCGGTTTTCAGGTCAAACTCAGACCGGATAGTAGGCCGATTATCAACTCAATCGGTCCAGTTTTCAGAACACTAGCTCTACTTATGGCTGGAGGATTGAATAACCTTCATCCAGACTTCGTGCCAAGAAAATAAAATGTATTATTCACTCTATCTTATGCTCTGTCTATGGTTTCGAGATGGTTGTCGTGAATTTTTATTTCTTCTTTGACTTATTTAATCAATAGTATACGCACGCACATATATAGCTAAAGAATTCAAACGAAACAGATAGGAAATTCATCATTTATATATGTTGTGTTAAACTGGTTTGATGGCTGATCATCTAACGTATGTGCGATACGTTCACATGAGAAAAGAAGTTTGAATAAATCATTAAAATTTTTATATATTTTCAGCATATGCAAATTAAATTCAAACAATTTTACATTGTCAAAAATAAAATTTCAAGAAAGTGTTAAATAGCCATCTACTATCTATTACAATAATTATTTTTATCAGTTAACTACATGAAATTATTTAAATATCATTTTCGCTGAAATCGAAATTGAACTCATAATTAAATATCATTACTAAAACATACATGCATATATATATTCTCAACGTTTTCCTGCCAAACATGTCAATGTCAGAGTATTTCTTGTTGCTTTTGCCGTAATTTGTTCCCCAGCCAGCTGACCCAATCGAGAGGGTAGCTTGGGTCCGCCTCCACTTGGTCAAGCCAACATTTTGACGATTAAAGTAAAATAGACGAAATCTATTACCTGAAAAACTCCATCAACATCATTCATTACTTGTTTTCATACTCTCAGCGGTTATACCCACTTCTGTACTTACAATACCATTTTTAATTCTTTTAATTTGGAGATCCATAGATAGCTGTTAATTACCCAAAACAAATGTTGTTCTTATTTTTATTTAGACAAAAATGAATGAATTACTTCATCACTTCACATATTCATTCGTAGCTGAGAAACACAAATCAATATAATTAGATCTCACATATGTCACTCACGAGCTCATCAAAGTTGAGTGCTCACCGGCCAAAGAATTCCACTTCACAAAAGGAATGTGAAAGAGATCCGGTGCATGCCTAAAACGATTAAGTGGATCAAATTATTTACAGGTTCTCCTTTCTAGCAAAAAGATATAATCATAAGTATAGGGTCCCTTTCAGATATTTTTTGACCACCATCAACCTGTGCGCTCGGTCATCATATATTATTAGTTAGATTAATTATATGATATATGAGATGAGATAATATAATGTTGTTTCCTTGTCAAAATAATTATGAGATCTCTCGACAAAAGTTAGATCTGTAATTGGTCTCTTGCCCCTTTGGGTTGTGGTGAAAATTGATAATCATTGACAGTTTTTGCGATAAAATTGAGAGTTCATTCAATTCCTACTTTGATATAAAGATTGTCCTAAATTGAATATAACTAGAACTCTACGTTATTTCATGCCCCCAGTATGGGGAAAGACAGTGTTATTGTGGGTTGGGATGGCAATCAGATGAATGTGTCCCGAATATGAGTATTATCTGCTTTGCTGGCTTGCCGTGTTTTATGATTCTAATTACTGCTTAATTAATTACTCTGTACTAATTTAATGAGAGCCCTCATGATGCCATCTTTGTCCCCCATATTATATATATTAACCAACTTCGATAATAATAACTCTATTGGTTATGAGAATAATTGCGCTTGTAAAATTGAATTAATTACGTGGACCAGCAACTGAAGGGATAATATATAAATATCCCGGTGCAAGTTAAAGAATTGCAAACTTTATTAATTTACAATGTGTTTAAAATTAAGGGTGCGTTTGTTTATGATTATTTTGATAAATAATCACTTTTTTCATCTAATAAAAGATTACTTTTCATATCTTTGGACTATTTTAAAAAAATAATCAAAATAAAAAAAATAAATTTTCAGCTTTTTCAATTATATATAAAATTTATCTTTTATAATCACATTTTTTTAAATCTGAAACAAACACATCCTAAATATCATTATCAAAATTAAAATATAGAATATACATAAGGACCGCACCAAGGATTGTACTCCTTACGAAATATTCTTAAAGATTAATTATGCAGGAAGAGAGAAAAGGGGGAAGGAGGTGGATTTTATTTTTAATTTTTGTTCTGTATTTTGGAATATTTTCATGTGTATAGAATTAAATCCTTCTTTTTCCTAGTATAATAAGCGAAACATAATATAAGTGATCCATATTCCTCGGAACTGTGTCGCCATCCACAAATAAGTAAATATTATATAAACAGTGTAATATTTATGGGTTCAAAAAATGCAAACAAAGTTGGGGAGGTAGCTAGGGTAGAAGATAGATAGAACTCTATTAGTGTGGGCTCCGTGGGTTTGCTCGACAAAGGTCAACTTAAATGGACCGTGAGAGTAATTAGATTCTCTCCCTTTTTTTTTCTTAGAAAAAATCTCAATGATATATTTAGTTTGGATTTTCAATTTTTATTTTTAATTTGTTAGAATTTGTGAAGAAAAAAATTAAAAATTCTAAAAGAAAAATTGAAAACTCTAAGTAATTTCTTAATTGTCAGAATGAGAAACATATAAAAATATATTTTATTATATTTTATTTTCAATCTGCGGATCCAGTGCTTTGTTCGAATTTCTCTCGTATACCCTTAATAGAGGATATATTTGTCGGGTTTATCTAAGGATGTTTTAGGCAAAAAGATCAACTCCAATTCCTCATTTTCAGCTCCACAAAACAAGATTAAAGCTTGCAAATTGGCAAGGACAAAGGAACAATGATAGCCATCTCTCTATACTGCAAACATCATTAGGGCCCCTCCATCATTTTTCTCGACACTGCTCCAAAGAATGTAGTTAAAAACGTGATGCCTAACCATTAAGATACTTTATGGGAGGCCAGAGATCTCCATGCTGATGCCGGACCCACATAATGTTGCGGGTCTACTCTTGGTTCTTATTCTTCTTAATATGTGAAGCTACATAATTTGTGTGCGCGACTGACCAATACTTTCAGGCAACCCCAGAATAGAAATATAACACAAGGGGAGGGAGGGGGGGGGGGCAAAAGATTATGACGAGAGAAAGGGAAAATAATAGAACTATTCCAAAAAAGAAATTATTAACTGTCCAATAATAGTTTTAATTTCTGCAGCTGTAAACAGTAAACTATTTGGTGCGTCTGGTCCAAGTTACATAAGTTTATATCCGAAAATATGATTTACCATAAGTTCTAGTAATTAGAAGAGGGGGTGGTGGTCCATCAAGTACACTACACTGCTCATTTTCCTTGATTATCAAGCAACCTCCTAATACTGTCCCTCCCTCTCTCTCTCTCTCTCTCCCCGAGTGTGTGCAAACATTCATGCCAAAAGCATCATGATCAGCACTCCAGCTCAAAACCCATGTGAGTTTCTATCAGCCTTTTTTTCCCGTATTTTTATCTCTGTGTCTCACTCTCTCTCTCTCTCTAACAAGATAAATTTGGCCTTATTATGCTCCCTGGCGTTTTAGTCTGTTATGTGAAAATTATGAGACTGTAATTCTGCCCATGTCGTCTTTATTAACCCATCCTCCCTGGCTTATTACGATACTGACACGTGTTAATTAACAAGTGAGATTTACATATTATAATAATATAATATAATATAGTTTTGATGTTCTGATAGAGTTAAACTGTAACTATTCACTGTAACCATTGCATTATAAAATGCTCGTCTCCAATCCATTAATTACTTTTTTTTTTATTTTGCACTATTTTTCTGACATTTTTTTTTCTTTTAATTTCGTATACTTTTGTGGTTCCAAATATAATTGTCCTTGATTATTAGTAACAGCTGTGCGGCCGTTTTAAGCTTTTTGCTTTTGCAGTCAAGGCTCAAAGAAAGAGTACTAGTAGTATAGAATGTATTGTAAGATCATAGAGAAGAGAAGACAACATGGGCTTTGAGCTTTAGTTAGAAAAACCAACCGGGTTTTCTTTCTTTCTTTATATCCTGTTTCTTTGCTTTCTCTCTCTCTCTCTCTCTCTCTTTCCTTTTCTCACATAAACCGCCTACATACATGCGGTTCATAAATTAGCAAAGGCTTAAAGGTGCTATGTGTATTTGAAGCAGCCAGCTTTTCCTTTATTATTTTTTGTCACTGGCTTCAGTTAAGGTAGAGGGAGCTAGTTCAGTTCTTGTGTTTTCCATGGCTAAAGCAGGTTTATAGCTCAGTCCTATTCTAACCGTTTCCTCTTTTCCTCCTCCTTCTTTCCCCTCTCCTCTTTCTACTAAACCTTCCACAATATTTTCTATTTTAATTCCCAGGTTTCCTATCCTGCATGCTCTAATCTTCATTCAGCTAGCTGAATTAGTTGTTTTGGATTCCAATATTATATTTATCCTCTAAAATATATATATAGCCACATGCTTGAGAATTAATCTATAATTTTTTTTTTCCTTTTATTACCTATATTCAAGGTTTGATTTTCTCTTTGCTCATCGTTTATGTTGGTGTCTATCTAGGTTCTAAATCGAATCGTCTTGTCAAGTATCCATTTCTTACTTTTTTTCCTTGATAGCTCATAAGCTTGTGAAAGCCAAAACCCACTTCATCTTACTTTGAAGTCACTGAAAACGATTGTAACATGTTATCCAATTTCTTCTATTCATTTTTGGAAAAATATTAGTTCTGATCTCAATCAAGCTCTTGGATTTGCCAGTTAGGTAGAAGAGAAGAGAACAAACACGGACATGCTAAGTTGTGGACTGTTCCATAGAAAAAGAAATCCAATCGAAGGCCTCATCATCAAGTTCCATCAAGAGAGGTAGCAATAGCATCCATCAAAAGGAGGCCATGAATAAGATCAGCAGCATGAGCTGTGTTAGCAGCTCGGATCTCATAGATGCAAAGCTCGAAGAGCATCAGCTGTGTGGATCCAAACAGTGCCCCGGTTGTGGACACAAGTTTGAAGGGAAGCCGGTACGGAAAAAATCTCAGTAATATTCTTGCCTTCGAGTCTTCAACGATAAGCCTTTGACAATTCATGAACAAAGAAAGAATCATACAATAAAAGTATACCATATTCATATGCTTATGGCTGTTTTATTATTATTGGACTCATCTTATTAATTAGTTAATTTCATGGTGGCTAATTCCCTTTTCTCCCTTAGCTATAATAAAGTTTTATAAAGTGCTCATCTTCTCTCTTCCTCATATATTCTTCCTGTTTCTCTTCTTATCTCTTCCCTTTCGCTTTCTTTTTTTAATTTCGTTTGAATTTCAATGGAGCCTGCCGCAGGACTGGGTAGGTCTACCAGCAGGAGTGAAGTTTGATCCAACAGACCAAGAACTCATAGAACATCTTGAAGCCAAAGTAGAGTCAAAGAACATGAGATCACACCCTTTGATAGATGAGTTTATTCCCACTATTGAAGGAGAAGATGGAATTTGTTACACCCATCCTGAGAAACTTCCAGGTCTGATGAGATCATATAATTATTGATGACATAGTAAAATTGAAATAACCTGTAACTCTCATCACTCCTTCCCTCCCTCCGAGTGTTGTGGTTTTCTACATACATAATCCATGTCATTATTTAATTCGAGTTAGGTTTTACTAAATATAACTATATATATAGCTAAAAACCCCTCTTGATATTTAGAAGAAACTTATACTTAATCAGATGGATTTTTGTCATATACAGTTCACCTAAGTCGACCTAACTTTGACTTTTGGGTTTGTTGTTTTCAGGAGTAACAAGAGATGGCTTGAGCAGACACTTCTTCCACAGGCCATCAAAGGCTTACACAACAGGAACACGAAAGAGGAGAAAGATTCAAAACGAGTGTGACTTGCAAGGTGGAGAAACAAGGTGGCACAAGACCGGTAAGACCAGGCCAGTGATAGTGAACGGGAAACAGAAGGGCTGCAAGAAGATTCTAGTACTCTACACCAACTTCGGGAAGAACAGGAAGCCGGAGAAGACCAACTGGGTGATGCACCAGTACCATCTGGGACTTCACGAGGAAGAGAAAGAAGGAGAGCTTGTGGTGTCAAAGATATTCTACCAGACACAGCCAAGGCAGTGCAATTGGTCTTCAGATCATAGGAGTCCAACAACTGGTGAAGCAATGAGTGGAGAACTTAATAACAACAGTGGCAGAAGAGACAGTGGAAGTGGGAGTTGTTCTTCTTCAAAGGAAATAGTTACTACTCACAGTCACAGAGATGAGATGTCTGCGGTTGTTGGTGTGAGTGTCCCTCCAATCACAAGCTTCACCAGTGCCTTGGATAATATTCAACACCTGAAATCAGACCATTTCGGCTTCACCCCATTCAGAAAGGGCTTCGATGAGGTACATGTATATATATATATATATATATTAATATGAAGTAATGAACCAACCAACCATGCAGTAATATATATCTTCACATTATTCAATGGGACACTTGCATATATAGGCACTAGGCACCTTTCTTAAGAGCGATGGAAATGATGTTTTACTTGCATGCTTCACAGCTTTATACTATATTACTGAAACCAACCAAACAAAATTCATCCGATTTCAACATTCGTTTGGTAAATATGCTTTGGGGAAAAGGTGAAGAACGTGAAAGGGTTAAAGTAGCTGTTGACACTTGAGATATGTAAACATTGCTTGCATACTCAGCATAAAATTGTATGAACCTGACCTGATAACAGATCAGCATCAGCGCCCAACCACCGCTTTTTTTTTTACCCACCACCTCAAAAAGGTAACATTGGCTAATGGAATCAAGGCATGAGTTGATAGCTAGGGCTAATAATATCCGGAGAGGCCTAAAGAAATAACAAAAGATGAGAGGTTGAGAATGGACTGGCTAGCTAGCTAGCTAGCTAGTAAATTGGGTGATAGTTTACCTTACCAATTTGAGACGGTGGTGAACATTGCAGGTTGGAATAGGAGAACCTTCCACAGCAAGAGAAGTGCAAGCATCAGGGTCATGTGAAGAAGTACATGAACCAGTACATAATCATCATCATCAACAACAACAACAGCATGCGCACCAACAAATTGCGACCACAGCGTTTCATATCAGTAGGCCTTCACATCCCATCTCCACCATCATCTCTCCACCTCCGCTCCACCACACATCCATCATTCTAGACGACAACGCTTATCATGTCTCCAGAATAATGCTCCAAAATGAAAACTTCCAGGTATAATTTTTCACCCAATTATCCCATTTCTTAAAGAGAATTACAATCTTTCTCCTTTTATTTTTGCAAGATATATAGAAGTAAGAGTTCGTGTGAAGGGACAGCCGTGACACAAAAAGATAAATTTACTGCTTTAATTATATCCTAAAAATTATGGGTTCAAATCGTAAGAATTGTCTCTCCACTTGTGGATAGCCTCACTAGGCCGTACTTCTAAGAATTAAGAAAGTGTGTCATTCACATTTGATTTGGCAAAGAATAAATGATATTAATAAGGAAGAAGTTTACTTCTTATTGGCTGCCGGCACTAATAAACTAGAAAAAATTGGTTAGTTGAGTACTTCAATCGATGAGCTACTCAATGTGTTAAAGTGCAAAATGGACTGATTCTGCATGGAATTGTGCACGAGGCAGCTAGCATCATTAACTGAGGATGATTTTTATAAGTGCTTGCTAAATCACGAGCATGAAGCTGTCTTTTTCGCCTTTTGATTGTTGTTAAAACATGATGATTAAGATGTGGGTTTTGAATTTGATTGTTGTCCCTTGAAATGCATCCACATGGCAGCAACAGCAGCAGCAGCAGCTGCAACATCATAGACTAGGAGGAAGGTCTGCGTCTGGTTTGGAGGAACTCATTATGGGGTGCACTTCTACTGATATCAAAGTAAGAACTTTTTGACTCTGAAATACATGAACTTAACTTTGTGCGCCATAATGCCCACTAGAGAAAGAGAAAAGAAGATGGTCAAGAATAAACAATTAAAAGAAAAAATGAAATCAATTTTTATTTATTTTTGTTTGAATTAAAGACTAGAACTAGAAGATTTCCTCAGCTTTCTCTCTTTATCTCCTTTAATTGTTCTCTTCATGTTCGCACATTTGAACAAGAGAATATTTTTCTTTACAAGACGGAAAAGAGTGAATTACATTTAGGAATTTCGTTAAACAGGATATGAATAATCGAAGAACAAATTGTCACTGTTTACAGTTACATAAAGCGAGGCATATAGAATTCATTTTTGCTTTTTATGCTAAGGTTTTATTTTGAAATCGTGTAAAGCAAGAAGAATATTGAATGCAGACCGAATCCGCCTTCAAATGAAAAAGGGAAAATCATCTCTATAGTTTATTTTTACTTTTGAACCTTGCAAGCCAAAAATTGTTCTGCTCATGAAAACACCGCTCCTAATGTTGAATTTTTTTTTCTATTTAGTTTTATTTCTAACAAGACGGAAAGATTTGTAAAAGTTGACAATGACTTAAAATCTTGAAATTTGTTTTTGCATTCCTGACCTTAATTATTATTAGGAAAAAAATGATTGACTTTTTGAATATGAGGGTGCATGGAAAAAGATGAGCCCGGTCCATTTCCATTGCTTAGTCCTCTACTTCCTGAGAATGTGAGGAATGATGAGGATATTAGATATATATTTCAATCAACAATCCTAACCCTAATCTTTACGTTGTCGGCAACGCCCTTGCAGGAGCCATCCATCACAAACCCACAAGAAGCTGCTGAATGGTTGAAGTACTCTTCTTACTGGCCTGACCCGGGTCATCATGGGTAGGAGGAGGGAGAAAGAAAGCAAAAATAGAGAATAAGAAACAAAATACCATAGGCAAGAGAACATCATCATCATCATCATCATCATCATTAATTCTTGAATTGAAGTCTCCCTCAAGTTTCTTTTCAACAAAAGGCCAAGTAATCATCCATGGTGTGCTCTTTTTCTTTCTTTTCCGATGGGAGGGGCCTCTTTATAAGCTTTGGTGGCTCTCAAGTCTCAACGGAACTAACTGTGTGCAACGGAACAAGTTGGAAAGAAAGGGAGAAAGGACAAAGGGAGGAACAAAGAAAATCAAAGAAAAAAAAAAGAAAAGAAAAGAAAAGAAACCCAAGAAAAGCTGCTCTCCCTCCTGACACATAGTGAGGTAGAAACGACCAAAGACCCAAAGTTTAATGCATCCTGCTGCATGAAAATCATCTCTATTATGATTGCAATATCATTCATATTATTTTATTATTTTAAGATGTTTGTATAATTTCGCTTTTCCCGTTTTTTTATACAAGAAATATACCCATGAGTTTGTGCAAATTCTGCAAGCCATTGCTTGATGCCCGTGCCCTAGTTGGGTAACTTTGTTATTGAAGATATATATATATATATATACACACACATCAAAGACCAAAGTCAAACCAACAAAGTTGATCATGTGACGTGTGAAGAATGACTCAAATCTTTCTCATATATGTATATAGATAGGCCAAATTTTGTGAAATGTGTGAAAATAACGAATTTGAACTACTGGTGTTTACCCGTCAGGAGAGATTGTGCGGTGAGAGTTAAAGGTTTAGATTAGAGAGCGGAGAATCATTTAACTTTTCCTTTATCTTCTAGATTTATTATTGAGAACTTTAGGTGGAACCTCAAGTGGCACAAGAAGTCCAAGAAGCTAGGTTAAGTTACTCATGGCCTTTAATCCGAATCCAAATTGCAACTTAGTCCCAAAATACAGCATGTAGTTGCTCATTCCTGGTTGGATTTAACTAATAGTAAAAATTGACATACAGCCATAATTTTTTGTTTGAATTTAGTTGATAGACAAAATTGACAAATAAATTTATCCGTAATACTATATTAAGTAAATATTTTATTTCATCCAACAATTAACTTGTTTTGTGTCAAAAACTTTATTGTAATTCTTCTCAGCCATGCAACACTACTCAATTTAAATTTAATTTGAATAAACAATTAATTTTATTTTTGAAACCTACTATAAAAATGAGATTTACATTTATTAAACTTTACGTTTAGAACACATTAAAAGATTAAAATCCAGTTAAATTTAATTAAATGTGAGTGGATTTTTATTTGAACTCAACTAACATAAAAAAAAAGTTTCGAAATCAAATCAATTCCTATTTTATAACTCCAAATAAATTCATCAATTTTAAATCAACCAATTCTTAAGGCTTGTATACCCTAAAAATACTGATTCCTGAAGAATATAGGGAAAAGGAAGGGATATTATGATTTTGTTCTTTGTAAAACACACACACATATACAGCCTATTATAAATGCTTAATTCATATGAAAAATATGTTTGATTGACAAAAAAAAAAAAACAATAAACCCACACTACATACTTTATTATTATTAGGGTTGTGTTTGTGAAAAAATAAAGATAAAAACTATTTAGATGAGTTGCATATGTTATTTTATATATAAAATTCATCTAGATAAATTTTATCTTCAATTTTACACTCCACACCTATCCTATCATTCATCATATCTAATGATAATAAAATTTATAACGTAAGTTTGTTGTTGACTTTTGTTGGCAACCAAATACTCCTTAATCATATATTCTTCTATCGATTTGTTATATTAAGCATTCGTACTTTACTTAAGTACCAAATGAATATATCCAATTAAAATTAAATAAACTCTTATACGTACCGATTGTAAGTTATAAATGGAACTAAGTAAATATTTTATTAGCTCTAACATGACTTAAAAATTTCTCTTAAAACTAATTTGTATTCCGATTTAGTTGATGATTTCATGGATCCACTACTGTGTTTAATGTTTTATTGTTTTCTTTACGCTGCGGCGATGAACAGCATTCTGCACGAACGCAGGAGTTTCAAGAAAGCTTTTCTTGGTGCTGATGATGTTTAATTTGCCTATCAAAAAGAAAACCTACTTTAGTTGTTACAGTTTCAAGAAGATCTTTTAGCTTTTGATGGGTCCCTTAACAGACGAAAGAGTACTCTATCTCGCTCTATATGTATGCTTTTGAACCACAGCGTTATACAATACAATGCAATACAATATAAGGCGCGCGCGCACTTTTTGCTGTGAAATTCACACTGCTTATGAAATATATTTAGTTCTGGATCTGGTTGATGCCACACTTTGCTTCTTCAAAGGCATTTGTTGCTTGTGTCTGTCTCTGTCATATACATTCTGGGTTATGGAAGGAGGGAACCGAAGTTCAAATTTCCTATTGAAAAATTTGAGTGCTTGAATTTGAATGACAACACAAATTGCATTTGATAGCTAGGCGAGGTTCTTTTCTCTTATTTAGATTTTGAGAAAGAGAGTGATACTAGGAGACAGGTACATCTTTAATGCTTTATTCTGCGTTAGATTCGATCTTTTGCTGCGGTATTATTGGAGTTAAAGATATGCTTATCCTATCTCAGAGAGAGAGAGAGCGTGTAACATGCCTGCTATATAATGCTTTTCTTTAATGGGACATTCATGCAATAAAGCTAAAATCAATATGAATATAATTAAGGGTAATTTCACTGCAGTTTCTGAAGGGAATAAAGGACAGGATTGAACAGAGAATGAGAAGACAAGAATAAACTTTTTAGGCTCTTTTATTTCTGTTCTCTTTTTAAATGGCTGCGTAGTGCGCGTACCCTCCCAAAATCTCTTGCCTTCTCTTAGTGTATCGAAGAAAGAAAGACAAAAACTGTATTGTATACCTTTATATATAGCTCAATTCAATTATGCATATAGAGCATACATCATCTTGTGAAACGAGATAAGATACTTAGAGCTTTGGATATCTTAAAATCAAATGCTTGGAGAATCTTAACACTGCTGTTTTTCAGACTGACGTTTAATATTTTAAATAAATAATAAAAAACTACTACGGAATAAGAGATTAATTATATATGGTAGGAAATGGGACATGCAATTTAAAATTGAAGTAAGGAGAGCTAAAAAGATGATATTCAGATCTCTCTCCTTAGGAAAGATTTTAGATGCTCTTTAAGGGAGCATATATTGAGATAGCATAAATGTACTAGCAGTGTCATGGTTTTTGGGTGTGCCAGAGATTTGGTCGCGTAAAGAAGTCGCAGGAGGAATGGTGGTAGTGCAAGGAGGAATATAAGAATGTAGCTGTTATGTCTACCTTTTTTTTATTCTTCCAGAAGGGCCCTAACTTTAGGGCCTGCTTCCATATTTAAGACCCTACCACTTCATTGTTTTAATTTACTGCTTTCGTTGTTGATCATCATATGTTCAATCGGCACATATATTGTTTAAGCTATTTTAAAAGCAGATGTTTTCACCATTAGGGTATGTTTGGTAGAGTTTGATGCATTATTTTATAACTCTTAACTAAATTCACCCTTAGAGTTGGTAGTTGCTACAGCAAGTTGATTGTAGATTCCAATTGCATTTATTGTTTTCAAGTGAATCTGTACTGCTTCATTCGCGAAGCTGATGGGTCTAACTTTACTTTAGTTATTCAAAGATTTTTCACAGTATGTTAGTTTGTTTATTAAGTACTAATTAACTACATTAAACTGATATTCAAACGGTGATATTTTATCATCGTATTATAGTAATTAATCTTATCAAAATAGTGACCTTTTACCATTGAGCTGTAACTCATATTGCACCACTCTTAATTTAGGTGACTTGAAATTTATTGATATTGAGTCAAAGATTCTATCTCCATTTATTTTTTTTTTTCTCCCTCATTTGTTTTTTAGCTCCACTAAGAGCTCCTCTCAAAATATATATATATATATATATATATAGTGGCTTTTCAATATTTTTTACGTGGAGGCTTTTCAATTGTACATGATACTACAAAAGGTTATTGGTAAATGCCAAATTAATATAATGAAAGTTTTGTTCTAACACGCAGGCACTATTTCTAGAAGAGTGTACCAAATTACTATGATTAGCTTAAAATTTTCACAAGAATATGAGTTCGATTTTTACTGTTATGGTGAGGACTCCTTTGATAGGTGATCTTATAAGTCCCCTTAAGTACTCGTGAGCCCAAGGGCTCTGGGATGATCAGTGTTAAACCTGGCTAATTTTTTTTACTAAAAAAATGATTGGCTTAAAATTACATGAGTAATTATTAAGAGAATAAAATTGTTATTTCAGGTTGCATTTGTAAGAATACCTTATGGTCTTGGAAAAAATTAAAATTTTTAATAAAAAATAGAAAAAAGAAAGAACAAAAAATGACAAGAGCTTACAATACCACAAGTGGTATATACCAATATACTGGCACTAATAATTTTTGTTATCAAAATACTATTTAATTTGGTTAATTAACAAATTTTAATTTTTTTTCAATTGAAGTGGTGTAGTTTGTATATGACATTAAAAGATATCATGGAGAATTGGAGAAATGATATCAACAAAAAAAAAATTGATTTTAACAGCGTTTGATCTTTTTCAGCACAGTCCGTAGCAGTCGGCCTATTACAGTGTGGGCGGTAACTCAAGTTTTTGGTCATGACAGGCCACTGGTTTTTGTTTTTGATCAAAAGAAGCCTATGTAGAATAGGTCAAACCCACATTTAATAAAAAAAAAATTGGGTCTTCTTGTTAGAGTGGCCCCCTCTTTATTTTTGCATGGGCTAGAAAGGTGGACTCTGCATTGCGTTTTTAATATCATGTAGTGGACCTTTATGCTTTTTTAACGTTTTGCGTTTCTTTTTTCTTCATGAGAAATTCTACTTATCCTTCTTTCACGACTCTACCTCCCAATACTAATGGAATGTGGTCATTCATTGTTTTGGACAAGCTGATATACTTCATTCCATATATCTGTTGCCGTGTTAACTCAGTTTTATATCATTACTATGATATGAAAAGGGCTTATTGTCAGTTTCAGATTAAACAGTGTGTTTATTTGAATCCTCCCACAGTTGTCTTGTTGCAAGTGACCCGGTGTCAGCAAAACACACATATCGGGAAGCCTTTAATAGGTTCGAAGATTTTGGGCTTTCGACTAGCATTCATTTCATTCGGAATAATAATTCCAGGCACAGATGCTAATAAGGACTATTCCTACCCAGTTGGTTTAACCGGATTGATGAACATTGAGAAACCTGCTCAACCTACTTGGTTTGATTGGACTGATTGTAATGAGAAATAATTTCACTCCGTTTACACTTCACACCTAGTGCAACAGAAACTAGAGCGGTAGACTAGACACTGCTCAAATCTGCAAAAGAATAGCTGTACATTTCAGGTAGAGATTTGGCAACTGCAAAGAGTAGGTTTTAGTACCAGTAAACACAAACAACCATTTGGTCAACAACTGACAAATTCTATTTATTTCACATCAATAATGCTTTAACTTGCGCAAGGATTTCGCTTGGACTTACACGAAAGTATATGTACAAGAGAACTACAACCTGTTCCTCTTAATCTGTAACACAACAATAGAGAAATCTTCCCCTCCAATCTTTCTATGGGTCCTCTCTTCATGTAACACAGTTGCACCGACTTTGTGGGAAAGTATCAAACTTCACTTATTTTAGGACCATCTTTCTATACAGACCACCAGCTTGACATGTTCGTGTCAGGCTGGATTAGCAAGCACGTGATTCAGAAACTGGCAACCACCTGGTCATTGGTACACTATTACCAGATACTTTTAAGGATGCGAACAGGCAAGATAGTCTTGATATCATGGGCATAGTCTTTGGCACTTTTGGAACAATGGCCAGCTCCATACCAGCATTGCATGTGCTATGATAGCCTTCAAGATCAGCTTTGGTTATAAGAACGGCATCCCAAGAGGGAGAGCGAGTTAGAGAACAAGGTCTGTGCTTATTATAGTTTTGAACAGCCTGCTTACAGTACATGCAAAGATCAAGTAAATATCGAATGCCTTGAAGAGGTATCATTATCCCATAAAACAAACACTCAAGTCATTATATCACTAGCTTCATAAGGGCAGGGGAACAAAAATACCAAACAAACTGCATTGTACAGCTTATATACCTTCCATTGCGATGGTGCTAGTAGCACTCTAGGTCTTCGAGACCGTACGTATTCCAGGGCAGCAGCAGGTGTCATGTGCTTGTATTCGACCTACAAAACATACGTTGATTACATGGCAACTGATTAGCTCCTTGAAGCTTCAGCTGATGCCACCTCACATCACAAGCATAGTAATTCATAAAATCACCAGATAGCAAAGCACAATTGTTGTACTCCTCCCTCGCCCAGCTTTACAGTGAACATAAGTAGTTTTACCACAAGTTGCATTCTCTGTACCAAAATACAAGGGTGAGACAAACTTACCTACATTCCATCGACACAACACACACACACATTGATGGATGCATTTAACCGCCACCCCACCTCCCTTCTCCAAAAATAAACTAAAGAGATTAAAAAAACCCACGATGAATGAACTGCACAGCTCGGCTGATATCCACATGAGAGGGAGCAAAGAGATAATCCCTTGTGGGAATTACCAAATGATCAATACCATGAGCCTGAAACAAATCAAACAAATAAACCAAGAATATTGGCAATGGATCTAGACTAAAACAAATATATTGCTAGACATTCTGACAGTACTAAGCTTATTAGTGATTAGTGAAAATGCATTATTCCTGTAATGGCTGTATCAATTAAACACGCACACCTACACAAGCAAACTCTTCATTTAACACAGGAGACTCCAAAACTTCCTAACAGCGAGCAAGTAGGATTACACAAAATGCAAAGATAACACTTTCAAACAAGAAATAGGGATAAGGATACACTCACATGATACAATGATGATGGTACCAAAGTTTCATAAGGTTCATTAAGAGTTATTACACCACCCACACCAAGCTTCTTCAAGTGAGGAACATCTTTGGGGAATGGGACTGCGCCAAGCAACAAAAACTGGAAACAACAACAAACACAAACACAATTTAATAAAACGACACAAAGCACACAACCTATCAAACAACATTCATCAGCATGGCCGCCCCAATTATGACTCCATTTTGATGATCACTATAAGGAAATAACCCAATTTCAAGTTTTCAAAACCCAAAAATACGCAGACAGATTATACTAATTCAGAGCAACAAAAACATAGCGAATACATACAGAAAATAGAGATTAAAACCAGCATGAATGAATGGAGATTCAGATAGAGAGAGAGAGAAAGAGAGAGAGAGAGAGAGAGAGCAAAACCTCATCAACTTGATCCCACCACCTGAACTCAGCTTCAATCTTGTTACGAACCACATTATAAAGAAGTGTGGGATAAAACAGGATACGGCCAACTGCTCCAACCAACGCTCTCTTTGAATCAACCATCACAATCTGCATCTCGCACTTCTCTTCATCCCTACTACACTCTGTATCGTCCAATTCCTCGATCTTCATCCCACACAGTAAATCGATCCCAAATACAAAGAAACAAATACACCCTAGACTTACAACCGCGACCAAATTCTGAAACAAAACCCCAATTTGAGAAATTACATGAGAATGGATTAACTATTAATTAAGATCATTTAAAATCCGAAACAAAATCAAGGAAAAATTAAAAGAAGCAATCTCAGCTTTACCGCCGATTTGGGAATTAAAGAAAACGCAAAACTCGAAAATGGAAACCTATTTAGCAGGAAATGAAATCGATCGGGAGAAACGAAAATGGGGGAAGTTGGGGCTGATAGTGTTGAAATGCAAAGGAGAGTAGAGAGAGAGAGCAAGCAGAGGTTCCCAGACAAGAGTGCCCTTGGAATTGGGTATTATTCACCAAATATACCTTCTTTTGCTTCAAACTGGTGGATAGAGGGTGCGCTTTTTGGTAATTGTGGTTTGTGATTATTAGTCAATGCACAAAATTGATGTAAAAAGAAAATAAAAAAACACCATGGCAATTGTCCTCCAACCAAAAAAAAAAACTACATTATTCATTGGTAATTGAACGTACAGCATATTTTAGGATATTAGACCAGCCAAACCATGAATTGCTTTCCTTCAAGCTCAACAATTTTTCTTTTCTCCTACAACCACAAATTAAGGAGAATTCTGAACCCCATATAATCCCTAATTATGTCACGGTGAAGGTTAGGAAATTCGTGAACCTTCTTCATGTTAATGAGTAAAAGTTAATTTTCGTCGAAATTATATGTGTGTTTTATTTTTAATCTCTAAAATTAAGTAAGTGTTAATTAGCTCTCTAAAATTATAAAATGTTATTAAAGTTAGTCCTTTTATTAATATTTGTGGAGATTAATATCAATTATTAAAAGGATTCATTTGAATCAATTTTTATAATTTCAAGGACTAAATCAATATTTATTTTATTTCATGAATTAAAGTAAAATACGCATACGTTTTTAAGGATTAATGCAAATTTTTACTCTGATCTTAATCATTTTTTTTTTCAATAAAGCTAAGTTGAATTCCTTAGACATAAATCAAGTGATAAGAAAAGCTGCTACACATGTATTTCGGGAGGGAAAAAAAAAAGGGTCAATTCCTGTACATGATTGAAATACATTTATTGGAAACTCGAACCAAAGGCGCATGCTGCTTGCATACATTGGCAAACAAGTGAGGACAATGCTTTGTGTGTCTATACATAAGGAATTTATAAGGAATTGAAGTAAGGTTGCACACGGGAATTATGTATTTGCAGTTTCCCTAAAATAAATAAAGGTATGGTATTGACTTTTGTCTATTAATTTTAAATTACACTTTTTGTCTTATAGTTATATTAAATTATATACTTTTTAGCATACAAAAGAAAAAAGAAAGAGAAAAGAATAAGGAGAGAGTTAAAAATTAGTTATGTGTTCCTTGTGAGTGTTTTTCCAATTGGTAATATAATCAATTTAATCCAATTATTAGAATATTTATTCTTATTTCTCACATAATAAACTCATGGAAAAAAACTAGCCTTGCACGCAAGTGAGTCCATAGTTTAGTGATAGATTTGTATATATCTAAATGAGATACGAGAGATTGTGTATTCAACTCTCACCTCCAAACTTCATCCACTAATATCTTAGTACAAAAAATAAAGGAAAATTATTCGGCACTCATAAATTTCAAATGTATCAGTACTTCTTAGTTATTTATTGCTAAAAATTAGTCACGTATCTTACTAACTCAAAGTTACACGAGGTGCCGGATCAAAAACCAAAAATAAAAAGAACAAGATTGAACGGGCCGGGTATGTTGTGCTATGCTGTACAATGTCCACTTATTGTTTTGTGCCAAAGATTAATAGTAATGCTTGAGTGAGTGAAAATGACGTACAATGATAAATATCAAACAAAAGCGTCAATTTACCCAGATTGTGACAGAATAGTTGGTGGTATGCAACCAACTTTAAATTGGACCCCATTTGAAAACAACCCTTTTTTATTCAATTGATAAACAGAATCATGTTTACTATCAGTTGTAGCTATCCTTCCTATGCTGAAAATTTACACTTGTGATGATTGGACTCCAAATATGGACAACCGAGAAAAATTCAAAGCAAATAATTTAGGTTACTTGGAAACAGGAAAACTTCATGATATATATTGAAAAAATGAGGGCCTGATCATTGTTGAATGCGTCCCTCCTTCAGTTTAGATTTGAGACTCTTTACAAAATCACATTTAATTTGATTAGTCATCATCATCGTGAGTTCTTCATCTTATAACTCCAAGTATATAAGGAATTCAGGTTTAACTCCTGAACTGCTTCATATATATAGACTACATCAAAGTTTCCCCAACCAATCATTAATGTCGATGCTTCATTCTAAGGCTCTGGATAAATAAAGGGATGCGGTGCTATAGTGGCTATTGTAACAGATCACAGGAGTTACTGAAAAAGATATGCACATGCACGGATGCACCTTCTGATGTTATGAACTTTTGAGAGAAGAACTTTCACTTCATTCCTGCAGTTCAAAGTTGTTGGAACATAAGTAGATGTGGATTATGGATAGTACAACTATCAAGACTCCATTCGTTTGGACGAGAGTTTCTCCAGTCTCCTTTTTTTTTTTTAATTGTTTTACATCTTCTACATTGTTAACACAGAAATCAGGAATTCAGTAATCATTTTTCTTTTTCACTGGTCCAATCAAACTCAAAAGGTTAATTAATTAAGAGCAAATATTGGTTTCCAATTTTGGGCCACGTCCTAGTCCAACAGTGATACACACATGCTGGACACCAATTTCCGAGTGTGATGACTAGACGTAAAGGTCAAGCAACTGGCAGCAGCAACACAACATTTATGCAGCAACTAACCAACCCAACGCAAAGGAATCCTTGGCAAGGATCTAAGATGGGACCTAAATCAAGGCCATGTTACAATAATTGCACAAGGTGACCACACCACTCCTAATGCTATTGGTGAAAGCACATGCTGGTGTGCAATTGGCTGGTGGAATTGGAAATGACCTTGAAGGCAGAAACACTGAATGTGAAAATGTTCGAAGCAGATAGGGACCTAATTAATGTTCCAATGTTAAGGGTCGTTTATTTTACGTAAATTGACAACCCTCAAAGGCTCTGCCAGTGTTACATATGTTATATATGATCGATCTCATTGGTTGCACGAAATTTTGGAATTGTCCAATGCTCATCATATCTCAAATTCTTGGAATCGTGTCACTATCTCAGTTTAATTTCTCATAGGTGAGACTTGCATTGAGAGTGAGACTCCAACGTGGTGTTTAATTTTCTTCAAGGAAGGTTTTGAATGATTAAGGGATGAATACCTAATTTAAGCACATTCATTCAGACTCGTCCTATATTAGCGCTGTTTGCGGGGTGGGTTGTTGGGTGGCACCGGCACCACACCGTTATAAAATGTACTATACGTTTGGTGGCTATGGCTATGCTTGGAAAATGCAACTACGTACAGAAACTTCCATTTACATAGTGATAGAAAAAAGGATTGGAAGAAGGAAACTTTCTCTCTTTCGATCGCCTTTAGTTAGTGTTATTTTTCCTCCTTTTATTTGTTAATTGGAACAATGAATGGTTCATGACCAGCCGTGGAACTTGGGAACTAGTTGCTTTCCATTACTAGTCAAAATGAAGTGCGGCCGTTTCTTCACGGTTGTTTTCACACCACCCCAGGGTCATTCTATCTAATGATTGGTTTTTGGACCATGCTCCCATCATTTAGGTAAGGGAATTGAACATTGCATTCCACTAACTTTTTTTGCTGGACAATAGTCATTGCAGTTCAATATATAGATTTCAACAAAATTTCTTCAAAGATAAAGTATTAGGAAATACAGCACTCCTTGGATTCAGAGTGTTAATCCAAGCTGCAAGTAAGCAATTGATCTTGACCATATTCTGTTAATTAAGTCAATAAATTCTGTACCTTGTGACTCACAATGTCTAAGGAGATAAATATTTAGCTACATCACTTACTCTAATTCATTTGTGACACGTAAATTTTATGGTCATAATTATCATATATTCCTTCTATATCTTTAGTGCAATAGTTAATTAATTAATTATTAAATAAAATAAAATAAATATTTTATCTTGTTATAAAAATATCTAAGAATTTATCGTTTAATGATCACATGTTAGTCTCGTGGACTATTTGGGTTATTCTGGTGTTTTCTTTAAGATCTTGATTGCATCCGTTCTTAAATGATTAATAGGGCAGTTTCTTCTATTTATTTATTTATTTTTCCCTGGATGACTACTTTATTAAAAAGCATGTTTAAGAGCTGGAAATTAAAGACATCTTTTCACAACCATAGGCAATTACCTATTTACCTGCCATCTGACTCAAAAATTGAATTCCTTCTATACAAGCCCCGCAACCACTTATACAGAAGTAGCAGTGTCTGTGTGTGAGTAACGGTACGCGTTGTTAATAAATTCTCGTACGCCCTCCCTGCATACAACTGCTATTCGCGTTTCTGCTTTCAGCTTTACCCTTATTGACCTGTGGTAAATGTAGGGTTCTTTTGGAAAAAAGAAATCATCCGATTTAAATAATGTAAATTATTTTGGTTTAGATTGATAACGACAGCAAATTTATATTATTTTATCTAACATTATCCGATTTAAATGGAATGCGATAGATTTTCAAAATTAAACCCAATATCTGGTCCAATTCAAGCAATTTATTGAAAATAAGACCAAATTCAATCTAAATTTTTCAGCTTTAATCTATTTTCGATTTAGATTATATTGATTTAGCAGTTTTGATTAAATTGAATTGAATTTGAATACTCACTCAAGACTTTTCAGATGTATTCATGAGTTTGGTTTAAAAAGAAAAGGAAAGGAAGAAAAAAATTTATGGAGATTTGAGCATGTTTATGAGTTTTAATTTTAAGAGAGAAATGTGATTGAAAATTTTTGCTAACTCCTCAACACCTTTCAAAATTTATATTTTATAATTTCTCAATTTGAGAATTTTGAATCGATTATTCTTTAGAATATTAAAATATTATTTATATGAATTTATTTAAATTTTAAATCAGCTTGTTATTTCCTTCATGATTTCATATTAGCTTCCATAAATATAAAGTATATTATTGATATTTTTAAATCTCTTCATATAATGCATTTTAAGCGTTAATAATTAACAAAGCTGTTAACATGCTCTATAAATCATATCAACTTGTTTTTTACATTCTTTTTAAAACATATTAATATAAAACATATTACCTATGCTAAATTAATTTAATAAAAAATAAAATTATAAAAATATATTATAAATCCTCTATTTTTTTATGTTATTAATTTTAAAGTCACAAATAAAATTAATAAAAAAATTTTAAAAACTCTTCCTCCCAATTTCCTTTTATTCCACTTTTATAACTTTTCCTTCAATCCCTCAAAAGTACCTAACCAACCTATGTGCATTAATTAAGCTAGAGGCTCGCATACAAATACCTATTGTGTTGTACAAATCAAAGAAGAATAAAAGGAACAATGCGCCCCAATGCTGTAGCTTAAGTCCACGTAATATCTTTGCGTCTCTTTCAAGTTTAACTAAGTTTGAAGAAACAGACTCATCAATGTTCACAATGATAAGAATGATAAGGGTTAGATGACTTAGAAGAGTCGCACAGAAATTCTAAATATATGTGCTTATTTAGCTATTCCTTGAAAAAAAATAAAGAAATTCAAAATTTTGACTAAAACTTCTTTAAAATGGTATGCTTGTTAATTGATTCCTCAACAGATATAATTGTTTCTTATACTTTTATTTCATCTAGTAACTGCAATTAATAAAGTTTTATTTTTTTGTCCCCCTCTTTATATTCTGTTTTAATTTCCATAGTTGAGCAGCGTCAAGTATAGCTTTGATCGAAGTGGTTAATCACTTAATTACTAAAAATCTATCTACACTAATAATAGGTCCTCACCATTTTCCACTTTGTCTTTATTTCCTTTTCTTTCTATGTTTTGGTACGTTAAGACTTTGTCTTTATTTCTGCTAACAATAAAAAAACAGCTCAGCCTGTTGTACTAATTATTTATATTACTCAGTTATAATGTTATAGATATTAGGTGATTTGACAAGAATCTTTAATCTTTATCTCTACCTTCAATTAAACCGGAAAGGTTAGCAGTGAAATTGAATGAGAAGTTGATGGGTTATGTCAGCAGCACACGAGCTTTTCATTAAATTGATTAATAAATTTCTGTTTTTATCTGGATTAAGAAACTCCTTTTTGAATGGATGATTTATACGGACGTAATTTTTCTTTAAGAAATAAGAACACATCTATTATTTAATCCTTTAAGTTTTTTGCTATAACATTTTAATTCTAAAACGATTTAACGTCAAACAAATCAATTTCCGTGACATAAAAATCATACAACTTTATGAATCATCAATTTTTAACATATTACTCCTTAAGAATTGGCTTTTAACAATGTATTCTTTAATTCATGAATAAATTGATTTTAAATATATTAATTTTTGAGGAACTAATATGTTTATAATTTTTTTATAAATGGATTAATAAGTGAAAAGAGAAATTTTTTGTAAACTTTTAAATATTTTATTTTTAAAAATTAAAATTTTAAAATGAAAATGAGTAAAATGTAAATTCACTTGAAAAGATAAACTCATCTTTTTTTATTTATGCAAAGTTTTTCTTTCATTTTAGTTTGTATGAGATTTTTTAACGAAACGATAACATAATTTAACAAACAAACCAATTAACGACCAGCATTGAAGAAGGTTTTACTTTGGTTGATTGTTTTTTATTTGTTTAATTAGTTATTTATAGTGTATATATATACACACATGGATATTTCATTCATCATAAATAAACTATTAAATTAACTTGATATTGATATAGTTTTTAACTTTAATTTCATTACATTGATAGTATAAAATTCTTTTATATTGTCATCTAATTTTTATTCAAGTAGTGGGTATAAGACTTAATTATTTTTTCAAATGTAACAATACATCATTGTATGATAATATAAAAAAATTTTAGGCTATGAATGCATAAAAATTAAGCTCATAGTCTTTAGACAGTGACAGCTCAAAATTCCAAATTTTAATTAGGGAAAACTATTTTAACGTATACCATTTTAAAATTTAAAAATTAAGAACATCCAACTTCATAAAATATAATTATAAGCCACTTATTAATTTAAATAAATCATCTTATTTTCTCAATATAAACGAAATATATTCCTATTTGCAATTCATCTCATGTTCCTTTAAATCCAACCGAAACCAACATGTTATTTGAATTATACATTATTTAAGTATTAAAAATTATCATCAAATGCATCAAATCTCTTCATTTGAGTGAGTTTTCAAGTATTAGGGAGAGGATTAACTATATTTATTAATATTTTTTGGATTGAATATTTATTTAAAAAAATTTACACTATAATTCTTATATAAAAGTATTTGATGGTGAGAAGTAAAGAAAAGAATCCTTGTATTATATATATATACACTATTTTAATATATGTATATTTTAATATTAACTTACTTTAATTAGTATATAATATTTATACAATACTTGTGACTATACATATGCAATGAGTTTTTTTTTTTTTTTTCCAAAAAAAGAAAACTTTCGTTATTCTATACTGAAAAAGTTGTACAAAAAGCTATTGGCCAAACGCATTACATAAACTGGGCAGAGGACAATGAATGCAACGTTGATGACAAGACCAGTCTACCCCACCGGTTCAACACCAGAGCCGCTCTCCCTCCAACGTAGCAACCTTTACTTGGACACCCTTACATCACATTACATTACATTACAACCATAGCATCAAATCATCTGCCTCCCATATTATTCTCCTTAAAATGGACAACAGCTGCTGCACCCTCCTTCTGACTTTTCTCCTCTTCCTCCATTTGACGGCAGCTACAGCCGCCATTGGTGTCGGTGTTGGCGTTGGTGGCGTTGGTGTTGGAGTAGGCGTAGGTGTAGGCGTTGGCGTTGGCATTGGCAATGGTAACGGTGGTGGTGGTGGTGGTGGTAATGGCGGGGCCAACACCCCAGTGCCAAAGTTGGACAGTGCTTACAAAGCTCTCCAAGCGTGGAAATCCGCAATCACTGATGACCCTTTGAAGATTCTAGACACCTGGGTTGGTTCCAATGTGTGTTCTTATCAAGGAGTCTTCTGTGCAACTCCTCAGGATGAAATAGCTGTGTCATCAGCCACAGCTGGTGCTGTTGTTGCAGGAATAGATCTCAACCATGCAAATCTCCAAGGAACTCTTGTCAAAGAGCTCTCTCTACTGGTTGACATGTCTCTCCTCCACCTCAACAGTAACAGGTTCACCGGCACAGTTCCTGATACATTCAAAGACCTCGCCTCCCTTGAGGAGTTGGACCTCAGCAACAACCAGCTTTCAGGCCCTTTCCCCACAGTTACCTTGTACATGCCAAGCCTTGTCTATTTGGACCTCAGATTCAACTCCTTCTCTGGGCAACTTCCTGATGAGCTTTTCAACAGGAAACTGGATGCAATATTTCTCAACAACAACCAATTTGAAGGTGGAATCCCACAGAACTTGGGAAACTCTCCTGCGTCAGTGATAAATTTGGCTAACAACAAGTTGAGTGGGAACATCCCAGCAAGTTTTGGGTTCATGGGTTCTAAACTGAAGGAGGTTCTGTTCCTCAATAACCAGTTGACAGGTTGCATTCCTGAAGGGGTGGGGCTATTCACAGAGATGCAAGTCCTGGATGTGAGCTTCAACTCGCTCATGGGCCATTTGCCAGACACAATATCTTGCCTCCAAGACATAGAGGTCCTCAATTTGGCACATAACAAGCTCTCTGGGGAGTTATCTGATGTGATCTGCTCTCTGAGGAGCCTGGTGAATCTAACTGTTGCTTACAACTTCCTTTCTGGGTTCAGCCAGCAATGCTCAAGGCTTTTCAATGTGGGATTTGATTTCTCAGATAACTGCATTCCGGGAAGGGACATGCAGAGGCCTCAACCAGAGTGCTCTGTGATCCCAGGTGGCAGCCTCAATTGTCTAAGAATCCCTACTCCAAAGCCTCTTGTTTGTGGTTCCCTGGCTGCAATACTCTCTAAGCACACAGATCACGGTTCATCGTCTTCACCCTGATGATAGGAGCCGTATAGTTGATTACAGGTTGGTTCTGATGCCTTTTCCATTAATTGATGCTACCAATTTAATTCGGGTCTGCTAATTAATTTTATTCCTCATGGATTCGGTATACATATTAGTAAATTTTACTTGGCCCGCACGGATAAGGTGTGCGTTGATTTTGAGGGTAAAGGGATTTGTCGGAGTTCCAATATCCTTCTTGACCAGTATAAAATTGTAGTCTATGATGGTGATCACAAACAGGATCATTCATGTGTCACGTGGCACTCTTGTTTGATTTGGTTACTTTGATGTGTTCAAGTCTCACGGGTTCTTTAGATTGTGCTTTCACCTTCATTCCCTCTACATGACAAAGTCCCTACATGATTGCTACTCACTAGTGAAACTGGACTCCGATGTAATGCTTTGTCTTTAGATTACTCAACCAAAATCCGGGGTTTATATTTCTTAGGAATTGGCCTGCCAAAATGTCAATTCAATCATATAATTGGGGTTATATTGAGAATCGGCTGGGTAATATTTAAAGATAACTTATAACTGTTACTCTGTTAGACAATAATTAATGCTGAGAAAAATGAGAATAGGTTTTTACTTTAAAAGAAGTGTCATTCATTCAAAGAACCTATAATAGCTTAGACTTCCCTTTTTTTGTTTTTTTCTTTTTGGCAACTGGGTGAAAATTGGAAAAGTGCAAGTCGTATGTCTAACATGGAGCTCACCGCAAACCTGTATCACTAAGAATCTCCTGCTGACTAACACCAAAATCCTTTCTGTAAAAGGCATAGTTCTGCCATAAAAACTTGTATAGTGCTATTAAAACAAGCAATAGAAACTACAATTGGAAACGCCATTCATCTGATAAGGGGTATAGTACATTGGGCTTGGAAGTTGGAATTTCGATAAACCAAGTGGCTACTGGATAATCTCATGAGTACTCCGCTGATCACCTAAGCTTGCCATGGATCTATGGAGCCTCTATTTCCTTAGGAAGAATTTTCAAGTAATATTAAATATTACGATATATTTGGTTGATGGGTAAGATCTGGCGAAAATTTATTGAATAAATTTCACATGTAAAATAATATTCTACATATCAAAGAGTTTCCAGATGTGGTAACCCTGAAATCCCCGTAGAATTTATTTTTGTAGTTTATGCTCACTTCCTTCATTACTATGTATGTGTGTATATATATATATATATATATGATCTGATTTTCTTTTTCTTTTTCATTTCTGACGCGTGGTTGAAAAGACAACTTCTGTCCTTATTTCTTTTTGCCAAATTAATATTCAATAGGTCAGTAATGAAGAAAGGATGTCATTTTGTTGTGAATTAACTAATAATAATTTTCGATACTCCCAATGTCCTTCTTGATCAAGATAAAAATAGAGGGCGTGCTATTTGAATATCTGAAAAATAAATATTTCAAGGAAATATTTATTTTTATCACTGTTATATGTCGCAATATAATAAAAGATGGTATTAACATAGGGCAACATTAATGTGTCACTTAGCAGGTCTGTTTGATTTTGTTACTTTGATGTGAACAAGTATCACGGGTTGTTTGGTATTCACTGTTCGATTTGATTTGATTTTAATATAAAATCCAATTTGTTTAGTTGAATCAATTTAATTTTATTCAAAAAATTAAATTAACGTGAATTAAGTTAAATCGGTTTAGTAGTTTAATTTTTTATTTAATTTTGTAAACTATAGACTAAAGTCTTTTTTAACAATATTGAACTAAATGAATTATTACAATTTTTATAAAACTTTTAATTCTAAAATCTATATTAATTATAAAATGTTATATTAATATCAAACACTAAAATATTAAGAATATGATAAAAGGTTCAAACAAAAGTCATGCATAGACTCAAATGAGTTGAGTAAACTAGTCATCCTATCCTCTTATCCCCTAGCACAAGGCCCCTACTTTTTCCTCCGAAGAACGATAACTTGGCCATAAAGAAGTTGGCACTTATAGGCTAGAAAAGATAAAACATACAACTTAATGATAACAAACAATATATATGAGGTCTTTTAACCATAGTTTTAAAACTCGGACCGGTAATCGACTCGGTTGAGTCGTCATCGGGTCACCTTAGTTCAACCGGTGGATCACTGGTCGAACCGAATTTATTTAAATAAATATATAAATTGAGGTAACTAACTAAGAGTGTAATATAAATATTTCATGGCATAATATATAACAAGAGAGCGGTGGCCCGATGGTTGGGCGCACGCACATCTGCCGCATCTGGGTTCGATCCCCATTGCATTGGTTTTGGAATTTGTTTCGAATTTCCAATGCAGAGGGCACACAGAGCACGGACGCTGACACGCGGTCAACTCCAATGCACGGTCAACTCGTTCGCTCAACCGGTTCGACTCCGCCTTCGCCGCCTACGGTCAACTCCGAGTTTGACCAAGGTTTGACCGGTCGATGCTTATCCTGGCCTCGATTGAAGAACCGACCCGGACCAGCGTCCGGTTCACCGGTTTCCGGTCCGAACCGGCCGGTCCGGTCCGGTTTTCATAACTATGCTTTTAACTACTCGTCCGAAGAATATCGACACCTAAGTATCGCTAGCACATGAGAACAAGGATAGCAGAAAGTTCCATAACTTGAGGAATATGTTGTGCCGCATTTCAGCGTGGATATGAATATGTCTATTATCTGCAAGGCCAATAATATAGAAAATACATAATGAGAATCAAAATAGCCTAAAACAGGACAATAAAATCAAAGAAAAGATACAATATCCACCATTAAAAATATAGTAGATGTAGAAAATTTATATTAAAGATCAAATAGTCATTCATCAGATAAAGAAACTACTAACCAATGAAAGGGGAAAAACAAAGAGATTAATATTGATGCACTATTAAATTAAATACTTTTACTAATATATCAATGCATGATTGGATATCTGCGTAAATTATTTTTACAACAGTAAACTCAATTTAATGGGGTTAGGATTTCAAGAAAAGGGAGGACAATCCTCTTCATTAACACAAACAAGGAAAGATCATATTATAGAAAGAGTTTAAGCAGAAAATTAAAGGAAGGAAAGAAAGAAGGGTTAGGGGGCTAACTTTTAAGAGAGAAATTTGTCACCCCAAAATCCATAGGATGGTTCTACTCATCTATTCTGAAACCAAAATCTTTCATTGTTTTGTAACAATATCTTACCAATGCAAACATCAAGTTCCTTTATATACAAAAGATTTTCCTTGCATTTGCAATCGTAGGTACCCCAAGTGTTCTTGCAGGTGCAGCCATCACACTGACAAGCAATTCGTTCCTTACATTCATCAACATCTGAATCAGATCAAAACAGTGGTTTTAGAATAGAGTTATTATACTTCTGCAAAGTCGATCATATAAAAAAGACAACACATTGTTTTAAATTGCCATAATGGAAATAAATATTACCTTCACATTTATTATGTCCATCCCCACGAAACCCATCTGGACATCGACAACCATTGATTGTAGATTCCTTTATACAAAAATGGGATAATTCAGTAAACCTTGAAGCATGCTGAGGAAAATTATAGGATAAATTTTTACGGCAACCAGAAGAAAAACAAAACTAGGTTAAGCAGTACTGAACTAAGCAAGCCGAGTAAGTCAATCCATCTTTATTTTCCGCCCAACAACCTTCGTTGTTTATTGAACACGTTGCAGGCCCAAAACCTGTCAAATAAGGCAAAGAGCAAACGTTCCAGCAACATCATTGTGAAAGGGATATCATTTTGATTACAGAATAACTGAATTAAACAAGTTTCCTCTTATTGAGGAGCATGCAAAGACATTTTTTTAATTAGTTTGTTCAGTCTAATTATCCATTAGCCCGTGTTTGTCAAAATCTCTAGCATCCGTAGCTTTCATGTTTTATGAGAAGAGAGTACAAATATTCTGGTCTTATAAAATCAGAGGAAGTGGAATACCCTGTTTCTTAAATTGGAAAAAGCATACCTTCACATGATGTATAACCATCACCCTCATAGTGAACACCTTTCACAAGAGGGCACTCACAAACTCTTCCCTTGAAAGTATCCTAATAAAGAATGATGGTATAAGGAGACACACACGGAACATTATATGTGTAGATAATCTTAATTAATTAAGTGATAAGAACTGTGAGAAAAAGTAGTAATGGAAACTCAATACCTTGCAAGCAGTTATGTTAGCCTTTTGGTCCTGCCAGCATCCTCCATTTCTCTCAAGACACTCATTAGTCACAATATCTGACAAGCACAAACCACAATATAGAAAAGTTCAGTATATTACACTCAAGTAGTAGATTTTAGAAAGGAGGAGGAGGAAAGAAAACAAGAATTGTTCAACAACTCATTTCATATAGTGGAACAGTAAGCACACCAACCTTCGTTTAAACAAACTGGAGGTTCCTTAGTCTCAAATCTGGAACATATCGCCTGCAGGATAGCAGTTCTTTCCAATTTTCCTTGAGACAAAGTAAACTAAATCTTTAGAATTCTGAAATACTAAACATTTTCCTCAAAAGGATGAAGTGTTCTACTAATTCACGTGGGAGATTTCATGCAGAATAATGTCTACGAAATAGGTAATAAGTTACTAACCTCGATACTGGACATTGTTTATAACCAATGACGGGAACATGGTGATATCACCACGAAATCCATGTCCAATCTAAATATCACAAATGAATGAGAAGTAATTAAATTATTTTTCTTGATATGCCAGCAAAAATTGGTTGTGGAATTGGAGATAAATAGCAGTGGTTATATGAAATATGTGACCTGAAGTTGTTGCTCGTTCCTCAGCACCTCATTCTCCACATCCGCTTCAGGGTCACCCACGCACTTCTTAATTGTATCAATGGGCAAATCTGTAGTATTAAAGACAAAACTTTAAAATTAAAAGAATAGAAAACAAAAGAGTCTCATACACAACAATATTGAAAGAAAATTGTTTCCTTTACACCACACGTTTTACACATTTCACTGATAAAAAAAATTTGGTTAAAAATGTATATTTTTTGTATTATGGTTAGTCATCAATGTCCATGATTTTGTAGAAAAAGAGGCATGGTGGCCGTGCATTTTGCAGCCACCGAAAGTTGAAAAAAAAACAAAAGAGGTTACTGTGCACATGCACAGTAATGTAATCTGGTGTCTGCAAAAACATGCAGCATTAACATGCATAGTAACTCTCCAAAATCATCTATAAATAGAGGCCTGACGGATGGTTTACGCATCCAGAGAAGCATTTCCTCAGTTGTAAAGGAAGAAGCAGTGTAGGCTTCTTGTAGTGAGAGAAAAATAGAGAGTGTGTGTAAGAAAATTCCAAGAGTGTAGTGTGAGTATACCTTTGGGGTTTTGGATATATTCTACAGATCTCACGTAATACTACTAATTGTAGTAGAAGAGAGTCTCATTGAGATACACATATTGTAATTACTCTTTAAATATAGTGGAGTATTTTTGGAGTTTGGCCGTGGTTTTCACTCAAAATTACAGGAGGGTTTTCCACGTGCTAAAATATTGGTGTGCAATTCTCTTGATCTATTTTGTTTGTATGAATAATGTAGTACTATTCATAAATAGTGAAGTGGGTCCCACTTGTATAGTACTATTCACGTAATAGTGGCGTGGGCCCCACTACGAATTCTATTCACCATACTCCATTTTTAGTCTCATCAATTTGGGCACGCTTGGCTCACATCAGTAAAGTGTTTATTACACTTGGGGTGTACCAAACTCGATAATATCATAACAAGTGGTATCGAGCTTTGGATGATGGGATTTATTCTTGTATGCTTTCTGTGGTTGCGACTTAGTCGATCTTCCACATCGAAAAGAGTTTATCCCTAATACTTGAGGATCACCTTTTAGTTCTTTATTCTTTGGAAGACGCAGTGTGATCCGTGAGAGTGCGATTTGAAGATGTTACGGCTAAGGAAAGACTTGGTATTTAAGCGTGTCCATTGTGACCCACCTCTCTTTCCCAGGAATCCTCTTGGTGCACGGTTTTACTGAGTTGAGTTGCACTATTCCAAAGATCTCGGTTAACGATTATAAGGTTCTGACTAAGATCCAAAATGTCGTTGCCAAAATTTGAAGTGGAGAAATTTGACGGATCCAATGACTTTAGGCTATGGAAACAGTGCGAGCATTGCTAGGTCGGCAAGGTCTTGCGGCGTTGGAGGACCCGGGGTCATTGCACGATGACAAGAAGAAGAGAGGCGATGGTCAAAGCATTTGAGTACAATACGGTTGAGTCTTGCGGACAATGTTCTGCGAAGTCATGGATGAAAAAACCGATTCACTATGGAAGGCTTTGGAAGAAAAATATTACGTAAAGACCTGCGTCCCAACAAGCTTTATCAGAGAAAGCGTCTGTACACATTCAAATATTCAGGAGGAAAATCAATGCAAGAGCATATAGACGACTTCAACCGGATGATCTTTGATGTTGGAGCAGCAGGGATTAAAGTTGAAGATGTTGATCAAGCTATGATCTTGTTGACTTCACTACCTCCGTCTTATGATAATTTCTGTGATACCATACTTTATGGTAGATCCGATATCTCAGTGAAAAATGTTAAAGAATCACTGATGATAACGGAACATCAGAAGTTAGTAGCCGGATCCAATGTCGAAAGCAAAAGCAAGAGAAGATCAAAGTCCAGAAAGCATAAATCTGTGAAGTGCTTTCATTGTCACCAGACGGGACATATCAGAAGAAATTGCCCAGAAAGAAAAGAGAAATCGGGGAGTGCGCTAACATAACAATTGAGAGTTACAAGATAGCGATGCGATGCTAGTTAAAGCCTTGATGATTCACAGGTGATACCGGAAATGAGTGGATCCTAGATTCTGGCGCATCTTTTCATATGACGCCTAATCGAAACTTCTTCTCATCCTATAAAAAACGAGATAATAGAATTATTCCAATTGCTGGTGAAGGAAATGTGCAAGTCAATTTAGATGATAGTACTAAAAGGACGTTTCAAGCATGGCATGTATGCAGGCCGGTAGAAACCTGATCTCGTTGAGTGCCCTAGACAATCGGGGGTATAAGTTCATTGGAGAGGGTGGTTTCTTGAAGGTATTCAAAGGTTCAATGGTGGTATTGAAAGGAAAGCTACAGAGTGGAATCTATTTATTGCTAGGAAGCACAGTCGATGGAACTGCTGCTGTTTTATCCTCTGAAAGAAATCATGATGCTACACGATTGTGGCATATGCGGCTTGGTCATATGAGTGAGAAAGGAATGACCATACTTGCTGGCAGAGGCCTATTGAAAGGCTTGAAGAATTGCAAACTTGGTTTCTGTGAAACTGTGTATTTGGAAGCGAAAGCAGTGAAGTTCAATTCGGCAAACACAATAGCAAGGGGATATTGGAGTATGTCCACTTTCGGATGTTTGGGGTCCAACATTAACTCCTTAGGTGGAGCTCGCTATTTTCTTACTTTGATAGATGATTATTCCAGAAAAGTTTGGATTTATTTCCTGAAGAAAAAAGAAGAGGTGTTCAATAAATTCAAGCAATGGAAGACCATGGTCGAGAAGCAAACCGGGCGGTCAGTCAAGAGACTAAGAACTGACAATGGCGGAGAATTTTGCAGCAAAGAATTTGAGGAGTTCTGAAATGCTTTGGTATAGTGAGGCACCATACTGTACCAAGAACACCACAGCAAAATGGAGTAGCAGAACGGATGAATAGAACACTTCTAGAGCGTGCAAGATGCATGCAAATCAACGCAACACTTCCCAAATCATTTTGGGCCGAAGCGATCAATACATTTGTATATACAGTAACAGATCTCCATCAACTGCTATTGATCTGAAGATTCCACAAGAGGTATGGTCCGGTCGACCCATAAACTATTCTGATTTAAAGATATTTGGTTGTCCTGCATATGCTCATGTGAGTGATGGTAAACTTGAGGCGAGGGCAAGAAGGTGTATATTTCTAGGGTATGCACGAGGGGTGAAAGGCTATAGATTGTGGTGTACAGAGAAAGCAATTTCACCCAAAATCATTGTCAACAGAGATGTCACTTTTGACGAAGTTGCAATGCTAAATCAGAAGAAGGAATCTAACTTAGATGATGCAGAGACAAATCATGGTGCTAAGAAGCAGGTGGAGCTAGAGATTGACTGTGGGAAGGTGAAGCAAGAAAATGATATAATGAATTAGCCAAGTACTTCAGGGATTGCTCAACTGAAGTAGAACAACAAGATGAACGACTATGAGAAGCGAGTGAACCAACGGAGAAGCAAAGCCATAGTTACTCTCTTTGGCGAGAAAGACAAGAAATCCAGAAACCAAAAAGATATCTGGATTCTGCTGCTTGTGCACTTGACTCATTAGATGCAGATCCTATAGCCTTTGCTTTGGCTATGGTGGACGGTGCAGTTGGAGATGAACCATGTACCTACCGTGATGCAATAGAAAGTAAGGAATCGAAGGAGTGGCTGATAGCAATGAATGAGGAGATTGAGTCTCTTCAGAAAAATCAGACGTGGAAGCTGGTACAACTTCCAAAGGGGAAAAGAGTAGTTGGCTGTAAATGGGTTTACAAAAGGAAATAAGGAATCCCTGGCATTGAGCCCCCAAGGTTCAAGGCGAGGCTGCAGCAAGGGTTATACTCGGAAGGAGGGTGTTGACTTCATGAAATATTCTCTCTGTGGTGAAGCATAGCTATTCGGATCTATTAGCTATTGTGAGTACGTTTGACTTGGAGCTAGAACAGCTTGATGTGAAGACGACGTTCTTACATGGTGAGCTAGAGGAACAAATCTACATGAGTCAACCAGAGGGGTTTGTAATTCCTGATAAGGAGAACCATGTCTGTCTGTTGAAAAAGTCGTTATATGGCTTGAAGCAGTCTCCAAGGCAGTGGTACAAAAGGTTTGATGCATTTATGATTGGTACTGGATATAGTAGAAACCAATATGATAATTGTATCTACTCTAAGGAGCTTCCAGATGGTTGAAAGATTTATTTGTTGTTGTATGTAGATGATATGCTAATTGCAGCTCGCAATAAGGCTGAAATTAGTATGTTGAAAGCTTCGATTGGGAAAAGAGTTTGAGATGAAGGACTTAGGTGCGGCAAGGAAGATTCTTGGAATGGAGATTCATAGGGAGCGGTATAATAGCAGGTTGTGTTTAACACAACAAAATTATATTATGAAAGTGCTACAACGCTTCAATATGGATCAATCCAAGCCAGTTGGCACTGGTACTGCACATTTTAAATTATCTTTGAAGGAATGTCCAGAAGGCCGAGGAGGAGGTGGAGCATGTCTCGTATACCTTACTCTAGTGCGGGTTAAGGCGATCTCATGTATGCCATGGTATGCACTAGACCAGACATTTCACATGCAGTGAGTGTGGTAGCGGTTATGAGCAAACCTGAAAAGACACACTGGGAAGCTGTGAAATGGATCATGCGGTACCTAAAATGTTCCACTGATGTCTGTTTGGTATTTGAAGGTCAGAAGAATCGTGGAGTTGTAGGTTATGTAGATTCTGATTATCTGGGTGACTTGGATAAAGAAGGTCATTGACAGGCTATATCTTTGATCTTTGGTGTACTATTAGGCTGGAAGGCGATATTGCAATCAGCAATGGCATTGTCAACTACAGGCCCGAGTATATGGCATTGGTGAAGGTACATTTAAAAGAGTATTTGGGTGCACGGTCTTTTGGATAGTTTTGGATTGAATCAACATGTACCAATTGTACATTGTGATAGTCAAAGTGTCATTCATCTGGCTAAAAATCCAGTCTATCATGAAAGGACACAGTACATTGACGTCAGGACTTCATTTTGTCAGGAGAAAGTATCAATATAATGGTCTTGTTGCAATTGAAGATAGCCACAGTGAGAACCCAAATATGATGACAAAACCATTGCCGATTGACAAGTTTAAGCATTGCTTAGACTTAGTTAATATTTGCGAGAGAGGTTGAAAATTTGTTGCAAAAAATGCAGCAAGGTGGAGAATTGTAGAAAAGAGGCATGGTGGTCGTGCATTTTGCGACCACCGAAAGTTGAAAAACAAAGAGGTTCTTGTGCACATGCATAATGTGATACTCTGTACCACGAAATATGCATAACATGCGGTAACTCTCCAAAATCATCTATAAATAGAGCCTTGAAGCGGATGGTTTCTGCATCCGAGCGAGAAAGCATTTCCTCAGTTGTAAAGGAAGAAGCAGTGTAGGCTTCTTGTAGTGAGAGAAAAATAGAGAGTGTGTGTAAGAAAATTCCAAGAGTGTAGTGTGAGTATACACTGGGGGGTTTTGGATATATTCTCTAGATCTCTGTAATACTACTAATTGTAGTAGAAGAGAGTCTCATTGGGGATACACTTTATTGTAATTACTCTTTAAATATAGTAGAGTATTTTTCGGAGTTTGGCCCGTGGTTTTTCCCTCAAAATTACAGGAGGGTTTTCCACGTTAAAATATTGGTGTGCAGTTCTCTTGATCTATTTTGTTGGTGTGAATAATAACGAGTACTATTCATAAATAGTGAAGTGGGTCCCACTGTATAGTATTATTCACGTAAATAGTGACGTGGGTCTCACTACGAATTACTATTCACCATACTCCATTTTTCCGTCTCATTAATTTGGGCACGCTTCCGCTCACATCCGTAAAGTGTTTATTACACTTGGGGTGTACCCGACTCTGATGATATCATAACAGATTTGGATTATAAAAAAAAACAAAATGTCCATGATTTGGCAACAACATCGACTAGCCAGTACTGTCAGCCAAAAAGTACTCATTAATAACCCAAAATTACACATTATGATCACGAGTACAAAATTTAGGTGCAGATAAAAATGACCTGTATCAAAATGTGGCGTTTACCTAATGATTTCATGACATCCTCAGCACAACATCTGGTGTATTTTCCTTCCTTCATAGAACACCTGATATGGAAATCTGTCACATAATCCCACCAAACCCATGGACGGTTTATCTCAGCGGCAACTCTATGGACACAGAGCTGCCTCAAATTTTCATACACTGCATCCTTCCCTTGATATCCCTTTCCAAAACCCTTCTCCAGATCAGGTGCACAATATCTCCCATTGTTTATACACTGAGACTTGCACTCACTGCTCTGAACAAAAGACATTGGACAATACCATGTTATATAGTGTGGAGTGAATAAGGTGTAACCGCCCCTCTCAAGAATCTGAGCATGACCCTTAAAATTCTTCACAAAATTCATCTGTTCATCGCAGGTAGCACCACATTCATCAATGATGTTAGTCCAGAACTCATACTCAACTCTCTTGTCAGGGAGAGGTGACTGTCTCAAATCTATTCTTAGCAAAACTTCATCATTTTTATTCAAAGCTTCCTTCTGAGTATCACCAAAGGTTTTCGTTATTAGAGCTGACGGGATTTGAATATTCTTTACGTAGTCATCATCAGGTATATCAGTGCTCTCCTCGGGAGAATCCACGATTATTAGAGGCTCGTCAATGCTGTCAACCACTAACACTGCTGCAGCTCCAGCTAGTTGGGCATGCCACACCTTCAGGGTGAAATAGCAATCTGCAAGTGCAAATAACTTTACCATTAGGCCTTACAAAATCGAGCAACGCTACATGGTAAAATTGATAGAGCATGTTTTACAAAAATAAGGTCGATCACTACAGGAAAAAATGATGCTGCAATATGGGGCACGTAGCTTGTATGAGAATCAATGACCAATGCCACGTCCCTATATTTTATTTTATGACCCTTATTGCTCTAGCTGGTAGTCTTTATTAAACTTTTGAAAAAGGAAAAATCAGAGAAAATGGAAAAATAACAGTAAAATATATTTTTAGTTTATTTGAATATGGGTTATTTTGGTTTTATTTTCTTAAAAAAAAAATTACCTTTTGGTCTTCTGCTTTTCAAAGTTTTGGCTTTTTGTTGTTACGGTTAGCCCAATATTGCGAACTGGTTATATTTCTAAGGACCAAATTAATATTTTTAAAATAATTATAAGAATAAAAAAATCAATATTTATGAGAACTAAACACATATTTTATAAAATATTTATAGGGACCGTATTTGATTTGAGAATAGCCGGACCAAAAACAAAAACCCAAAAAAATACGATAAAAACCAGGAAAACATTTTAGAATTATAATACAATAGCCAATATTTAATATTTAATTTAAGAAAAAAATTAATCAATGATGCGCCTATTATACCATTGAATCAACAAATCAACAACATCTTATTTTGGGTGCATTTCTGATTTTTTTTTTTAACCTTAGAATCACTTTTTTCACTCTAAAAAATCACTTTTTGTATATTTGAATAATTTTAAAAATAATCAGAATCTAAAAAAAGCAGCTTTTATCTTTTTTAATTAAATATAAAGTTTAACTTTTATAATTATTTTTTTCAAAATCTAAAACAAACGCATTCTATATCAAGTAGATGTAACCAATCACAAAAATTAATTTAATGCCTTTTTTTTTAACTCTATCTTTCAATTCATCACTCATAATGATTAATTTCACACCTACAACTTTAAATCATACAAATAGAATAATTTAATTAGATAATATTAATTGTATCAAAATCAAACCCTTTAAAAAAGAATTGGAAAACCAACAGCAGAGAATAAGAGGTTGACTAAATAATCATACACTTATAAAGATAAGGTAAAATAGGTTTTCTTTTTAACTTTTAGTTTTATTTGATTTTTCATTTCGGTTTCTTACCTTTTGTTCTTTTAACTTAGTTACTAATATTTCAAATGGTTTTCAATCTTGTTCCAAATTATTGTTTGACAAAAAATAGTGACGTGACACAATTTATGTTAAATTTACTTGGGTGTCGTAAGATTTTTTAGTTAATATCTAATAAGCACGAACACATCAACTTAGTGGTGTGTCCGTGTGTCAGACGCGTGTTCGTGTCCGACTCCCACACGACACGCGTTAGGATGCATCCAACTAAAAATAATTTTTTTGAGCTCGGAAACGTATTAAACACAACTAGATACTGCTCTAATTCAACATGAGTCTAAAATCAACTAGAGTTATTTGGTTGAACCTATGCTGTTGGGTCATTTTGTTTTGAAAATTTTTCAGTTGATCACAAAATGGCAAAAAAATCACACAAAAAAAAATTATATATATATATATGCCGTATAAGTGTATTGTAATTTTTGAGTTTGGTGTGTCTCCGTGTCAGTGTCAGTGTTTGTGCTTCATAGGTTAACATCTGATTGGTTAGAGAGAAATTAAGAGAGAAAGGAACACATTTTTTTTTATTAAACTTCTAATCTCCTTTTACAATGAGAATCATACCCTATTTATAGACCAAATTAACTAACTAGGCATACTGACTAATTTAAGGGGTAACAAACTAACTATGGGACATAACATGTGTGCCATGTCGGCATTCGTTAATTCGAAATCAAATTTAACATCATTTAAAATATAAGTGAATGAAATTAAAATAATATTTTGCCTAAAGATAACATTATTTGAGTTAGCATGCTGAATAGTGCTCATCAATGAAGTTTTTTGCACAACGTGTTGTGTTTGGAAGGAGAGAAATTACTGAAAAGTAAAAAAAAAAAAAATCAGTAGTAAAATTTTTATCTCAATATTTACTCATTTATTGTTCTCTGATCATCATAAATTTCAACGTCTCGAATGAGTCCGAATTACTATAAGGAAAGTCAGTGGTGAAAGTCAGTACTGGTGATCAAGGTTGACATGATAATGGAAAAATACCTCCACGATCGAGGAGAACTATAGTGGGACGATGAGACCGAAACTTGAAGGGCTTATCACCCTCGAAGGGTTGACATCCTCGTGACCCCTTCTCGGGATAGACCACAGAGCCAACGATGATTTCTCCATAGCTAGGAAGACCAAAGTTGCCTATGGAAGCATCATGTATTGAATACAAGGTGCGTGGAAACAGAACCGTGATGCTATTCTTTTCCACCACAAACCTGCCACGAACATAGCTCACAAGGAACAGCCACAACAAGAAGGCATGGAGAGAAACTTTCGAAAGTTTCATTGTGGGGTTCGAGGTTTGTATAGAAAGGAACAAAAGAAGAGCGAAAGAGTAATAAGGAGGTTGTGTGTGTGCTCAAATTAAAAACTTTTGCAACGCTCTTGGTGGAAGGAGGCAGGGCCTGGGGAACGCTACTACTATATGGACATGGTGCTGTCTCTAGGACAGACAGACGGAGCTCGAGAGTGACGAGTGACGACACAGAGATTTTTTTACATTATTTTTAAATTTTAAATTTTCTTTTCTTGGCATGATTCTTCTTTTTTTTTTTTCCCGGATAAATCTTTTTTAATTGATAATAATAAATAATATTAGTGTAGGTTTTTTGGCTTTTGATCTTGATGTTAGTATAAGTTAGAAGAAATGAAGAACGGGTATTCTAGGAAGTGCCGCGCCTTTTAAGCTATGCCATCTTCTCTTGGCAGACTCTTTTGGCTTTAGTTTTGTTTCTTTTTCCTTTTGTTGGCCTTTTTCTCTTGTACACCAAGAAAAGAAGCTTAAGAAAATACTTGTTTGAAATTGTGTTGTGGGGTCTTTGATATAGAATAAGCATAATTAATTAATAATTTATCTTCTTTCAAGATTTTATTTTTCGTGTATTTTATTTCGAGATTTATTTTCATTTCATTTTATTATTAACAATTGAAAGTTAGAAAGTATAAGGGGCTTCCCATAGAATGTTAAAAAAAAATGAGAAAAAGAAGTAGCTGTAATTGTTATCGATTAATTAAATGAAGATGAGTGATAAAATTAAAGAAAAAGCTATATACCACAAAAAAAAAGAAGCAAAAGCAGTACTATTGTTATCGATTAATTCAATGAAGGTATATTATCTTTATTGATATAAGCCACGCGCGGGTCGAGTGAATCAGATAAGTTTTAGAAGTAATGGAAAGGGGAAAAAAAATAGAACTCTTTCAATTGAGGGCCTTTTTTTTTTTTTATATGGTTTTTGAGTGGTGTATTTACATCAATATGGTATTTTAAAAAAAATTTATACAATATGATGTTTACAGTATAGAATCCGCCAAAGGCGAATTCAATAAAAAAATATTTGTGTACTGAATTTATATCGAATTCAGTGTAAATATTATTTTATTGAATCCGCCAATGGTGGATTCTAAAACACAAGTAAATTTACCTATTTTATCATATTAGTGTAAATCACCTATACAAAAACCATATATAAATTATTTTTCCTTCAATTGACTTGGTTTATCTTGACAATGAACTGATGAAGTATCATAAATATTTGCGACAAACCAATGAAGATGCTGCAGGAAATTTTCATTCTAGTTTCCTTCTTTTTGTCTTTTTTTTTTTTCAAAATATATTGAGAAAATACTTTCAAGTAAATGAGGTATGTTTATTGGTCGTAATTTTGTGAAAAGCAAATAGATATTTGATAAGAAAAATGCTACAAATCATGAGAATGATTAAAATATACGACACACACAAGTTGTAAAATATCTATAATAGTTTGTTGTTTTTGTTTTGCTAACATGCCATCGGGGCAAAAAAAAAAAAAAAAGTTGCTGTATGTGATTTGAGGTAGGTGTGTGAGGTGTTGCCAGGAGTTGAGAGGCAGTACTTTTTAACTAACAGGGTTAACATTGAACTCAATATACAATGGAAGTTTGAAAGATAAAGAACGATCGATGTCCAAAACAAAAATCATAATATTTAAATATTCCGGAATAAAGAAATACACAAAATTATGAACAGAAATTTGAATTTAAATATTAATAAATAGACATTTGCATTTACTGTTTCTGTACAGTTGTTTATATACACCAAATAACTAGGCAATGCAGTTCGGCTGTTAAATCACTCCCCTAATTTTAGGCTGTTAACAACACCCAACATGAAGAAGGTAATCAAAACTGGCAATCGTGTGTGACATCTCTTACAAGAACACTCAGACTAGAAGGAATCAAATTGCGGGGGTAGGCCTACGTAAGAACCTTAACAAACACCAAATCGGCTGAAGCTTGAAGCACTCCCAGATGAAGGCAAAAAGAATGTCCAAGAAATGTGAGGAAAAATAAGGGGTGAAAGAATCTTTGCAGGTTAAAAAAAAAAAATCAGTTTGCAGGTGTATCCGCTCAAACCAAAAACTAACTATTATTATGTATAGTGCAGTAACATATATATATATATTGGCTCTCACTGCAGCAGATGTTAACCAGCAAGAAAATCAATCAACTTCATTTCAAGCAAGTTAATCATGAGAAAGAATCTTGTCCATCATGGCAAAGCTCCTTTCTAAGTTTATGTGAGAAAAGCCTGCATGCATCCATGCTAAGATCAATAGCAGCAGAGAGAGCAATGAACAAAGCAGCATCAGCCATACATGTGACATGCTGTGCCCCAACTTGTACAACAGGCTTGCTAACTTTGCCTTCACCGTCCACAGTTGAACCCATCACAAAGCCTTCCCCTGGCAACCTTGAACCCAAACCAGAATCCTTCATCACCTTGTAATCAATGCAGAATTGGCCACCCTTTTTGGCACTCATTGTGCCGTCAGCAATGGGGATTCCATTGGCAGGTCCATTATCCGAGAAGAGCTCAACCTTGTAGCCCAAGCCATCGACGGGGCCTCTTTCGCGCCATGCCTCGAGGCGGCCCCATGGCTTCCAGCTGCTCACAGAGGCCCCATTGGGGCGGAGGATGAGCCAGGCACCGGGGTTAGACCGGGACACGCGATCTGAGCCAGGGGAAGGGACAAAAGGAGTGATCATGGAGGCTGCAGCCACTGGTGAGCCAGAGAGATCATGAATCATGACCATCCAACCCTTTCTGTCCCTGCTTCCTTGGCGTTCTCTATCACCTGTTAAGGATCTTCTCCATCTACTGGGGTGGTTGTTAAAATCTGAGGGAAGAGACCTGAATTTTCCAATGAGGAAATGAAAATATATTCATGAGCAAATGAAAGATGCGATTAAAATAGTAAGCAACTAAGCATAGTCATTTATTAGATACGTGTAACAACATTGTGTAATTGTCAAACTATGCTGGCAAAATCATATTCAAAGCGATATTGAGACTTCAGCAATATACTGTGAGTCACATGGGAGAGAATCCCAGGCAGTTGTGTTTCACACTTTGGAAAATCTCAACTTGTCTGTTTAATTTGATTGACCATGGGTATACGCCTAATGGAAGACTATTTATTAATTAATTTATTGCCCCTTCAACAGAATTATTTAGTTATGCTCCAATTTCCCTAAGGAGTGGACTTTCTTTTCAGGGTTTAAAAAAACTGTGAAGGACTAAAGTTTGAGCAGCAAAGAAAAGAAGAAAAGCAGCAAAATGGAATGTGCGTGACAGCGTGAAGGATTCTTGAATTGCATGAAAACCCTTAAGCAGCTAATTAGGAAAAAAGTGGGCTTCAAGATTTGGATTAAAATCAAGGATTTGATGTTTTAGATGGAGGGGACAGTTAGTCTTAACTAAATCGTCTCATTTAAGATTGCCTTTTCCGTAATCCATAAGTTAATAATTAATATATAGGCCAAAGCTAAAAAACTAGAAACGATGCGTTTTTTTTTTAAACCCTTTTTAAAAAGATTTAAAAAAATTAAAAAGGCTTAAAGACAACATAATTGAAGCATTGAAAGTATGAAACCTCTGAAGCTGGTATACAGTATTCATGTAAAAGCCTAAAGGGAGAGGTGACAAGGTTATATCGTGTGAATGTCCAAACTGTAACGTCAATCACGGCTTCCAAAAGTGGAATTTTCATACAGCACACGGAAAAAGACGCACGGAAATGAAAATTTCGTGGCGCCACTGTCATTTTCATGTTTCTTCATCAGAAAAAGAAAGAAAGAAGGAAACAATAAGGAGGCGGTGGATGATATACATCCAACCCACCAAACGAAATGATCGACAGAAAAGGATAACATGCAAATAACAACTAATTAAACAACGAAAGATACATGAGAATATCCAACCCATGCAGTTGAATAAGGTAGCCCATGTGATGGTTAGGTAACAGCTAAAGATATTGACATGCCATCCAGCCAGCCAGCCAGCCACCTCACCTGCCTAAACCTTACCTTAATTCATAATTAACCCATCCACCATATTAGTCCTAACATACACTAAAAGTAAAATGTTTTCCTTTGAAAAAAATTATTTTAAAAAATATGGCTGTAAAGTGTAATATCTATTCCCTGCACTAGGGACTCAAAATCTTTATACCCAATTTCTTGTTCTTTTTTCTAAAAAATAAGTTCCCTCATTTTTAAAAGAATTTACATGATCTTTTCATATATAAAGAAAAAATAAAGGCAAACATTAATTTAGATTGGTGAAGTTTTATTACTAAGATTTGTTTATAAACTAAAAAGGTGATAATTGAAAGAAATAAATCACGAGCAATTAAAGCGTTTTCACGGAGAGTGACTAACCGGGATCTGTAGTTGCGATCGGCACTGAACTTGCAGCTGAAAACGGGTTGCCTGATGTTCCCTCCTTGAATCTGGAAAACCACAGGGCTGCACTCCGGTTCACCCCCGAACTGGAACACGAACCGCGGGTCCGGTTCAGACCGGACCACGAGGTGAATTCTGGCCGATGGCTTCTTATTGTCCGGTTCGCGGCTGCTCTTGTTGTTGTTGTTGTTCTTCTTCTTCCCAAGCTTGAGCCAGCCGCTGTGGAAGGTGTTGGAGCGAGAGAGAGCACTCGCCAGGTCAATGCTGACGACGACACGGCCGAGGAGCTTGGCGGCGGTGAGGCCGCCGCAGCAGGTGCGGGCCATGCGTCCGTTGTAGACGGAGATGGTGAGGGCGAGGGGCTTGCCGGAGAGGCAGCGGAGGGCGGCGGCGTCTAGGTGGAAGCCGGCGGCGTATGTGGTGGATTCGGGAGCAGAAGAAGAGGAAGAGGAAGAGAGGGGAAGGAGTGCGGTCTGGGAGGGAAAGGACTTGATGCGGATTTTGCAGAAGCATGGGGTGGTTGAAGGGTGGACGCCGGAGACGGGTGGTGTTTTGGTCGGGGAGGGAAGCTTGAGAGCGAGAGACTCCACCATGAGGCGCACGAAGGGACACGGATCCATTGTATTATTATTGGATTGGATTGGTGCTGGAAGCTATGGCGAGCTAGGGACTGAGAGTGTCTCTGATACCACCGTGAGAACTGAGAACTGAGAAGTGAGAATGAGAAGTTGTTTATATATATATATATATATATATAGAGAGAGAGAGAGAGAGAGAGAGAGAGGAGAGTGTGTGTGGTAGTGGTGAAGATTGGTATTTTGGAAGTTGAGACCTTGATTGAGTGAGAGCTTACAGTGCAAATTACAAAACAACATAACATAGCATACATGTATGAACCTTTGTGGTCTGGACTGGAAATAGAGAACGGCTGTCGGCTCTATTGGACTCGGGGTTTAGAAACGGTTCCCACTGTTTTACCGTCACATGATGATTATGCATTTAGAATCAAATGTAAATAATAAAGAGATAAATGAAGAGTTTTGTTATATATATATTTTTCTTCCAAAATATCATGCTTTTCATTGTTAAATAGAAAATATTAAATGCTTCTCTTACATTCTTAAGGTATTAGACATATTAGTAATCTTAATATTTTTTTAGCAACTAAGAGGATATACAATTATTTATAAATTAAATTTTACATTGATAGAGAAATATACTTGCATGTAAAAAATGGATATTATATAATATCCACTTTTAATATTAAAAGTTAAAATTATAGAAGCAATTTCATGAGACATAAAAAATGTATTAAAATCAATGGTTGTGCAGTTCAACTTGTATGTGAGGTTGTTAATTTTAACCTAACCGGAGGTCTCAAATTCAAGCCTTAAATAAACAATTGTACTAAAACTCAAAAATAACATTTTTTTTGTCACCATAATGATTATACTTGACTTAAGCATGTCTGCCTCCGGTAAGCCATGTGGTTTAGAATAAAAATTTTATTAAATAATTTTGAATTAATTTAACATTTTATAGACATAATATAAACTTTCAACCCAAGTGAGTTTTGTACAAATTTTCTTCAATAAAAAATTATAAAATTTGTGAGATACGTACAAAATCTTATATCATGATCAACACATCGGATCCCTACGCTAAATATAATATCACTTATATTGATATATACGCGCCAATGTCTATATTACAAATTATGATACTATGATAATTATATAATCATCTTTAATTTATCAAATAGTAAAAACAACATGTCTAGTTATAAAAAGAGAGAAATTCCCCCCAGTTTCTATTTTATGCTTTTTTTCTTTCTTTCTTTTCTGTTTTCGTGGTAAAGAATACGAGGATGGATGGTGATGTTTATAATTATTTACTAAACTAGTAATTTTGATATTAAAAAATACACTAAATCAGACTATTTTTAAAAGTAAATTGAAATCAGTTTAATTAATACTTAAAAAATGCACGCGAAATTAGTTTAGAATTTTAAAAAAAGTTATAACATTTAATTTCTAAAATATACATGTGATGTTACTTTAATCTTTAAAAAATGCATGTGGCATTTATTTTATCTCACTTCCTATAAATTAATTCATGAATATATTTGATATCACATGCATATTGTTTCATAAACCAAAGTAACATTACATATATATATTTTAGGGAATAAGTTAATATAATTTTTTTTAAAAGAACTAAATCAATTAGGAACTGATCCTCTCATATGTAAATTATCCATGAGAGAGTTATGTTTTAATCCATACTCTTGATCTATTTATTTTAAATTGAATGAAAAAGTACACTTGAAGAGATCGGTGGTGTCCGTAGCTTTCAGAAATTAGGTTGATATAAAGAAGGACTAAATTGGTAATGAAGTGTATTTTCTTATGAACCAAATTGATAATTTATTCTTAACTTTTTTTGGTCTTTTTTGCCTCTTACGATAAAGAGCGCAATTCATAGTAGGTAAAAAAATGTCACCTTAAGGCTTGACGTTTTCTCTATACAATTTTGGAATTGTCAATTCAATGTCTCTGCTCTTTTACCCCCGCCGTGCCTCATTGGGGTTAAATTTGTGGGATCCTGTCATCGTCCCATTCTTATAAATTCACGAGATTTAAGCCTCTTTTTATAAGTGGTTAAAAAAAATGTCGGGTAAAGAGAATTATAACATGAGATCAATGCCCTGCGACAACAACGACACAGTTGAGTGACAAACAGCATGGTCGATTTTCTTTCTTTCTTGTTTTATGCAGAACTAAACTAACCTTACTGTATTATCAAAAAACTAACGTTACTATTATTGGCTGATTTGGGTTTTTTTCCTTGCCAACCAACCAATGAACATTTTCAGAGAAAATTCTCTTCATTACAATGTCAAGGTTGTCATGAAATCAACCCCGTTAACTGAGGTTAATAAGGTAGTTTAAATTTGAGTTTAATTTAACTTCTTATATTATTATTAAATTATTTAGTTGGCAGGTTGTTAAAATAACTTTATATTTACTAATTTTTTTTTTTCTTTTTTTTGTTGATATAGGAGGATGTTATTAGATATTACCGTATATTGAAAATTAATTAAAATTAAACCTTTTAAATTTTTATCATGATTACATTTTTTCGGTATCGGGTGGTATTTTTATTTGTCCAAGCCATTTTCTCAAGGATTGAAAAATATTTTAATTTTTATTTTAGGAAGAAAATGATAAAAATATGTTAGATTAAAAAGTGAATGTTCATTTTTCTTTTAAAATGCTAACCACTTGCCTTGGTTTTAATTTTATTTAGTTGAAAATAAAAGCATAAAGCAGGTTCATTATATTTTAAGAAATAAATGAATAGGATGCTATGTTTGGGTTAGTTGTTACAAACGATCGAATTCAGAAAACCCAAAAAACCCTCGGTATTACTATACGATAATTTACAATTTTTCATAGACATTTGAGATATTACATTATAATAATAAGCATGAAGTTAATATATTCCTAAAATTGTTTTGATACATGTTTGAATCTTTTGCTGGTGGTTGTGACTTGTGATCGCACTGTCAACTTTTTGGTAGAAGAATGAAATGTGGGAAATCCAGAAATGGCATCAGCTAGACAGCAGTTGATGAAAGGTGGGTGGGATCGGAACAGCTGTGCTTAGGGTGTCATCACGTTCTCAATCTGCCAATGGAAGGAATTCAATTCTAATAATTTAATTTCAGGTACATTAAAAATCCTTTGACTGCATTGCGTACTATGTGGTTCATTCGCCGAAATTTGAGACAAATTAATTTGCGGCCATAATTTAATTTCCTCGGCGGAGATTTTCATCGCTTGACTTGACGACGGCGCTGTATGATTAATGTTGTTAGGACCGTGAATAATTTAACTTCTTCTAAGAATACAGCAATAAAATACACGAATTTTTTTTTTTTTGATAAATAAAATACACAAATATTGATATTACTTCTTTAACAGATATTATTCATTTAAGCTGATGAGCGTAAAACGAAACCTACAAGAAATTAAAAGAAATACTTATTGTGATAAAAAATGATGAAGTAATTAGTAACCAATCATTACATAGAGGGCCATGTCGGATCATAATTATCTTTTTGTACCATTCACTCCATTTCTTTGCTCTCCTTATTGTCAGTTTAATATATGAGACATTAACATGCTTGAACAATATAAATTTATTGTCTAAGTTGTTTAATTCTTAAAGGCTTTAAAATTAACAAACAAGAATTGGATCTAATGAAAGATGTTACTGGAGATATTTAGAAAATAAAATAAAATTATATCCTATTGAAAATAGATCTAATAAAAACGACGTAAATCTAATGAATTATTGATATATAAGAATTTTATATATTTATTTAATTATATACCTTTTATGTTAAAAGTATATCAAAATTAATCACGTAATAAAATATATAAAAGTATAAAACATTTTTTAACTTAGGGTAGGTTTAATTGGGGTAAAAATAAGGATAAATTTATATGAATGAACTTTATATATAAAATTTTTATAGATAAAACTCATTCATAAAAACTTATCCCATATCTCTTAATGAAACACATTTTTAAGATATATGGATGGTTAAAAAATAAAATTATTATATAAATTTTTATAAATAAATTTTATATATAAAATTGCATATGAAATATATTTATAAAAATTTTACTTCCATTTTTTTTTCAATCAAACATATGTGGAAAAATAATTTATATATGGTGTTTGTATAGGTGATTTACACTAATATGATAAAATCGGTAAATTTACTTGTATATGGTGTTTTAGAATCCGCCATTGGCGGATTCAATAAAAAATATTATTTTGGTAGATTCTGAATCTGACTTTGGTGGCGGGATTTTATTTTAATATTATTTTATTGAATCCGCCAATGGCGGTTTCAATAAAATAATATTTTTACAATGCACTGATACAAATTCAGTACATAAATATTTTTTTATTGAATCCGCCTTTGGCGGATTCAGTGTTGAATCCGTCTTTGGCGGATTCTATACTGCAAACACCATATTGTATAAATTTTTTTCAAAACACCATATTGATGTAAATACACCACTCAAAAACCATATACAAAAAAAAGACCCAACATATGTCCTGGGTATTACTTTTCAGTAAACCATGAAAATGAAAAAGAAAAAAAAGGTAGTGTCAACCTGTTCATCACGTACGGTATGCATTGATTAGATCCTACAGCCAATCAAGTCACCATTTGGAAAAGTTAGATAGCAAATTGAAAGAAATTTCAATCCAACGAAACTGATAAATGATAGGAGCAGAGTTTACATAGACAGGAAGATTTGTCCAATTTTGGGTAGGACATCTCAATGGGCTTATCAAAGAATTGATGTAAGTGGTGAATATCTGTGGCCCTTAAATATGAAGTTTTGAATTCAATCCTAGTTAAGAGATTAGCTTTTCACCAATTGATTGAGAGGATATACTATGGAAAATAAAAAAGAAAAACACTTACATATCACCTACTAATGAGAAAACACCTAAATATCAAATCTAAATCACCACAACATATGAGCAAAATAACAATTAAGTGAACCAATCTTATTGGCTGAAAATAGAAATGATTATGATTGTATATTTAAATAATTTAATTTTTAGTACAATTGATGGTTAATGTAAAGTAATTTGTACTACATAATTAACTACTATAGAAGTATAATTTTAAAGTTATTGTTCTAAAATTAATTAATTTTAATAACATGATAATATTCAATTAACTAATAATATGAAACATTTTTATACTAATGATGTTTTAAAACTGAATTTAGATTCTAAATTGTGAATAATCTGATAAGATAACTTCCAAGTCCCAATCCTACCCATGGGGCCGTTACCTAAGCATAACAATTGGCAATTACGTATAATTTAATATCGTTCGCCCTCTTCTTCTTTTTTCTTGTCACCTTTGCACTTTTTCGTGGATCCCAATTGAAGGCGACCCGACGGAGCTCTTTTACAAACTAGTGGGGGCCCCTAAATACGGTGCACATATCTAAATTAGTATCTATGATCGAAGCATGGGGGGCAAGCATGTTGGTGTGCCATCCCTTGCTATGGGTTGTTTTTCGCCCACTGTGACTCCGTGATTAATATTTTCAGCGCATTAATGTTTGTTGCCTTTCTACGCTACCAAAAAACGTGGATCCCTTCTAGCACATTCCCACCCAAATTCATGATTTCAAGTTCAAATTAAGTTTACCTTTACCAAATGGGGACGCTTCGGTGTAAGTCTTTCTTTGGAGGGTCCTTGGCCACGCGCGCCATGGAAGTCTAATCATGTATGTGGATTACAACAATTTCTTGTAACACAAATTTTTATAACTAGATACATCAACTTTTGAGTAATGTTATTTGAATAATAAAATTGTATAATTAATGTATACTATATATTTTATTATTATTAAATGTGATGATTGAGACGAATGAGTGGGAACCACTCATTATATCTAATGATAATAAGATGTATGCTATGTATTTATTGTGTAATTTTGTTATTCCAATAATATTACTCTTAACTTTTTGATGTAGTAATTTGTTTTGATTTTCTAATATGATTATTAATAAAAAAAAATGAAGAGAATAATTAGTAGCATTGATTAACAACTGAAGTCGCATGCATGGGTTATAGGATGATCCCACCATTTTTCTTCCTTTTGATGAAAGTTGTGGGGTTTTAGTTCGGTTGGCTATGGTTAGTTGGGATGCTCTCTTTTATCTCATTTTTCTCTAGTTCATTAGTTGTTTCCCGGCTGGTTTCGTCGTTTGATACAACTAAAAGAATGAACTCCCCTTTGGCTCCTAATCTCTCTCTAACTTTACCTTTTAGTTCACACCATCAACTTCTGTTTGATAAAGGTCACAAATCAGTTTCCTTCATATTGTACATGAGTCAAATCATTCAAAAGTTACTAGGATTTTATATACAAAAATTATAAAATAGCCATTCATTTTCATTTTCAGCTTGCACATGTAAGTCAAAAGGCACAAGGTGAACTGTCAGCTTCATTATTTGTATTTTGTTGTACAGATAAAAAGCAGATAAGATAACTGAACATTTCATAATTTGCTATTCAAGTCTCTCTTGTTTTTTTGTGTGGATAATTTAGTTGTTGCAATGGAAGAAAATAAAGTTTTATTTATCATCGAGCGTATACTTAGAAATCATTGGCCTAGTTGATCGAACCACGCGATCACTTGTAATGTGCCTATGCAGTACCGGTCGAGTAGCCGTGAGAAAACCCGAAAACAACACTCATTGCGTGGTGGATCCTAACCCAACCATATCTAGCACGTTACATCAATGTTTTTTAACGTCGTCAATATCGTACGCAGGCGATATAATGTTTTCCCGCGACACCACATTTGCCCGGTCCCCTTCCTCTGCACAAAGCAGCCAGGTAAATGCTCTTCAAAATTATATTTATATTTTTTTCAGATTAATTGATATGCACATACTGATGGTGTAAATTCATTTTATATCATCAATCAATTAAAACTTAATACATCAATAAATTAGTAAAAAAAATTAAGAGAAATTTGTGTGGTTACTAAAATGAGGAGTGATACACATCCATCTCTAAATATCCATCTCTAAATGTCCACCTCTAAAATGTTGTAAACCTGTGAACAAAAAATTGTAAACCACATACAAAATGTTGTAAACCAATTTATAAAAAGTTGTAAACCAATTGGTTTACAACATTAGAAATTGTTTTACAACATTTTGCACCTTGATTTACAACATTTTACACCTTAGTTTACAATATTTTGTATTAGGTGTAAGTGGAGATAGACATTTGGGGGTGGCCATTTATCATTTCCCTACTAAAATTATAGTGATATGTCAAGTTTTAATTGATTGACTATTTACATCATTAATGTATACCAATTAATCTTTTCATTTTAACATAAATGGTATTTACATATAATATTCTATATAAATTTGGCTATTCTAAAATGAGAATTGAGATTGGTAAAATATAAAAGTGAGTGCTAGGTAACGACTTAGATCATTTAGAAGATTCATACGTAATGAAAGTTATTCATTCAAGAGTGATTAGCCACACACTTTTACACTTTATCAATCTTCTTAGTTCTTACTTTAGATGAGTCAAATATTATAAAATTACAGTTTAATTGTGCACTACTATCCAATTAAATCATTTTTATTTGTATAATCTTACAATAAGTAGGAGTTTGGCATATGGAGATAAAAATAAGGTAGAAAATTTTATGGATGAATTTCATTTATAAAAATATATATGAAATTCATCAGTAAAATTTTTCACCTTGTTAAAATGTTATATATATATAGAATACATTGTTTAATAACTTTCGAATATCCGCACAAAATCAAAAGTTTTCTGTATTGCAAGCAACTACAACAGGTCCCAATCCTGAACTCCAAGACATGAAATTCCCCTCAATAGCGGGATAGAAATATTTTCTGTGTCTCCAAATGTTATTCCCTTATCCGTCTCTCTAATTATTTATTATCAAAAAAGATTTTAAATTTTATAAATTACCAAATATATATGTATCTTCCATATATCAATAAAGAATTAGATAAATAAAAAATGTGAAATCATTCGAGGATAGAATATTTTCATCCCTCATTAGAGATGCTTATGGGTGTTTGATTGGTATACGAGGATCCAAGCAGGCAAATGGGCAACGTACAGTGTTATAGGGCCGTAGCTGCATATACATTATGTCATGTTTCCCATTGTCATTGCCCCTTTGCCAGGTTCGAGGATGAAAGAGAAATGAAGTTGGCGGGGAGACAAGTCATTAGGGTTTTGATTTGGGATCTTGGTCTTTGGTTCAAGATTGATGTATGGTCCAACATAGCACCAGCAACCATTGTATGCTAGTGTCTTTCCCTTTAATCAATGACCTTTCACTGGCACTGAATCCATTGCAAGGACAAACACCACCATTGTGGTAGTTAAACCATGATTAATTAGTGTTCGTAATTTAGGACCCTCCAAAACACGCCATATATAATGAGCCATATCTTTTAAGTGCATTGCATTGTTGATGATAATGAACAACAGACATGACTTCATCAAGACGTCACTAAAGTCCCAAAACCAGCCTAAGATATCTATATAATGAAGTATATAGTGAATGTATATATCTAATGAGCTGTTAACTAGACTCCAAATTGTATAATATGTATATCCATCATAAATCATGTTTCTCCACGAAAACGTCATCTTGATCCCTGTTCTAATAAAGCTGATTTTCCCCTTAAAAAACTGGAAGACAAATATTCTTATAATTGAGTTGGGCTATTTTATTCTATCACGAGGTTTGTTGCTTTGTTGGCATAAACTCTGAGGAATAATTAAGACTTCATACAAACAAAATAGACTACTGAGTATATATCCTGAAGAATTTACAACATAAGTCATTATGAATAACACAATAAAGACTGTTACAATTGTAGGGTTAGAGGTATATAATGTTAGTTTTAGCCGGGTGATTGGGATAATGCAACATGGAGAGAGCAAAATTTAAGGAGTAATTTTTTTTAGAGTATTGACTCTATGTCTAATTGATGAATAAAAACTGGAGGAAAATGGGTTGAAGTGACTTCAAACTCCTTATTACCACACTTGTAAACTATTTTTAACATTTTAAATCTTCAATTAAAAAATTAATAGTTACAATTTACTTACAAGCCAACCCCACATTGATTCACATTTTTAATGTAATTGTTTATATATTTAGAAGTTGAGAAATTATTTGCTTTTAACTAAAGAAAAAAAATGTTCTCTTTCATTTATCATATTGTTATTTCATCAAGAAATGTGGTTAACAAAAATGATTCAGTATCAAATAATGAGTGAAATATAGTAAGATTTTTTTTCTTATTCCTGATAAGTGTTTGGTTGGTGAATAAAAATAAGAAGAAAAATTTCATGGACAAACTGTATTTTATTTTCCAATGAAACAGACCCTTTCATTTGATAACAATAATTTTAAGTAAAATATTTCTTAAAGTAATGGAGCAAACATTTATCTTACACAAGGTTTTGTATTACAATCTACTTTTTTCTTTTTGGTTAGGCCTACTCATTGACCCATACTTTGTTGGCCCCCGTCAATAACATGTGAATGGTTTCTTTGAACAAAAACCAAAAACGAAGAGCCCAACCGAGCCTGAGGAAATAAATGGAGGTTTATGAACAGCCCGCATTAAAATGGGCCCTTAGTGGGCTTCACGGGGCACGTGCGAGGAGGAAGCACGGAACAGAAGCTTCTGGCGTGCGTAGGAGACAGTTTCAGGAGAGATCTGAATTCATTCTGCGTTGTGAATGGTGAAGAAGTAGGTTTCGTGTTGTTTCAACTCTCTCTCTTCGTCCGTCAGCAATGTCTTCTCCCGCTGAGTATTTTCTCCTCTCCCTTTATTGTTCCTTTTTCCTTGTCAAAATTACTCTCAATTTGAGCATATTAATCTCTTGTATTATTATATCATATAATTATAATCTGAGTAATTGAGTTTGGAACCTATTTTTTGCCTCTGTTTGTCCTTAAGCTATTTTCTTTTTCAACTCGATGAGGGATTTTGTTGCAGTTCTATTTTGTTTTGTTTTTTAAACCTTCAATGCATGCTTTTCGGCTTCACTAGTAACAGAGATAATGCATGATGCTACTAGAAGCTTCCATTTATTAATTCAGATTATATGTGTCAACAATTTTGTTAAGCTAATTAAGTTGAATGGTTGGATCAAAATTTGGGTCCTCTCAGGTGGTATTACACGCTTCCACCTATTAGCAGGGCATACGGCACCGCTTGCCTGGTGGCTACTGCTGCTTATCATCTCGGACTATATCATCCGGTTTACATTGCACTGTTATACGAGCAAGTGTTCTATCGGTTTCAGGTCAGAATTCCATTGCATCCCTTGAATTGCAGAAAATGGGAATATGCTCTTGATGCTATTGCAAAGAATTGCATGCATGCCTGTGATGTGTAAAATTGTTGTGTTTAGGATCGTTTTCTTTCCCCCCAAATAATCATTGTTTCCCAATTTAAACTAATTATAAAAGAGGCTTAGTTGGTTTCACCTCGCAACTGTTTGTACTTTGTCCATATTAGCATCCAAACTCTACTCTGCAGTTGCTAACCAGATCATTCCATATTTGTGTGGTTGTTTGTATGTGTATCATGTATGGCATCTCGTGATTGATTTCTATGTACTTACTGGCACCCCTGCCTCCTCATGTCCATGTTATTTATTTTGTGGTACATATGGAGAAAGAGGTCTGGCATTGGTGCTGCAGTGCAATATTGCATTAGGGAGCGAGAGTTTGATCCTTTGGAAATCCACAAGCTGCACATGTGGACATGAAAATTGCATTGATATCTAATTTCCGGGGAGATGTGTTGGTCAATGAGTAGTCAGTTGGAGTTGCACTACTGAAGTTTATAAGAAAACTTGTTTTCCTTAAGTTAACATGCTATTGAGAACCGTGTCTAATAACTTTAGTGTTTTTCCTTTCCAGCCACAATCAAACTATTTAGTAAATGTTCTGTAACAACACATCTGTTGTAGGTTTGGAGGCTGGTCACAAACTTCTTTTTCCTTGGACCATTCTCTATCAATTTTGGGATTCGTCTCTTAATGATGTAAGTAATTCAAAGATTAGACGCACGGCATTAGTTTATATTTTCCAATATATTAAACAAGTGGATTTTAGAAAGCTAAAACATGTATTACTTACGACAATATGATTTAATTCCTGTAATCTACAGAGCAAGGTATGGTGTCCAACTTGAGAAGGGACCATTTGACAGGCGGACTGCTGATTTCTTGTGGATGATTATATTTGGAGCCTTGGTGCTATTGGTATGTGAGATAATTTATTGATCTTTTTCATTTTTGTTACATGTGATGTTTTGCCTGGAAAATTGAAAATGCTTGCAGCTTTATTTTCTAGAAGCCATCCTACTGGCTCTAGTATATGGAACTGGACAAAAAGATGACAAACTATGATTGTTCTAATCTAATTGTTTTGATCTGTATTCCTCATTGTAGCCATTCTGCCTGTCAAAGTCCTGCTCCTCATGTCTTTAGGAATATGAGCATATAATCACAGAAAATATTTAATGATAACATGATGGTTTTGAATCCTTTCTTTTTTTTTTTTTCGTGATTGATTAATGCAAATTTAGTAGTTTAGAAATCTGGGTAGTGGTCGAATTTTATCCACTGGAGAAGCTGATAGATGGTGATGGCCATGAGGATGATGAGATAAACTATGCATGATGAAGCCTCAACAAGTGGGTAATGATTGTTATTGATTGGGAGAAATGGCCAGTGTTAAGTGAAAGATGGTTAGCAGTTGACAATGTGACATGAGGTTATTGATGGTTGGAGATCTATAGGAGACTAAGGAAGATAGATAGATCAGGTAGGATAGGAAGCTTCAATGAAGGCTCAAACTTCTTATATTAAATTACAGAACAGCTTGTTTGAATGGAGAACGAAATCAGGGAAGTTCATAGAATAATTTACTGAAAGTAAATTTTTGTGGAACAATGATTATAAGATAATTCTTTTTGCACTATAACATGATGTGTATAATTGTTGTTAAAGTTGTGCAAACTCCCTTCCCCACTCTTTCCCGTGGTCTATTATTTTGTTGGTGTGCTAACATTAGTTCCTTCCTTTTTAATCTTATCTCCTGGATTGTAGGTTTTGTCTGCCATCCCCTTTTTTTGGTCCCCTTTTTTGGCAGTATCACTTGTTTTTATGCTCCTTTATGTTTGGAGTAGAGAATTTCCAAATGCCCAAATCAACATATATGGACTTGTTGCACTTAAGGTATATTTCAATCTTGTGTAATTTATCCTTTGTTTCTATTCAGTGCTTATCCGTGTTGTGTGAAATGTATCTTTTGATTGTCTAATTAAAACGATATCATTGAATTCCTTTTCAGGCCTTCTACCTTCCATGGGCAATGCTTGCTTTGGATGTCATTTTTGGTTCACCT